>LR812524.1:48416031-48893531 GCA_903798195.1 Danio kyathit
CGCTGCAGAAGGTAAGACATGAACATCTTGGATAACACATGGGGGTAAGCAAATGATTAAGAAACTTTAATAAGGGAATAAACAAATGCTTTAATTATTCCTTTACAGTTTTTCTCAGTCACTTTGGTACATGTCTCAGATCAGAATTGAAATTTGCAAAACAGTAAGTGAATTTCTCAAAACAACACGTACAAATAGCAAAACACCATGGATTACCTGCAATACCCAGTCTCTTGCTCAAAATCCTTAGATCATCTCTCAAAACTTAATTTCTGTGTCAATGAATGTGTCAGTGTCGTCAGAATGACAAATCCTTGTGCCATTGTGTGCAGATAAGACAATCAAATTACTTAGTCATGTTGTCAATATAACAGTGTTCTCTGGAGGAGTGTTCTGATGTAAACTATGGTAAATTTAACTTGTTTAGCCATTTTGCAAGTAAAGGCTTATGCCATGAACAAATGATTAAATGTTGTGAGAGGTGAAACTATTTAACAGAGACCAAAATAATCAACTTCGATCAACATGACATAAGCAATTGATAATGCAGGATACATCAGAGCAGGGGCGATTTTAGGATTTTCATTTTAGGGGGGCTCAGCTCATTATGAGGTAAAAAAAAAAAAATTATATATATATATATATAAGCCTAATATTACATTTATAAGTAATGATTTAGTAATACACTTAAAAATGTTTGTCTAATATGGTAGGGTTGTATTCTAAACTAGCAGTATTCCACTGTATTGCATAGACAGGCATAGCCATTTGAGTTCTATGTGAGCCAAATAGGCTCAACACACCTGTTTACTGTAGTAAAAACCACTTTCTATATTCAAGTAAATTTTTGTTGTTGTTTTTGTTTCATTTGCATGTAACTGTCACTTTTCTAATTAAATGGCATAATTATAAATATATATTTTTAAACCTACAGGCTAATTCATCTGAATAATAATAAATAAATATATATTTTTTAATTTAAGACAACACATGATGTTTCTATCTCTGTTAGTGACTCTGACAGTTAAAATGAGTACATTAAGTTGTGCTGTCACTGTGTTTAATCCTGTCTATGCAAGACTGCATGGTATACGTAGGTAATGCCACATGCACTGTGATGTGTTTTATATCGGTAGTTCATTTTAAAATAAAAATAGCAGAATGTTCATTACGGGTTATAAGTTCGCTGGAGGAAACAGCTGTGATTTTGAAGTGAGCACAGAGGTAACAGTAGATGGGAAACCCGATTTCTCCTTCATGACATCGGGATACAAGTCTATCTATAACAAAGAACTGGAATTAAGCAGATATTATAGCTATTCATCGATAAACACACACCTTGTTTTCTCGCTCTGCATAGCTGTGGTCTGCTAATCAAATGAAAAACAAAAGATGGGGAGGAGCCAAATTCTGCCTCCTTTTTTATATCAAGTTTAAAGGGGACTGAGGCGTTAATTTAGTGTACAGTTTATGTGCTAATCGCAAACATTTTAGGGGGGCTGAGCAAAAATATAAATATAAAATAGGTCTAGCAATGCCCATGCATCAGAGAATTGCACATAATCATTTGCATGGGTGTACAAAAGCATTTGCAACTTGTTCAAAGGAATTAGAAACTGCTTTTTATATGTGCACAAGTGATGCAATGATCTGAAGATTGAACAAATAGCTTTGAGAATTTGAGAAATGTACCAAAGCGACTGAGAAAAACTGTAAATGAAAATGGTTGATGTAGTTGTGTGTTCTGAGACACTAGGGGGCTCTACCTGCACATGCC
This sequence comes from Danio kyathit, assembly GCA_903798195.1. Classification (NCBI taxonomy): domain Eukaryota; kingdom Metazoa; phylum Chordata; class Actinopteri; order Cypriniformes; family Danionidae; genus Danio; species Danio kyathit. Next base: position 48,417,809 of record LR812524.1, read on the forward strand.
GCAAGACAGATCTCCTTTATGGTTGCAGTGTTCAGAAGAATTTTCTGCAGCTCCGCAGTCACACTGACACTCGGTATCCACTGTAATTTTCACCTCCTCACTGATGCCTTGCATTTTGATCCGGAATATCTGAGGCTCCTGCAGACATGCTGTTGCATTCAAACGTACTTGGAACGTTATCTGTAAAAGCCACAAGAAAAACAAAACTTCCTCATTGTTATCAGATGTAACATATTTCCTGGTATCTGATAATTCAGATCAGACCACTGACTGAGGTGCTCACCTTCTCATGCTTGATGCCTTGACATTCTCCTTTTTCCCTCCATTCATTGGCCGCCTGATTGTATTTACATTTCGACCTGTAGGACACCATCAGTTCTGCTGGAGCTCCTTCCTGCTCCAACACCAGCGTAGACGACAAGTTCTGGCCCACAGAAACATCCATATTCAGTGTGACAATACGGGGATTTCAAGCATCAAAATCAGAGTGAAAACAATGTTTACTTGTATTAATTCGCTAAGCACTACAATACATTTTTATTGTGATTTTCAAAAGACACTCGCTAAAATGAATTCAGAATTACAGTAGCTTATTTACACCAACATCTTGTCAGGCATATTTAAAACAAAAATCATTTGATTATGTATTAAAATACTTTTTTTAAGAATTACAATGCAGCTTTAACTCAATTTTTACAAGACATTTTAATAATTAAAATAATTAAAAATATAATAAAGGCGACGCAGGGGCGCAGTAGGTATTGCTGTCACCTCACAGCAAGGGGGTCACTGGTTTGAGCCTCGGCTGGGTCAGTTGGCATTTCTGTGTGGAGTTTGCATGTTCTCCCTGCGTTCGCGTGGGTTTCCTCCGGGTGCTCCAGTTTCCCCCACAGTCCAAAGACATGCGGTACAGGTGAATTGGGTAGGCTAAATTGTCCGTAGTGTATGAGTGTGAATGAGTGTGTATGGATGTTTCTCAGAGATGGGTTGCGGCTGGAAGAGCATCCGCTGCGCAAAAATATCTGCTGGATAAGTTGGCGATTCATTCCGCTGTGGCGACCCCAGATTAATAAAGGGACTAAGCCGAAAAGAAAATGACTGAATGAATATAATAAAATCTAGTATAATCACTTTCTTTAAAAAAAATTATAAGTTTGTTGTTTCTTTTTATAAATATAAATTAATATGTTGCACTGAATGACCATGAAACCTCATTTTTTTATATAAATATTTTTTTGGGGCTTTCACCTTTAATTGACAGGACAGTAGGAGAGTATAGACAGGAAAGTGCGGGGAGCATCAGCATAGGGGCTTCAGGTGGGAATCGAACTCAGGTCACCGTGAGCACCGGATTGCCATATGTTGACACACTAACTACTACACCTTTGATGGCGACAGGAACATAATTTTAACCGTATTTTGACTTTTATTCTGAGGAGAAATGAAAGTAATTTAAGAATGAAAGTAGACCCTTTATTGAATTTAATATGTTTATACAATCACTTACATTTAATTTAGTGTGGATGCCAAATTGGGCATTTCTGGCTCATTTAACAATATACAGCGATACATGAATGTAGTTATGCTTATTCAAGAAATTGCTATAAATAATTATGTTTTTGAGTAGCCTAATTACTAATTAAAGATTTGTGCAAGTGTATGGGTGTTTCCCAGTACTGAATTTCGACTGGAAAGGCATCTGCTGCGTAAAACATATGCTGGAATAGTTGGTAGTGTAAAATTTTTAAATGTTATCAAGCATATTTTTGCATGATGAACACTAATTTGTTTACCCTTTCCAAGCTACAACCCCAAATTAGAAAAAGTTGGGACAGTATGGGAAACGCATATAAAAAAAAGTAGTGATTTCTAAAATTACCGGTACTTTGACTTGTAAACCACATTCTGCACGTATTACAAAGTCCTGGCTGCAGAGAAAGAGGATACAGGTACTTGACTTGCCTGCCTGTAGTCCCGACCTTTCTCCAATAGAGAATGTGTGGCATATTGTAAAGCGCAAAATGCGGCAACAAAAAGACCCCGTACTGTTGCCCACATTAAGACTTGTTTGCAGGCAGAAAGGGACAAAATTACACCTGAAACACTTCATCACTTGGTGTCTTCAGACCCTAAACGCAACATTACAATGTGGTAAATGCCTTACTGTTCCAACTTTTTTTTTAAACGTGTTGCAAGAACCAAATTTGAAATACGTGTTTATTTTGAAAAAAAAAATCACAAGGAACACATTAAATAATGTTTTTTTGCGTTTTCCATACGTTCTCAACCATACTGTCCTAGCTTTACATTGTGTATATTTACGGTCTCTCACATGCAGTCTCTTTCTTCTCATGTAGCAAGATCACCTAAATTTTATTTATTGATTTGAGGTCATATAATAGGGTCAAACACAGAGTTTCCGTTCATTTAGTATTGGATTAACTATTAAGCAGAACTGGGAAAAAGCTGCCGTTTTGTACTTAGAGCCATTTGTAATTACTGTTAGACTAAATGGGAAGTGCACAAGTCACTGCACACAGGTTCAAAATTCTGGAAAGGACATTAATTAAGCACTCACCCCGTAGGCTTCAGAAATTAGATCAACCACATTACTGGAGTCTTTCTTCAATACACCAACCACTGACTGAGGAATCAATGCACTCAATGCCTGTGAAAGATATACAGTACATTAAATATATATATATATGAGAGAGAAAAGTTATGCTCTCTGAATGCATGCATTATTATTAATAATAATTAATTGAAAACATTTTATTATCCAAATCTTTATAAAATCTGAATTTCTTGCAGTGTCTCACAATAAACGTCATTTATTTCTGTGAGCTTTATTTCATGTGTCACATGATCCTGCAGAAATAATATGCTGAATTACATTTTGCTAAATATAAAATATATGAATATATACTACATATTTTAGTGGACACCATTTTATTTATTTATTTATATCTATATTTGCTTAATTATTGTCACCCTTATCCATTTAATGCATTATTGCTGAATAAACATTTTCCTTCATAAAACAGTTTTATTGAAAAAAACAGCTTAAAACACAGGCTTTTAGATAGTAGTACATACAGGCAGTGCAGAATTATTAGGCAAATTGACCACATCATCCTCTTTATGCATGTTGTCTTACTCCAAGCTGTAAAAGCTCGAAAGCCTACTACCAATTAAGCATATTAGGTGATGTGCATCTCTGTAATGAGAAGGGGTGTGGTCTAATGACATCAACACCCTATATCAGGTGTGCATAATTATTAGGCAACTTCCTTTCCTTTGGCAAAATGGGTCAAAAGAAGGACTTGACAGGCTCCGAAAAGTCAAAAATAGTGAGATATCTTGCAGAGGGATGCAGCACTCTTAAAACTGCTAAGCTTCTGAAGCGTGATCATCAAACAATCAAGCGTTTCATTCAAAATAGTCAACAGGGTCGCAAGCGTGTGGAAAAACCAAGGCGCAAAATAACTGCCCATGAACTGAGAAAAGTCAAGCGTGCAGCTGCCAAGATGCCACTTGACACCAGTTTTGCCATATTTCAGAGCTGCAACATCACTGGAGTGCCCAAAAGCACAACGTGTGCAATACTCAGAGACATGGCCAAGGTAAGAAAGGCTAAAAAACGACCACCACTGAACAAGACACATAAGCTGAAACGTCAAGACTGGGCCAAGAAATATCTCAAGACTGATTTTTCTAAGGTTTTATGGACTGATGAAATAAGAGTGAGTCTTGATGGGCCCGTGGCTGGATCGGTAAAGGGCGGAGAGCTTCAGTCCGACTCAGACGCCAGCAAGGTGGAGGTGGAGTACTAGTTTGGGCTGGTATCATCAAAGATGAGCTTGTGGGGCCTTTTCAGGTTGAGGATGGAGTCAAGCTCAACTCCCAGTCCTACTGCCAGTTTCTGGAAGACACCTTCTTCAAGCAGTGGTACAGGAAGAAGTCTACATCCTTCAAGAAAAACATGATTTTCATGCAGGACAATGCTCCATCACACGCGTCCAATACTCCACAGCGTGGCTGGCAAGAAAGGGTCTAAAAGAAGAAAAACTAATGACATGGCCTCCTTGTTCACCTGACTTGAACCCCATAGAGAACCTGTGGTCCATCATCAAATGTGAGATTTACAAGGAGGGAAAACAGTACACCTCTCTGAACAGTGTCTGAGAGGCTGGGGTTGCTGCTGCACGCAATGTTGATGGTGAACAGATCAAAACACTGACAGAATCCATGGATGGCAGGCTTTTGAGTGTCCTTGCAAAGAAAGGTGGCTATTTTGGTCACTGATTTGTTTTTGTTTTGTTTTTGAATGTCAGAAATGTATATTTGTGAATGTTGAGATGTTATATTGGTTTCACTGGTGAAAATAAATAATTGAAATTGGTATATATTGGTTTTTTGTTAAGTTGCCTAATAATTATGCACAGTAATAGTCACCTGCACACACAGACATCCTCCTAAAATAGCTCAAACTAAAAACTGTATATACAGTATATTGCTCTCAAACCTTATATGCTGGATAGATGTCCTCAGTGACAGCAAATATGAGCTGAATATTGTTATCCTGTAGAACTCTAGACACATGGCCCACTGATGGGTAATCCTGCAGAAAAAATGTCAAATAAAACAAATAATCAATTAATTAAATTGTTATCCATTTATTTTTTCATCCATTCACTCATTTAGTATTCATGCACAAACAATCCTACTTCAATTCCTCATAAGCCTCAATTCTCTGGGAGTTTGACTGACAGGTAAGCTAACCAAATTTAGTGTCAATTTTTTGTACCTCCATTTCTCCAACACAAACCACACAGTTCCGTTAGAAAATTGACGTTGATGGACTTGAACTTAAAGGACTGAAGGACTTAAACTTACACTTTTATTTGAAAAGAGGCTCTTTTTATGACAATTTTTATGAGGCATTTTATGACTATTTTAAAATAACTTTACAACTTTTAGCTTAGCATAGATCATTGAATCAGATTAGACCATTAACATCTCGCTCAAAAATGATCAAAATGTTTAAATAATTTTCCTATTTAAAGGTATGGTTCACCTTAAAATAAAAATTCTGTCATCATTTACACACCCTTTACTTGTTTCAAGGCTTTATGATTTTCTTTCTTCTGTTAAACAGAAAAAGAAGATATTTTGAAAAATGCTGGAAATGTTAGTTTTAATTTACTCTCATTCTGGCTTAATGATGAAAAAACTTTGCCTCTATACCATGTCCATGTCCATTCCAATAGTGCTGTAATTGTTGTCACTTTCACAAACATGTTAATTTCACAAGTTACAAAGAGTAAGTACACAAACTGATTGTTTAAAAGAATGTAATTGTTCATTATCAGTGTTATATTTAAAAATAAAAAATTCTTATCAAAAAGTGTTTGTATTTTACAAATAGTCAACTATATTTTTCATACAAATCTAAATGGACATATTTCAAATAATGTTTTTGCTGAGATGGCCAGTCAAATTGAGAAAACATGAATTATTTTGTATACTACATAAAGATGTAGTTTTGAGTTGCGATTACGCAATGACGACATCACGCGAAGTAATATGTTAATAAGAACCTATTTATTGTGCATCTGGATGTAAAGTTTTAATATAATATAATACACGGCGCCTCAGAGAGTAGAGACATGACGGTCTTACGCTTGTCAGATACTACGCGATGACGTCAATGATATGCAAATTAGACGTCATCTGGCAACATTTAGCTACTTTTCAGGCAGGCTTTAGCTACTTTTCATTGGAAATAGTTGGCAACACTGTGCATAATATCATTGCGCCTGCTGCAACTGAAATACGGCAGCAAAGATATTACGGCAAAATGAGAGTTTAGTTCCTAGTCATTTCGGCCTATAAAATAGCAACTTTTAATTTTCTGTCAGTCTTAGTACATGATGTCACTACAGAAGAGCCAAGCATTAGATAGGAAAATCATCAAAACTCTAATTGAATATTGGACAAGTTTGAGTGAGATGCTAATGGTCCAATCCAATTCAATTGTCTATGCTAAGCTAAGCTAAAAGTTTTCCCGCCACTGCCGGAGATCAGCTGAACGGATTCAAAAATGGTAAAACTCAGCTGTTTAACTCTGGGTGACTTGTAAAATGAGCCTATTTTCAAAAATGTGGAGTGTTCCTTTAAAAACTGTGACAAGTTCCTCTAATTGGATTTATGATACTGTGAGCATGTAGCCAGACAGGCTGAGGAAATACAAAATTAATATCTACTCATCATAAAAATCCACTTTTAAAAGACCAAGACATCATGAAGGAGTATTTTAAGTTCTTTCTGCAGTTATCATTGGTGTTTTCATTGGCCTAGGATCTTGCAAAGGGGCAATTGTTTTTCTTTTCTATTTACAACAGGAAATAGATAAATAATCATTACATGCACATTACTCACATAGTTTTTTCCAATATAAGAACCCGTATCATTAAAATGACACTGTCCATTATGTGGCAGAAAAGCGCCACCTAGTCGTCCATCTCCTGCCATGTGGAAGGTATCATCAGATGTGTATACCAGAATCCGTGTTACATTACCCCATTTGATCTTGTCCTGTCATTAAAAGAGGAAAATGAGCCTTGTTATATATTTTGACTCTTTAATACGTTGCTGAAATGCACTTTTTTCATGTCATCCTGGCTCTTACCTTACAGACAGCGGCCTGCATTATGGCATCCAGACCAGCCTCAGGAGAGTCCAGGTTGCCAGAGATGTTCTGTTTGCTCACTTCCCTTTCAAACTCTTTGCCATCACTGGTCAGTGGCAGGACATTCTGGAATGTGAACGCTTGCTGGCAGGTATTTATGCGATTGGGACAGGGGTTCTTACGTCTCGCTGGCAGCTGACTGACATATGGCAACATCTCCTTATCAACAAAAGACCCGAAACCTAAAAAACAGAGAAAGGCGTTAGCAGGAATCTCAGAAATATAGCTCTGATTAAATTACAGCATGTTCTTTAAAGAAGCTGTATGTGCTGTATGTATGTCATGTTTAGTGTCGATGTGTGAACAGTTTGTAATAAAATAAAAAAAACCTCTAATTTATATATATATAAAAAAAACAAGACATTTCGACTGATATTTTTTTCCCAAAAACTTCACAATTTTTATTAATAGCCCCCTTAAAAACTGCAGTTCTGCAAATGGGTCTGTTTTAATTCAAGATTTCCTCTACTATTTAATCAAGCATTAAGATAACTTCCATCTTTGAGTTCATTACGATGTTCTGATATTTCTAAATTAAATCTCATACTGGATTTAATGGATTTAAAACAAATCTGTGGTACTGTGAATTATTGTTAGATTTTAAAATAAATTAGATTTTATTTTAATATATTTTGTTAATATATATGTATCTATATTCATTCATTCATTTTCTTTTCGGCTTAGTCCCTTTATTAATCAGGGGTCGCCACAGCAAAATGAACCGCCAACTTATTCAGCATATGTTTTACGCAGAGGATGCCCTTCCGCGACCCAACACTGGAAAACACCCATACACTCTTGCATTCACACACATACACTACGGCCAATTTAGCTTATTCAATTCACCTATAGAGCATGTCTTTGGACTGTGGGGGAAACCGGAGCACCCGGAGGAAACCCACATGAACATGGGGAGAACATGCAAACTCCACACAGAAATGCCAACTGACCCAGCCGGGGCTCGAACCAGCAACCTTCTTGCCGTGAGGGAATTGTGCTACCCACTGCGCCACCGGGATGTATCTATATGTTCTATAAAATAATAATTTATTCCTGTCATGACAAAGCAGAATTTTCATTACTCTAGTAGCTTCTAGAAGTTTTATTACTAGTCTGTAGTGTCATATGATCCTTTTTCCTTCTAATATGCTGATTCTCTTTCAAGAAACTATTTTTAGTGCTTCTTAATATTGTTTTGTGTATTTTGTTGTACATTTGTGATACATTTTTTTTGATCAATGTAAAGCATACTTGAATTATTCATAAAAACAAAGTAGTGTGCTGTAAAATAAAACATTAAGAACACAAAACTGAAGGCAGTTTGTTAACTGATTAAATATTTCTGAGCAGCATATAACTTGAAAGTAATATATTACATTTGTCACAAAAATGCATTATATAAATAAGATATATTATTTAAAAATACATATTTTCCATATTCCCCCTTAGACCTTATTCTTCAATGCAGATGTTAGCCCATTTTCGAGATTGTTTTAGAACTTCTGATTCAGTCGGCTATTGGAGAAATGACTAGGAATAATAAACAGCAGAAAACAGTCAAACCACTTGCTCTACAAACAATTGTGTTCATAACTACACACAAAATGTAGAATAATATAATAAAAAAATATCAGTTTGCAACATCAAGCAGCAGAACAAGACGTTTTTAATGTCTAAAAGTCAATGGAAGTGAATGAGACCAGAAGTCTTGAGCCAAAAAGATTCCAATGGCTGCGCCCACTCGTACATGTAAAATGAGGTCAATCGAATTAACCAAACGTTTTCAAACTTATGTTGTATGTTCAACAAACTTTTGAAAATCACGTTGATGTGTTTGTGTAAAATGATAAAGTATTTCAGTTAGTGAGTCTCACCTATGCGGACGGTCTCTGTGATGTCCTTCAGCTTCTTGAGGATTTTCTGCCCTAGGGTTTTGATTTGTTCCAGATCATCTTGCATGGAGTAGCTGAGATCCATCAGGTAGTACAGATCTATTGGGTAACCCTGAGCCCTCTTAAACTCAACTGTGAACTCATATGGAACTCCTACAAATTGAAAAGAAAGTCATTTACAATATTTACATTTATTAATTTAGATTAAATGAACATAAATTGCTGAATGAAGATAAAAGAAGCACTCCAAATCACCAGAGAGCAGCAATATATAAATGCAGTGATAGGTCTAGCAGCTTTTTTATACATGCATACACACATATATAAACATACAGACATACACAGAGAGGTGTCTTCTACAGGTGGTTTGTCAAGCCCACTCACCTGCATGAAGCACACTCAGAATTGCACTTTGTCTTCTCAGAAACATGGATTGTTTATAACACATCACCACACTTGGTCCTGGAGGGTCGGTGTCCTGCAGATTTTAGATCCAACTAGGACTGGGCGATGAATCTATTTAACCTACTAACTTGAGTGTGAGGTTACACCGATTTGTTTGAATGGAAATCGTTTTTTACTCTAACATGTGAAGCTCTGCGGCAAATCGTAACTTTTTGATTTAGTGGCTAATTCGTATGAAATTGTACGATCTAATTCATACAATTTAGTACGATTTGCTCATCCCCCAATGACGGTTGGGTTTAGGGGGTGGGGGGGGGGTGGGTGCCACGCCTCCTTTAAAAAACAAATCGTACACTTTTGTGCGATTGAACTCTATGAATTTCTACAAATTAGCCACTAAACTGTCAATACGTAAAATAGTTAAGTTGCTGGTACTTCCCCCCCCCCGCATTTGCCATAAAAACACACAAACAATATGGCAGCAAGCAGGGAAGAACTCTGAGAAACGTTGTGCTCTGTGAAATAAAAAAGAACACGGTAGCACAAGCATGCCCGCCAAAAAAATGACTGTGAGAGACATGCATTTGAACCTGCTCACACATTTTTTTATATCTTATAATTAAATAATTATCATATGCTTAAGCTAATATGCTATATAGGTTAATAACCTTCAATGAGGAATTTTTTTATTTAAATCATAAATATTTTTGTGATTTTTAAAAAGGTCATATCGTCTAGCCCTAGATCCAACCTTAATCAAACACGCCTGATCCATCTAATTAATGCGTTACTAGGTATACTTGAAAGTTCCAAACAGGTGTGTTGAGGCAAGTTGGAGTTAAATTCTGCAGGACACCGGCCCTCCAAGACCAAGTTTGGTGATCTGTGGTTCACAAGAAAGAGTCCGGTGCAGATAAAAAGAAAAGTTTATTCCAAATATACTATTGACTATGATGAGGAGAGTCTGAAATATGGTTTCCTATCTAGTTTGGGCCAATTGTTTTGTATGGCCAATGAGTATTTTTAGTGTATATTCAGTATCTGTTTACTGCATAATATTGTATCTACTAAGAGTAAATACAGTGTCAAGCCTTTCTTCTAATGTTTGTCAGAGCTGAAGTCTTAAGCTCACCAACTCGGAGTTTAATGTTGACATTCTGCGGTTTGAGTTGGACCACGTTATCAGAATCACTGCTGAGGTCATTGTTCTTCACATAGTTCAACGGATGTTTTCCAGGATTGATCACATGATCATCTTCACAATTCCTCTCCTTCAGAGACTTGGGAGAATCACATCGTCGTTCATTAGACTCACCCGATTTCAGGAAGTTCTGCATCACAAGGACATTTGCATTAAGTACAATCAGTTATGAAGAACAGTTGTTAAAAATAAGACATTTCAATATTTAAGGGCATTTATGATGCAAAATCAACTTTGGACAGTTTGGACAGAACTGTGTCCAGGTATAGTGTGTTTACAGTCATTTTGGAGTGATATAAACGCAACAATTCTATTTATTTTCAATTTCCCGCTGCAACATAGGAGTGTAGTTTTACAAGTTTAACATGTTTTTTAAAACAGTGCAATATAGAAAAGACAGTAAAATTGATATGTAATTCATAACCGCTGAAATCACTACAGCTGCATAGTATCAGTACAACTATGAATGATGACACTTCAACCTCAGTTACAGTAACATGACGGATATCAATAGAGCAGTGTATATTAACTTGTATCCTGTTACATTTGTTGTGAGTAGATGTGCAAAAACAGTGCAAAGTTAAATGTGTTTGTCTGTGAGTACTCTGAACTTGTAAGAGCTGAAACTTTTCAGACGCATTCTGGAGACACCAAAGACTTATCTTACATCATGTAAAAGGGGTAAAATAGGTAAAAAATTTAACTTAAAACTGCATTCTTAATGCCAAATTTAGTAACAGCTCGATTTAGTAATACCAAACTTTCTCTACCAAAGTGACTCTTTGGCTGATATTCGTGAACATGCCATTATTTAATGCCCTCCAAAAAGCATGTTTTGCATCCATGTTGTATTGACATTATCATTATTCGCTTTGTCTTTACAGCTTATAGATCACTTGCAAAACTTTCCAATCAAATTGGCAGGTTTAAGACATTATGCTTTCATACTAATTAGCCTTTAAAGGGTTAGTTTACCCAAAAATTCAAATTCTGTGATAAATCACTCCTAATCAAGTCTTTCCAATCTCTTGAGACCCTGATTTGTCTTTGAAACACAAATTAAGGAAACATTTTAGATGTTCAAAGTTCAGAAAAAATATCTAAAATATTATCAAAACTTTTCATGTGTGAGTTCATTGGTTCAGCTGCACATGCAAAGCTCCAAGAACCGTTTGGGTTCTAAAATTTAAAAACTACTTTATTTACCAATGTTTATGTTTACTACTGACAATACAATGCTTGCCTGTTGCACTGTTAACTTCAATGTGTCGCACTATATATGATAAATGTACACATTGACAACCTGATGTGGCAGAGAAGATACAGACAAACAAAGTTGTTTTTACAGTTTTTTTGGAACACAAAACCGTTCTTGGTGCTTTGTATGAATACACTTCGTATGATTGTCACATGGAAGTTTCTGACAAAAGTTTTAGTTCCTTTTTGAGACATTTGCTGTCTATGGAATATGAGGCAGCTCTCAGATTTAATCTAAATTATGTTGATTTGAGATTAACGAAGATCTCAGGTAATTGGAACAACATCATGAGTAATTAATAACAAATTTCCTACAGAGTGAATTAACACATTTAATAGTTTGCTTTGAAAAAGGTCAAATTGATGATGCACTAGCAATGTTACAAACAATATCTGATTTACAGCTAAATTAACATATAAATCAATTGATAAAAATGTACACCACTGATGCACATGTTATTAATTTATATAAAAGCACCAACCAAAATGCATACATGTTAATGAAAACTCAATTAGAGGCTATTAGCAAGAGATAACAAAATACTTTTATTTATCTGCGTTTTTAACCATAAAACTGACCTGCAAATATCACCATAATCCAAATTTAATTGAGCAAAAATACAAAATCTCATAAAACTTAATAGGTTAATTAGTAGTTCCAACAACTCAAAATGAAAATGGGTCAAACTGAGCCAGAAAATGGTACAAAGGAAAAAAACAACATGAGTTTCAACAAAGGAAATAGGTGGCACATTCAAACCCCTACTTGAATATAATGCTTTAACACTGTTACACAGCTTAGCAAAAACACTTTTAAGGTCAACGTGTGACGCAAAATGTATTTTGGCATATTTGGTTAGTTTGCATAAAAAGCAAGCATAACCACAGGCGCCACAGCAGGAAAAGTGCCCCCAAACATGCACAAAATGCAAAGCACAATGCTAAAAACGCTGTCATAGTGTATATTAGATGCTGCGTGCTTCTCTAACAGATACTGACAAATACAGTTGAAGTCAGAATTATTAGCCCCCCTGCTTATTTTTTTTCCCCCAATTTCTGTTTAACGGAGATAAATTTTTATCAACACATTTCTAAACATAATAGTTTTAATAACTCATTTCTAATAACTGATTTATTTTATCTTTGTTATGATGACAGTAAATAATATTTGACTAGATATTTTTCAAGACACTTATATAAAGCTTAAAGGCAATTTAAAGGTTTAACTAGGTTAATTAGGTTAACTAGGCAGGTTAGGGTAATTAGGCAAGTTATTGTATAATGCTGGTTTGTTCTGTAGACTGTCGAAAAAAGATATAGCTTAAAGGGGGCTAATAATTTTGACCTTAAAATGATTTGTAAAAAATTAAAAGCTGCTTTTATTCTAGCAAAAATAAAACAAATAAGACTTTCTCCAGAAGAAAAAATATTATCGAACATACTGTGAAAATTTCTGTTAAACATCATTTGGGAAATATTTAAAAAAAAAAAAAAAAAGGGGGTTATAAATACATAAAGCAAACAGAGTACAACACATCATAACAAACATACAGTTAAACAAAACAAACAAACAAACAAACAAGCAGCACACTTCACCTGAAACACCTCCCACAGTCGAAAGCTTAAGCAAACAAAAACATATAATCAAAAGTACAAACAGTTTGAAGTATAAATAAATATTAAGCATTTAAATTGGAACCAATATTAATAACATTTACAAATTGTTTCCAAAAAAGAAGATAAATTAGTGCTGAAAAGACTAAATGTCTTAATTGATCTAAAAGAAGATTATTCCAATCAAAAGGAGCTTTATATTGAAAGGACCTTCAGCCACTTTCTGTTGTAATTCTTGAAACAAAAAAGTAATTCTGTTGCATATGTTGAAGAGAATATAAAGAAAACAGCTGCTTTAAATAAGAAGGGAAACTAAAATAAACACATTTAAAAAGAAACAAATACCGGCGATATTGTCTACGGAACTTAGGTTAAAGCAAACCAAGAGATTCGTATAATATGCAATGATAAGTTCTATATGGTCATCTTAAAACAAACCTACATAGAGAGTTGAAGACAGTATTTAAAGGTTATAATTAACATCAGATGTATTGTTATAAATAATATCAGCATAATTTACATTTACATGATGTGACCTACCATTTGTGTGCACCAAGCACATCCAGGACTCCTGATACATTCAGAACACGAAGGCTGATTTTGGCAGACGGGTTCTTCCCCTAAAATGCACATAAACAGTTCATATCCAAAGCATCAAAAACCTGCCATACAATTTTTAAAACGCATATATTTTAATAAAAAAGTAAGTGCACTACCTAGTGTATACTTCTGTCCCAAACAGAAGAGAACCGTCAAAGCTATCAACACAGGCTTCATCTGCGGAGGAAGAGAAAGTTTTATTATGCCTGTGGGGTTAGGATTATTATGTGTTTATTTAATTAACAATGCTTTATTTCTAATTTATGAAATATAGAATAGAATATAGGGCTGCACAATATATCATTTCAGCATCAATATGGCAATGTGCGCATCCACAAAAGTCACATTGCAAAGATATGCCACGTTAAGTCTGAATTACAGTTGACTAGGAGCTACAGATATTATTATTTATTTATACAGAATTTACATGATTTATGCAAAACAAAAATTCTTACTTGTTTCTAGTCCAAATATCTACATTTTAAACCAAAAGCAATATTATTTAACTTATCCCATTGGCAGATAATTGTGCTTGTTTTAAGGAAAAACTCTTCATTTTTACTTATTTCCTTTGATGGTGAAAACTAAACAATATTTTTACTTGCTCTAAGAATTGATTGATATTTGGACTAGAAACGAGACAAAATAAAGTAGGAAAAATATTTTTTGGATCGTTATTATCCAACTTCTCTAGCTGAGTATTGTTAGACTTCCCAGAAAAATGTTAAATAAAGCTATTCAAAGTATCTTGTGCAACTGTAATCATATCGCAATATTTATTGCAAAAAAATAAATTATTGCAATAGAAGATTTATTTCACCAGCATGGACCTTGCCACATTTTGAGCTAGGCTTGAGTAGGGATGTAGGAATGAAAAGGGATGGTAAGAGACCAGTGGGATGAAGGGGAAGGGAAGTAAGAGGATAAACAGTAAACAGGTATGTAGGTTGATCCGGCATCCTACGATGATGCCTAGAGACTCAGAGTGGGGGTACTGTCTCTGTAATATTTTGGTAGAGTGATTGGACCCCCCCCCCCGAAAAGAGGGTCATAGGATTGTTAATGAGAATCAAGAAAATAGAGGGAGGGAGGGTGGGTTCGAGAGAATGAGAAGAACAGTGCTAAAGGGTTGGTCTGCCTTAAATAAGATAAGGAGACAAAGTGATGCGTGGTTCCGCTGTTGAACCTTTTGTTAACAAGTTAACTCCATAAGATACCATCCATTTATTAAAAGCAGAATAAAAAAGATTAAGCTTTCATATTAAAGGGATAGTTCAACCAAAAAAAATTTATTTACTCACATTTACTCGCCCTCAAATGGTCCCAAACCTTTGCTTAGGTTATTAAAAGAAGATATATTTTAAAATGTTAGAAACCAGTAACGATTGACATCAATAATACAATAAACAAATACTACACAAGTCAATGACTGCCGGTTTCCAAAAAGGCTTCAAAGTATCTTTTACTGTTATCAAAGGTTTTTGGAAAGTGAAGAGTAAGTAAATTATGACTGAATTTTCAGTTTTGGGTGAACTGTCTCTTTAAGCATTTAAGATTTAAATATTTACACATATTTAAATTAATATTTTAACCATTTTCTTTTTAAAATAAATTCTGAATGTTCTTTGGCACCTGAAAACAAATCTCATTGTGCTTTAAAAACAGTATTTCAACACTATCTGACGTTCTACACCATATGACAGGCACATGTAAAAAAGAGAAACGTGGCAAATTTAAAACACCACTGTGCTTCCACCATCCTGTAAATCCCTCATTCATGAGAACATACTTCACACTAGACATCTGATAATGAGTCAAGCAATGCAAGGTGGAAGTTTGCAACACCATGTGTCAGACAGGCAAAAAAAACTAAACCACAGTACTTCACTCTTCCTCTTCGCAAATGTCAATCAGCACAAACCAGCCCAGAGACATAAACTGGGTGAGAGACAATTCATCCATGGGTAAAGAAACATTCTCACTTTCTCACAAACCGCTAATAAATTTGCCTTATTAGAGGTGCAACCATCAGCTTTTTAGAGCAGCATGTGAAGGAAACGTCATTTTTAGGTGTTGGGTTGACCCTGTTCCACTGACGGAAACATTCAGATGCACAGACAGAAAGTGTTTCTTTTTTAAACTGCACTTGATGAAGTTTCAGAAGGATGCAGTATATATTTAAAAAAAGCCATGGGTTATTTTTATGCAATGATTGTTTTAGACAGCCATGTGGCTAAACCAACAGAAATGCAAATTTGCTACAATAAAATAAGTTATTTTAGTGTAACCTAATTTGAATTATTTCCCTCCACAGCCTAAAAATAATAATAATAATTTCCCAAATGCAACTAAATGCTTCAAGATATTCTAAATAACTTATTTTTTACATTACAAACATGATAAGTGTGTGCTGAAGGCAAAAAAAAATGGTAAGGTGTATACAATTATTTCAACCTTTATTGAATTTACAACACAACATGAAAATCACGCGAAAATCTGATAGGAACAGTAATCCTTTGGCATACATAGTTCATTAAAACAGATCTCACTCATTCCATAAAACAATAAGTTTAACATTCATTTTCCAGCAAAATAATATTTAATTTTCAGACAAAAAGAACTAAGTGGTGCTAAAGTGTGTGCTTTAAGTGTTACATATCATTAAAATTAATTCTTGGTAATAGAGGAATTAATAATAGGGAAAACACTTTAAGTGCTACATAACACCTATTAGATCAAACCATCACTCCAACCACTTGAGAACCATTACAGGCCCTTTATTGGTTCTATATAGCACTTAATTTGATTCTCTCGTTATTACGAGCAAAAGAAACTCTGAGGAACCTTTTTTCCTCCAGTAAACAATCTTGAAAATCAAATATTATTATGATAAAGCCAAACATTATAAACTAAACTAACTAAAATAATAAGCCAATATGTTAGATTATAGACTTTTTGCAGCACATTTCAGAAAGAGGAGGGCATATATATTAATAAATGAGAAATAGCTTGAGAGAAACTTCATCATGTAGCAAATGTTAACATTCATTGTTGTTCACTGATTAACAAAACCTCCAAGTAGCATATGTTAGGTATAACTAACACGTATAACGTTACACATTATGCTTTTGAAGGGTTAAAAACATAAACACCTTTAAAATTTCACATTTCAAAATACAGATAATATTATGCTACATTTAATACGTTTTTCTTTAAATAAAGTAAGGAGTTGGTCATTAGTTTCTGCTATAAAACGCCACTTTCCCAATTCACTTTACCAGAACTTGCTTTTCTCAAAAAGACACTTTTACTTGACAAACTGTTGGAAACAGACTGTCAAGTTTTAACAAAATCGTTTAATTTAAATAAAATTCATATTCAAGAAAATAAAATGTATTAAAACCGTTTGAAATGATTTTAACGGAGTCTCTTACCTTTAATGCCAGTTGTCGTGTTGAGTGTATAAAATTCAAAGCGTCGCTGGAGGCGTCATTCTCAAAGTACTCTGCCTGTCGGTGGTTGTTTTAAAATCTACTGAGCTTCCTACATAGTCAGCATTACTTAGCCCTTGTCTTAGTTACAGACGCGTGCAGGATTTTTTTTTTGAGCAGGTGCTATGGTATACGAAAAAGCTGCGCGTATATGTTGATATATGATATGGAATGATGACATGTTGCTCATCTTTAAACATGTTGTCTAGATAGGCGACTCAATAAGATTTGAGACACAGCACGAGCTAACGCGCAAAAGATGCAGAAATAATGTGGTCACTTTACCTCTTCCTGTCTAGATTATATCTGTGTTTATGCGTGTCGTTTGTAATATTCCCCACACAAGCCAAAACTCTTTAACATCTTATAATAATTATGCTCAGTTAAAGAAAAAGAAAATAGTAAAATAAAAATAAAAAATAAAAATACGAGAAGGTAATAAAGTTAAAAACTTGATTTAGCTCAATGACATAATACTGTAATTTTTAATTACAAATTGAAAACGTTTTCGCCACATGAAGGCGCTCTTGATGTGAGTTTTCTGCTACAGCCATGCTGAAAGTACCAGCTAGTAATGCTGGTTTTGGTACTTAGCTTGTTTTTACTGGTCCCTTGATGGTTCTTACTCTGTTTGTTTTTGGTTTGTTTTTTTCAGCTGGATGGACAGAAACATCTCAGAACATCATATTACAGTTTTTCTCAGTGGCTTTGGTGCATTTCTCACAACACTATTTACATTTGCACAACAGTTAATGCATTTCTCAAAACAATTAGTCATTTGTGCACATCATAGTAGCAGTTTCTCACTCCTTTCAACAAATTGCAAACGCTTTTGGACATGCATCAATTGCTTTCATACTCTCTGCTGTTTGTAACATTATCATTTGCTTATGACATGTCAGTCAAAATTAACTAAACTTGTGAATGCTGAATAGTCATTCCATATAAAACTAATAGTCCTCATTTCATTACTTGAGTCATTACATACAAAAATGTTGAACTAGTTGTCAAAATTAGATTTTTTTACATTTCCTGAAAATGTCTCCTAAATTGAACAATTTCATGAATGATTTACAGACCTGTGTATGTTGTAGGTTCAGTTCCAATATGTACTGCAATATTGTTTACAGTTGTGCACAGCTCTACCCAAAGGGAGTTTATGTTTGTTGTAAATAAAGGTGTATTTATTCTTTTGCACAATGCTGTGAATAAATAAGAATAAGAATTCTAAAGAGCAAATGCAGTAAAAATGTGAAACATACATATTCAGTGTCTTGTACTCAGATACCTCACTAAATGCAGTGATGTCTAACTTTACTGTGGTTTTCAAATGGCTGCTAATAGTATATAGTGCTGTCTTGAGTGTTTTCAGGAAGTGTCACCATCTGACTTTTTTACATTGGAAAACATTTAAAGTAAACTGTCATAATGAAAACATGACAAATCCATTTGACTATCTTGTTCATAAACAATGGTGTCAGGACTTTTCAATTTGATGACACTGACACTTTCATTGACATCAATACTTGCTTTTGAGGAATGAGCTATCCATTTTGAGCAAGTGACATGCTTTTGCAGGTTATCTACTTGGTTTTGTAGTTTGTATAAATTGTTTTGAGAAATGCATTAACTGTTGTGCAAATGTAAATAGTGTTATGAGAAATGCACCAAAGGGACTGAGGAAAACTGTAATCTGAAAATTCAGTTTTAGAACGCCCGTTTTAGGACATAAAATGAAATCATGCAAGCAAACAGCACAGTCAGACAAGCAACTTTATTTAACATATTATTACTAAATAATTATTACTATAATTATTATTATTAAATACATACTAAATATTTCTATTCAGGACTGTTCTATAAGGATTTTGACCGTATTTGAAAAACCGGTGTGCATTAAGATTTGAGTATTGTAGTGAACTGTATTGTGCAGAATGGTGATATTTAAATAGATACAGTTAAAGTCAGAGTTATTAGCCCCCCTTTGAAATTATTTTTCTTTTTTAAATATTTCCCAAATGATGTTTAACAAAGCAAATTAATTTTCACAGTATGTCTAATAATATTTTTTCTTCTGGAGAAAGTCTTATTTGTTTTATTTCGGCTAGTATAAAAGCAGTTTTTAATTCTTAAGAACCATTTTAAGGTCAATATTATTAGCCCCTTTATTTATTAGCTATATATTTTTTCGATAGTCTACAGAACAAACCATCGTTATACAATAACTTGCCTCATTACCCTAACCTGCCTAGTTAACCTAATTAACCTAGTACTTTAAATGTTACTTTAAGCTGTATAGAAGTGTCTTGAAAAATATCTAGTAAAATATTATTTACTGTCATCATGGCAATAATAAAAAAAATCAGTTATTAGAAATGAGTTATTAAAACTATTATGTTTAGAAATGTGTTGAAAAAATCTTCTCTCCGTTAAACAGAAATTGGGGAAAAATTAAACAGGGATGCTAACAATTCTGACTTCAACTGTATATGTATGGTACAGTAGGCCCTACATAAAAAAATGGAAACTGAATTTACATACTGTACACTACTGGACAAATTTGGGGTCAGTTTTTTTTTATGTTTTTTTTTAAAGAAATGTATTCTGTTCTTCAAGGCAGCATTTATTAAATGTAAAAAAGTTAAATTGTTAAATAATTATTAAAACTTTCTTATTGTATGTAGTTTCACTTGAAATTATTACTCCAGTCATTATTGCTTTTATTACTATTGCATTAATACTACTACTAATAATAATAATAAATATTACAGTAGAGGGATTTCTGAAGGATCATGTGACTCTGAAGACCAGAGTATTGAAGCTGAAAATTCATCTTTAAATCACTGGAATAAATAATTAAATATTAAATTATAATCTACTTTTGAACAGTTATTTTATAGTGCAATAACATTTCACAATTTGTTCTGTATTTTTGATGAAATAAATACAGCCTTGGTGAGCAAGAGAAGCTTATTTTAAAACATTTAAAAATTCTACTGACCTCAACTTTTGACCCGTGGTGTATAAACTCCCATTTCTTTCAGTTTATTCTCTTGCTCCCTACAGCGGAATGACCCACCAATTACGATGGCACATGTTTTACTGACAGATGCCCTTGCTTGCACAACCCTAGATGACCCAACTCCCATACACTCTCATTTATATACACACTCACACGGGCAGTTTACTTTCTCCAGTTCACCTGTACCACATGCCTTTGGACTGGGGGAGAAACTGGACCACTCAGACAAAACACACACATGCAAACTTTGTACAGTTGAGTTGAATCAAGTGGGCTTTTTTTAGGGTGTGCTGTAATGGGCATAATAGATTTTCAAATGACATACAGTGCTCAGCATACATATATGTGTACACCCCATTTTGAAAATGAATATTTTGATCCATTTCTCAGTGAATATAGGCAATGTATTGTGGTGCATTAAAACAAAACAGATTTATTAAACAGAATTATTTAATAAAATAATATTTTTGTCACCAACCATATTTAGAAATAGAAATAATACAATTAAATTCAAGCAAAATATTGCAAAAATATTTACAACCTACAAAATTTCAATTAAATCTTTCATTTTTTGTTTCGCTTGATTTTTACTCTTTTTTTAATTTGTATTTAATATTTTTCTCTAACATAAATTTGGTGTCCTAGTTTTTGGACCGTTATCATAAGTTATTTTGTAAGATAAACTCCAGATTTGGCTTCAGTACTGACTAATCTAATGTATATGTATAAATATAATATTGTATAGCTTCCTATAAAAAAAATCTGAATTTAAAAGATAGATTTGTGAGGGGTGTACGAGGGGGTGAGGGGTGGACCATATGCTGAGCACTGTAAACTGATTTTCTCTGGGAATGCTGATGTTAAAATGACTGCTAATCTATCACATTTGTTCAGTGAAAGCATGTCAAATTAAATCTACTAGCTGCATTTAGCATTGCTGTTTTATTCATCCCCCAAACATAGTACAATTTATATCAGATGTGAACATCAAAAAAATCTCATGTTTCCATAACAAATAAAACTAAAATGCCCAAATCTGTGGGTTGTGGGTATTTAAAGGGACAGTTCACCAAAAAAAGAACATTCTCTCATTATTAACTCAGTCATGTAAACTATATTATATTGTATGTTCACATGGACTTGGAAGAACATGAGTGTTGATCAACGGAACATCGTTTCATTTTAGGATCATATTAACTTTCTATCCCACCGTATTCTGTGTGTGTGTGTGTGTGATCTAGACTCCTCCTCTCTTCTTGATAACATGCTCCATCGTCGCAGTCTCTGAGGTGTCCAAACTGATCTTGTATTTGGCCAGAATCTTAAGAATGGGCCTAAGCTTCACCCACCACTCCGTCTTCGGTAAACGATGTCTGAAACAGGAACAGAATCAGGGAGAATTCGCTCAGTGAATGACAATGTGTGTGATGAGGTGAAACAGAGGGATCACTCACTCAAAGTCAGTGTCCTCCTTGAGATCAGAGAGAGGCTGGAAGAGCATGGCTCTCTTCCTCATTCCCAGGACACAGGCAGACTCTGGCGTGTTGGCAAAAATACGGCCTGTCCGTACAAAAGTGAACCACATTTATACAAAGGCAGACAGAGAATGTTATTCACATACACATGCACTTGCAACGAAGACAACACACTTCGAGTCCTATTGTTTTTTTTTCATGCAATAAGGGTTGTTAAAAATTTTAAAAATGTAATATTTCACTCCAGGTTTCAATGTCATATATCTTGACTTTTCCCAGACTTTCACTCACTAAAAAGCTTAATTTCCATGACCTATATATCGTGCTTTGCATATTATTCATTTTTTTTTTCATGAATTAAGTAGCCATTATGAGAGCAACAATGGATAATTTACCTCACATTTTGAAAAGAAATGAGAAGAAACAACTCTAACCCCTTTAGTCTTTGAAGTGGTCATTTTGTAGCCAAAGCTCTTAAAATGGACATTTTCTTGTCATGTTTGCCTAAGTTAACAGGTTCAACTTGGTGACTGACTGTTGACGAGTGGGAAAAGAATAAAATGTCACTGAAAATAGCCTAACCATAACAATAACCATAACCATAACCATAACCATAACAGAAGAGGTCACTGGAGAAGGTGGTAACAACAGCCAGTAAGTTGCTGGGAATAAAGCTAAAGAGCATTGATAGGATATATAAAGAAAGAGTACTAAATAAGGCTATCGTGATTGTCAATGATGAGAGACATCCTTTTTCAAACACCTTCCAATTGTTACCATCAGGTCATCGATATTGTGTTCCCAGATGTGTAAGAAAAAGAAAAAAATCATTTATACCCCAAGCAATAAAGTTTTAAATTCTTCCTCCCTCAAAAGTAGTTGAAGGCCAGGATTTTTAGGGTAGGGGTACTATGCTTTTATATGATTTATTTATATATAGGCCAAATGTGAAATGTCAGATGTCTCTGTAAGTGTATGCTGCAAATGAAATTTCCCTACGGGGACAAATAAAGTTAACTAACTAACTAACTAACTAACTAACTAACTAACTAACTAACTAACTAACTAACTAACTAATAGGCAAGAGTTAGTAAAACAACATGATAGAAAAATATAGAAAAATTACATTTTGATAAATGGAAAATTAAGATAATAATAAAAGTCTCTCATATGAATTCCATGAGTTAAACAACAAATATAACAGTTTCTGACTTACAATGTCTAAAAAAGCCTTCTGAAATACCATAATATTCCAGAAATCACATGGGAACTCAATCACTCACACAATTTCATTCTGCTTATTCCTATATTTACTTCTAATATAAATTGATAGATAGACAGACAGACAGACAGACAGACAGACAGACAGACAGACAGACAGAATGATAGACAGATAATACGACAGACAGACAGACAGAATGATAGACAGATAATACGACAGACAGACAGACAGACAGACAGACAGACAGACAGACAGACAGACAGACAGACAGATAGATAGATAGATAGATAGATAGATAGATAGATAGATAGATAGACTGATTGATTGACTGATCACCATGTCTGTAACACTCCTTCAGTTTATCGGTCAGCCACAGCACTGCTTTGGCTCCCATCTTTGTGCCAAAATTTCTGTCAAACGGTGTAGGGGTTCCACCCTGAAAACACGGTTGTAAAAGTCAGTTATTGAGAAATATGACAAGATATCATACAAGATATCAAGATATAACAATGTCAAAAACACATAAAAGTCAGTACTGTACACCCGGACCTGCTGCATGTGGCCAAGAACATTCTTGCGGCAGTCAAACACTCCTTTGCCCTCTTCTGAGTAGAGGTTGAAGAGAAAATCTGTAGTGTAGTTTGCATTACATTTCTCATTTCTAAATGAAACACAGTTTGATGTTATTTAGAGTGTTGGCACTAAAATAGATTATCTAGATTACAGCAGAATTTGACTGAATAATTATGGGGGGGTAAAGCATGAAAAGATGCAGAAACTGTGAAAAAACGGTCAACCTGAGGATGAGGCCTCTTTTCACTGTGGTCTTCATCTTCTCCAGTAAGTGCTCCACGTTTGCCTATTTCCCCAGGCAGATTTTAAACAGTTAAAAACAATGCAACATATTATGCTTACAAACAACAGCCTCAATCTAACCCAAAAAGTCTCACCTCTAGGTCATGAATGCCAAAGGGGTCTTCAAAGACATATGCAGCATCAGCCCCTGCAGCCAATCCTGCCATGGTTGCCAGATATCCACAGTATCCCCCCATTGTTTCAATGATGAAAACCCTGCGCTTTGTTCCAGCAGCAGATTGCTTGATCCTATCACATGTCTGTAAAGACACAAAAAGATGATCATGCACATAGGACCAGATTTCTTTGTGCCAGCACAAAACTTTTGGCATCAAAAAGGATAATTTTACTAAAAAGACTTTATAAAAATAGCAAAGAAATGGTATGACTAGGGCCTAAAATCAACACTTGTTCATACAATTAAGCAAAAATGCTCAACTTTCTGATACTGTTGTTCCCACGTGGTCAGCCATATTGCATTTTTGTATTTTACTCAACAAATAATGTTAGCTCTGCATAACTTAGATATGCAAATTTGAAAAGAATGAACTATTATTATTATTATTATTTAGGCGAAAGATTAGGCAAAGATTAATTGTAATTAATTGCATCCAAAATAAAAGTTTGTTTCGACATAATATGTGTATATATATATATATATATATGATAATGATACACATTATACAAAATTTGTTACATAGATATTTCAATTTATATATAATTTGTATCATATACACACACACACGCACACACTCACCAGCCACTTTATTAGGTACACCTTACTAGTACCGGGTTGGACCCCCTTTTGCCTTCAGAACTGCCTTAATCCTTCATGGCATAGATTCAACAAGGTAGTGGAAATATCCCTTAGAGACTTTGGTCTAAATTGACATGATAGCCTCACACAGTTGCTGTAGATTTGTTGCACATCCATAATGCAAATCTCCAATTCCACCACATCCCAAAGATGCTCTATTGGATTGAGAAATGGTGACTGTGGAGGCCATTTGCGTACAGTGAACTCATTGTCATGTTCAAGAAACCAGTCTGAGATGATTCGCGCTTTATGACATTATTCTGATGGAAGTAGCCATGAGAAGATGGGTACACTGTGGTCATAAAGGGATGGACATGGTCAGCAACAATTCTCAGGTAGGCTGTGGCGTTGACACAATGCTCAATTGGTACTAATGGGCCCAAAGTGTGCAAAGTGGGTGCATTACACCACCACCACCACTACCTGACTATTCTCCTCTGACCTCTAGCATCAACAAGGCATTTGCGCCCACAGAACTGCCGCTCACCAGATATTCTCTCTTTTTCTGACCATTCTCTGTAAACTCTAGAGATGGTTGTGTGTGAAAATCCTAGTAGATCAGCAGTTTCTGAAATACTCAGACCAACCCGTCTGGCACCAATAACCATGTCACATTCAAAGTCACTTAAATCACCTTTCTTCCTCATTCTGATGCTCGGTTTGAACTGCAGCAGATCGTCTTGATCATGTCAACATGCCTAAATGCATTGAGTTGCTGCCATGTGATTGGCTGATTAGAAACTTGCATTAACAAGCAGTTGGACAGATGTACCTAACAAAGTGGTCAGTGAGTGTATATAAACATATTTTAATTAAAAACAAAACTTTTATTTTGGATGCAATTTATAGTGATTAATGTTTGCCCAGCACTATTATTGTTAAAAATGCAGTGTCTGGTTTGCAGTGTACCCAATTTGTTTTGCCTGTTTTTTAAAAATTATTTCTGAGGCTAAACTGGAGTTTCTGCTTTAGATGCAAAATTTATGAGACTATTAAAATTAATCATGCAACATGATTTAATAAGGCTTCAGTTTAATTATATTTGCATCATTATTTAACACAGTTATCTAAATATTATCATCATGCTCGTTTGTAACCCAAAAGTCATTTGCACTGCTCTTGGTATAGACTGTCCTGGTCAAAAACTTCTTCATAGGATCTGTTACTAGAATTACCCTGTTACCACATCTGTACATTTCTAACCTTATAACATGTTTGCATTTCAATATGTATATTTCTGTGTGCTTGTGCATGTGTTTGTTTCTCACAGTTGTGATAGTATTGAGCGCAGTATCAGCACCAACGCTAAAGTCTGATCCAGGAACATTGTTAGACACAGTTGCTGGAATAACAACCAGAGGAATACACAACTCCTCATATTTTTCTCTGGCAGTCACTAATTCCAAGCCTCCAACAAAGGCCTAAACAAAAGAGAAAGACACAGTATATGTGAAAAAGTAAACAGCAGGGTGAGGCAGCAGGTATACAACTGAAAAATGAAAACGTTTGATTTTCCACACTGGCAGAAGGGTTTGAGATGTTCTTACTTCAAACCCTCCAATGATGACCAGGGCATGGATGTTAAACTTGGCTATATTCAGGCTGATTTCTTCAATCATATTAGCCGGCAGTGACCTACAGGAATAGAGAAAGAAAGAAAGAGAAGGAAAGACAGCGGGTCTCATTCACTAATAATTGCATACGTTTTCCATATTTATACACACATCTGAACTTCTCATGAAAACTTTTATATTCACAACACATGCGTACGCACACGAGTTTGTTCTTAAACCTGTTTTTCTGTTAGTGAATTTACAGCACTTGTTCAGAGAAAACTAAGTCAAATTATAATTAAGATGAGACGATTATTTTTCATTCACCCTGTAAATAACATATCTAATTATATGGATCTTTACACAGGTTTATAAGGCTCCAGACATACATGAATATTGCGTACATGTGGTATAAGTTGGTCTTGAATATTTTTATAGATATAGATGAAATTTTAGTATGTAAGTTTTGATGAATCCTGATTTATTCATGTACCAGCCGATTCAAATGTTATTACTGGATTGAATGGGCGTTATCAGTGGTTATCAGCTGATAGATATGGACCAGTAGGGGTCTTCTGCGCCTACTGGTAGGCTCAGAAGGCTGTTATCATTCATCCACATGGTTAATCAGCTATAAATCACATACAGCTGTGGCCAGAAGTTAACGAGAATAATTTATATTATTTATTAAACTTCCCATTAATTGTATTTTATTAACGTCTACCCCTACCCCAACCCTAAACCCAACCATCACAGTAATGTAAAAACAGATCTGAATCTAGAGTCTTCTCTATTAAAATAGCTGATTAACCATGTGGATGGATGATAACAGACTTCTAAGCCTACTAGTAGGTGCAGAAGGCCCCTACTGGCACATATCTATCAGCTGATAATCGCTGATAACGCCCATTCAATCGAGTCATAACATTCGGTTGTTTCATGAATAAATCAGGATTCATCAAAACTTACATACTTAGTGAATGAGACACAGTAAATGCTCTTTCAGTAAATCACACACTACAAAGACCATTCAAAAGTTTGGGGTCAATAAGGAGGTTTACTGTTTTAAAATTATTTTTCAATCAGACGCATGTAGAGACAATGGAATATTTTGTGGTTGTGCATATGTTGTCAGACAGCATGCAGTTTATTCAATATGTATCAGTTGGCATTACAAACAAAAGTGCTTATGTTAACCAACATTAACAGTTGGATGGAATTTAGTATACTCGCATTTCATACTTGAAGATTTACAATTAATTAAACATATTTATATATGTTAAAAAATAAAACAATACTTTTTCCATGACCTAAAATCTGAAAACAGTTCAATTTAATTGAAATGTATATATTTTAATAACAATGTCACTTTGATGTATTTAAATTTATACATCAGTTCTGTCTGGTTCAGCGGCAAGCAGAGGACACTCTACAACTTGACAAATATTGCTGCTGTTGGACAACATAACGTACTTTTGAGGCTTTTTAGGCGAGAATGTAGTTGTTTAGATTGCAACTATGCAGTTTATTTATAAGGATAGTGCCTATTTTAAAATACAGGCAGTGCAGAATTATTAGGCAAATTAGTATTTTGACCACATCATCCTCTTTATGCATGTTGTCTTACTCCAAGCTGTATAGGCTCGAAAGCCTACTACCAATAAAGCATATTAGGTGATGTGCATCTCTGTAATGAGAAGGGGTGTGGTCTAATGACATCAACACCCTATATCATATGTGCATAATTATTAGGCAACTTCCTTTCCTTTGGCAAAATGGGTCAAAAGAAAGACTTGACAGGCTCCGAAGTCAAAAATAGTGAGATATCTTGCAGAGGGATGCAGCACTCTTAAAATTGCAAAGCTTCTGAAGCGTGATCATTGAACAATCAAGCGTTTCATTCAAAATAATCAACAGCAATTTTCTGCGTTCTTCCACACGCGTTCTTCCACACGCGTTCTTTCACACGCAAGAAGCGTGTGGAAAAACCAAGGCGCAAAATAACTGCCCATGAACTGAGAAAAGTCAAGCGTGCAGCTGCCAAGATGCCACTTGCCACCAGTTTTGCCATATTTCAGAGCTGCAACATCACTGAAGTGCCCAAAAGCACAATACTCAGAGACATGGCCAAGGTAAGAAAGGCTGAAAAACGACCACCACTGAACAAGACACACAAGCTCAAACGTCAAGACTGGGCCAAGAAATATCTCAAGACTGATTTTTCTAAGGTTTTATGGACTGATGAAATGAGAGGGAGTCTTGATGGGCCTGTGGCTGGATCGGTAAAGGGCAGAGAGCTCCAGTCCGACTCAGACGCCAGCAAGGTGGAGGTGGAGTACTGGTTTGGGCTGGTATCATCAAAGATGAGCTTGTGGGGCCTTTTCGGGTTGAGAATGGAGTCAAGCTCAACTCCCAGTCCTACTGCCAGTTTCATGGAAGACACCTTCAAGCAGTGATACAGGAAGAAGTCTACATCCTTCAAGAAAAACATGATTTTTATGCAGGACAATGCTCCATCACACGCGTCCAATACTCCACAGCATGGCTGGCAAGAAAGGGTCTAAAGGAAGAAAAACTAATGACATGGCCTCCTTGTTCACCTAAACCCCATAGAGAACCCGTGGTCCATCATCAAATGTGAGATTTACAAGGAGGGAAAAGAGTACACCTCTCTGAACAGTGTCTGGGAGGCTGTGGTTGCTGCTGCACGCAATGTTGATAATGAACAGATCAAAACACTGACAGAATCCATGGATGGCAGGCTTTTAAGTGTCCTTGCAAAGAAAGGTGGCTATATTGGTCACTGATTTGTTTTTGAATGTCAGAAATGTATATTTGTGAATGTTGAGATGTTATATTGGTTTCACTGGTGAAAATAAATAATTGAAATGGGTATATATATTTGTTTTTTGTTAAGTTGCCTAATAATTATGCCTAATAGTAATAGGCACCTGCACACACAGATATCCTCCTAAAATAGCTAAAACTAAAAACAAACTAAAAACTACTTCCAAAAATATTCAGCTTTGATATTAATGAGTTTTTTGGGTTCATTGAGAACATGGTTGTTGTTCAATAATAAAATTAATCCTCAAAAATACAACTTGCCTAATAATTCTGCGAACCAAAAAAAGTGACAATTGACATTCCGCCACAAGATGGTGACAGAGACTGCATAATAAGTCCTTAGGGGGAAAAAACAGAATTTTCTCAGTGTTACTTTCAAACTACAGCTCAACAAATTATTATAAATCAGGTAAGTGACATTCTGAGTCGATCTCTCTCTTATGTATTTTGTATTGCTGTATTTATGCTACAGAAACTGGTAGTGTTTGCTTTGCTCTGGCTTTTTGGGGGTTAATTGTTGTGAAATCCTGATTGCATTAGAGAAATACTGCGAAATCTCTGTAGATTGATGGCATTTCAAGCTGTTCAGCCTTATAATCTTAAAATGTAAGCAAAAATTCGGCCTGCGGACTCGAGTCTCATGCTCATGTAACATAAATCACTGAGTGTGTCTGGTAAGTTTGAGCTCTTACCATGCTGTAAAACGTTTGTTTGTCTCTTTATATGCAAATCAAGTGCTGCTCCCCACCCCCCTTTTCCAGAAGAGGGCAGTACCTTTACAGTTTGTGCTTTGTATACCCAGACAAAAAAATCTACATGCATTAAAGCCCCCAGATCAATGGCTTTCTGAGCAAACAGAAACGTAGCTCGCATGCAGAATGTCAGTTGTCAGATGGCTCATGAGATTTAAAACAAAAATAAAGTTGAAAAGGTGATGTCAAAAGCACATAAAACTAAAGTTCATACAGTTATAGTCATATCTGTGAAAGTAAACTGCTGGGGAAGAAATTGCATGTGTATCAGTACATTAGATCTGCAAAACTCCCTTTTAAGTAGAATTTTTTCATGTTCAAACAGCAACAAAAAGCACTAGTGGATGTTGAAAATGTAAAAACAGCAGGCCTTGATGCACTCTTGCACAATAATTCTTACATTTAAAAACAATAAAACATTCTTACTGAACCCAAACTTTGTTATACACTATTTTAAAACAGTACAATTTACAGTAAATGAGCATCTTTGTTGTACCTCTTGGTTCCTAAAATAGATCCACCTTTGCCCGTCCAGCCTCCCACATAACCCCATGCCATTGGTTCAATCTGATAGGTGCGAGAAAAAGAGATAAATACAAATTGAATGGATTTCTTCATGTGAACTCATTGATTCCTTCTGTATGTCGAATACTTTACAGTTCCATTTGCGAGTCCCTCAAAGCCGTCATGAACAGCCAGCATGTTGTGTCCTTGAAGGATGCCGATCCTGACTGCTGAACGAACCGCTGCGTTCATTCCTGCACACGGAGCTCCCACATTCAGAATAGCTATGTTTATATTACTCTAGAGAAAAAGACAAAGACTGAATGAAAGAAAAAAAATATACAGAAGTTTGCTTAAAAGTTTGAAACTATTACATATTTCAAATATTTTTAAAAGAGGACATTTCTGCTCACCAAGGCTGCATTTATTTGATTAAATTTATGAGATATACATCGTAAGTCATAAACTCAGTATTTAGTTTCACATGATCCTGAGAAGAATTGCTAATATGATCATTCATTTATTTTCCCAGACATGGGTTACGGCTGGAAGGGCATCCGCTGCGTAAAACATGTGCTGGACTAGTTGGCGGTTCATTCCGCTGTGGCGACCCCTGATTAATAAAGGGACTAAGCCGAAAAAAAAATGAATGAATGAATGATTAATTTATATAAATTAGACAAAAAATGTTTCAGCATTGATAGTAATAAGAACAATTACTACTGTCTGTTCACCAATAATAATAGATCATACATGAATATTGTAGAAATGATTCTAAAGAAATCATCTTTCAATTCCAAGAACAAATTATATTTAAAATTCTATTAGAAATTAAGGCTGTTATTTTAAATTGAAAAAAATATTTCAAAATATTATAGTATTTATCATATTTTTTTAATATTATATTTTTATTTTGACCTTAAAGCAATGCAGAGCAATACAAAAAGCAACAACAACTATAAAGAAAATAAAATATATAGAAAAAAGGCCAAAAAAAAAAACGTTTTTTTTAAACCATTATTACATCAGTTCCTCCAGTATACATAGGTTAACAATGTTGTTAACCTAATAAAAATAAAAGTGAAAGTAAAAGTGAAAGGGACACCAAGCTGTCAGTGGGCGCCGTTCGGTTGAGACGTTAAACTAAGGTCCTGACTCTCTGTGGTCATTAAAAATCACATGGCACTTCTTGTAAAAGAGTAGGGGTGTAACCCCGGTGTCCTGGCCAAATTCCCTCCATCGGCCCTTACCATCATGGCCTCCCAATCATCCCCATCCACTGTATTGGCTCTATCATAGTCTCTCCACTCCACCTATAGCTGGTTTGTGGTGAGCGCACTGGCGTCGTTGTCCTGTGGCTGCCGTCGCATCATCCAAGCAGATGCTGCACACTGGTGGTGGTGCGGAGAGATTGTGATGTGTTTTGGGTGTATGGCCATACACGATAAATGTATGGCCATACTAAAATAATAAAGCCGATGTATAACTTCATATTGGATTAGTTGGTGTTTTGAGTTAATACAACATGTATTTTTGACCTTGACTTTTTCCAGTCCTCATTGGTAATCTGAATGCTTAAATCTTTCTCTCAGGAATCTTTCAAATACAAGGTAGATATATCGAACTGACCAGTAAAAACATATTTATCATATTTTTAACCTCTTAACGGTCAACTATTTTTCAGTAGATTTAAAAAAATTAATTTGGGCTAAATCTAAACTGGGCAGCACGGTGGCGCAATGGTTAGCACTTTCGCCTCACAGCAAGAAGGTCGCAGGTTCAATTTCCGGCTGGGCAAGTTGACATTTCTGTGTGGAGTTTGCATGTTCTCCCCGTGTAGGCGTAGGTTTCCTCCGGGTGCTCTGGTTTCCCCCACAGTCCAAAGACATGCGGTATAGGTGAATTGGATTAACTGAATTGGACACAGTGTATGAGTGAGTGAATGTGTATGGGTGTTTCCCAGTAATGGGTTGCAGCTAGAAGGGCATCCCCTGCGTAAAACATATGCTGGATAAGTTGGCAGGTTATTCCACTGTGGCGACCCCTGATAAATAAGGGACTAAGCTGAAGGAAAATGAATGGATAAACCTTAACTTACTGTATCAAATTTGATAAAGAATGCATATATCATATATATTTTTCAAGTGTGAATTCAAATATTTGGATGAGAGTTGATGGGTTAAACAAATAAATGTAAGCTAGGTTACTGGAAGAAACGTCATTCAAAAATAAGAACAAATTTAAACATTTCCAAACTTTTGACAAATCATGCGAGTCTAAAAAGCATCAACTGAAAGGCTGAATGATACACACCTTTACATCTGGGGCCGTCACATGGGCTAAGAGTTTATATGTGTTCCAGTTGTTCTCAAAACTCCTGCAAAGGAGAAATAGCAGATCAATCACACATTTAGTTAGTAGCATGTGAAAGAGAAAGTCAATGATAAAGAGCTTACTTTCCCCTGAGCTTAATAGCTTCCTCAAACCTGCCCTCTGCCATGGCTTTGGTCACCTCTTTTGTCTAAAAAAAGGCATGAGAAGATGTATTACAAATTAAATCACTTAATGAGAGTTCAAATCAACAAACTAAACGTTTGCATCAATATGTCTCCGCAACAAAAATAAAAAACTAATTCATTAACTGTGATGTAAAATTGCACTTCCATTAAAAAGTTTTGGAAAAGATAGTAAGTTTTTTTTTTTTAAGGAAACAACACTTGTTTGGTCCCAATATTTGTTGTTTTTAACTACAAGAAAACATTAACTTAATAAAAAAGATGAATTGATGGATGTGACATAGTCATTGTTTTTATTTTGTAGGGCAAAATACTTTTGCTGTTATTACACTGTTAGACTTTCTTTTTTATTTTACAGTTATTTACTGCAAAAACGCCCAGTAAAATACCACATACATACTGTTCACTACAGTAATATGGGGTCATTTTAAAACCTTTACAGTAATTTACTGCATATTAGGAATTTGCGGTATTCTACTGTAATCAAAACGTAAGATGTAAATAAATAACAGTAAAAGTACTGTTAAAATTGTCATACTCTAAAATTAAAATGTGGTAAATGGCATTTTATCATAAAAAGAAGTTCTCTCTGGGCCCTCTCTGAAAGGCAAATGGTCGCAGGAGTTATCAAACACGTAGATTTATTTACAAACACTCACATGACGGACACAGGAAACACAGGAGACTCAGGAACGACATGGGGTGTAGACAATGCATAACGTAGAATACCGGACGAAGGACTGAACAACACACAGGAGTATAAATACACATGACTAGATGGAACTAATAAGAAACAGGGGGAAGACACAGGTGGAACTAATGAACATTATGAAACGGCGGGAAACAGAACAAAGGAGCACATGGGGATGGTCACATGATACAAACACTGGGGTCTGACAGCGGTAAGTCTATTTTACAGTAAAATAAATCTGCAGTAGGGCACTACTACTGTAAAACACATTTACAGATAAGCTACTGTAAAGGGACATTTGCAGTAAATTGCTGGCAACAGTGCTGCCAGTAAGTACCGCAGAAATACAATAACATGTCTAACAGGATAAGATGGGAAGCTATTTTAGGGATACTAGTTATTTTTAATTGTAATAACACTTCACAACATTATGGTTTTTACTCGCATTTCTATTATATGAGTACATGCTTTGTCAGTAAAAGACAGATTATGTAAAACATCATTTAACTTCATTAACATGTTACAATACGTTTCCATTAATTACATTAGTCAACATGTAAAATACGTAAAATCCATTTATTAATCTTCATTAACATTCATTTCAACAATAACCAATTCAAACTTTTAATATTAGTAATGTATTAACCAATATTATTTCATGTAAACCAAGCAAACATCACCGAACAGCTGTATGTTTATTAATAATTGTGTAACAACACTGTACCAAATAGATTACTGGTACTTAATGCATTGACTAATGTAACTAAAGGTTAAGGTACACTGAAGAAAATGACTTTTGCAGCTTGTTCAAACTACTTTTTAAAAATGAGTTAAAACAACACAATTCACAGTTTTTTGTAGGACAACTTAATTGTTTTATGTTCAATTTGTGTTGGGACAACATGAAGGAATTGTGTGGAGCCCAGCATTTTTTACAATGTAAAGAGTAATCATTATAAAGTGTTTTCATTATACAAATAGAAAAAAATTGTTATTATACAAATAAAAAAAAACTTTCATATATATTTCTAAATTAGCAAGCACATTCTGTACAAATCTAGTTTTTGGTGAATTTGAGACTACCACTGAGACTACCACATCAATACATGACAAAATGTAAAACAGTTTTGCTGCAAAGTCAGGCTGTATGTGTGTGTGTGCATATATGTGTCTCCTCACCACTTGCACACACTCCATGAGGGGCAGACGAACAGCCATGTTTCCAGACAGACTGACCACACAGGCAGGGGTGTCAGGTGTGGCTTCCAGGAGCGCCATCACAGCCTCCACACCCATCCTGCTGCCCTGAGAACAACACAGAGCCGTTTACATCTAAAATTGTATACAATACATACACCCGCCCATTGATCCTCCCTCATTAAAAAAGTGGGCAAAAGTGAGACATTTAAATGTCAGATATAAAAGTTAATGTATCACTCTTGTGATCTGATCCAACAAAATATAAACAGCGAGTGGAAGATGTTACTGAAACCATATTACAGATTCATCAAATAAAATAAACAATACAAAAAAAATGAATTCACATCATACCAATATTCTGTCGAAGGCTGAAGGCGTTCCTCCTCTCTGCACGTGACCCAGAATAGTGGCCCGTGTGTCAAAACCAAGCTTCTTAGTCACCAGCTAAACAAACACAAATAGCACACTAAGATTCTGTGAATAAAACGAATCACTATGATCATATTTTTTATGCATCTTACGTTCTTGATAATGTCACAGGTGATGGGTTTGCCGTGTCGATCCAAAGCTCCTTCTGCCACAATGATGACATTCAAACGATTGCCAATGCTTCTTTGCTGGACAATGGAGAGAGAATATTTAAATCAGACAGATTATAAAGTTGATAAATAAGGTTGATGTAATGTGTGTAGATGTTACGTAAGTGAGTCTCCTGCACAGATGGTCCTCCCATCCTTCATCTGGGGGCATTTCGGGGATAAACACCCAGTCAGCACCACACGACAGAGCAGTGACTAGGGCCAAATACCTGTAAACACATGTAAACATGTACATACACTCTTAGAAGAGTAAAAATGAACACTGGATTATGTTAACTAGCATTATTATACATTGGGGAAAAAAAAACTACTGCAAAGACATTATCCAGTAATTATAACCCGTAAAAACAATGCAACAAAGTACCAATTTTAAAGTGGACGTATTATGCCTATTAGGGTTTAAATACAACAACAGGGCAACAGTGTGTGAATATAGCCACCCTCTAATTGTAAAGATTTATTCATTCTATTTTTCATAATAACACTTGATATATACAGTTTTGCAGAAAGACTTTAATTGATATTCTCCCTTCGTACATGTCAGAGGGGGAAAGCCACGCCCATTAGTGATGATCTCTCACTCATTAGCATAAACAGCCCTGAGTAAGAAGCAGCCATTAGACTTTTGTCACCATACCTGCTAAAGATTATGTCAGCGACTAAGACATTGACAATTTCATTTTTAACAGAGATAACGTTAGTCCTGTTTTGAATCTGCTGCTATGTTAATGCACAGGCATTTGATGCTTCTCCCTCTTTTGAAAAGCTCACAATCTCATTTCAATTTAAAGCGACATTCACTAAAACAGCACAATTTGAATCAAAGCCTAAAAGGCGAAGTTATCAGGGATTATTTGTGTGGTATTTTGAGCTGAAACTTCACATACACATTCTAGGGACGTCAGAGACTTATTTTACAACTTGTATAAAGAGTATGCCTACTATACTTTAAAATATGGACATAAAATGGTAAAAATTCCTTTATATTAATACAGTACACTGTGCTTGTTTTCATCATTTTAAAAAAATTTTTTACAGCACTTAATAAAAAAATGAAACTACTGAAATTAATAGAATTTTGCCAAAGAAACATTTCTCAGTATTATTTTGTTTAATTTTATATACTTCATTTTAAATAAAACTGAAATAAAAACGATAAAAACTACACTACCTGACAAAAGTCTTGTCGCCTATCCAAGTTTTAGGAACAACAGATAATAACTTGACTTCTAGTTGATCATTTGGTATCAGAAGTGGCTTATATGAAAGGCAAAGGCCTCTAGATTACATTTATTTTACCAAAATAAAATATGATCATGCCTTGATTTTTAATTATTTAATTAGGACAGTAAGGTCTGACTTTGCTTAGACAAAAGTCTTGTCACTTAACAGAAATAATGTACAGTATAGATTCTAGAATATAAAGTCATGGTGAAGTGGAAAAAGAATTAATATTGTGTATGACTCTCATGAGCTTGGAAGACTGCATCCATACATCTCTGCAATGACTCAAATAACTTATTAATAAAGTCATCTGGAATGGCAAAGAAAGCGTTCTTGCAGGACTCCCAGAGTTCATCAAGACTCTTTGGATTCATCTACAATCCTCCTCCCTCATCTTATCCCAGACATGCTCAATAATGTTCATGTCTGGTGACTGGGCTGGCCAATCCTGGAGCACCTTGACCTTCTTTGAATTTAGGAACTTTGATGTAGAGGCTGAAGTATGAGAAGGAGCGCTATCCTGCTGAAGAATTTGCCCTCTACTGTGGTTTGTAATGTAATGGGCAGCAGAAATGTCTTGATACCTCAGGCTGTTGATGTTGCCATCCACTCTGCAGATCTCTCGCACGGCCCCATACTGAATGTAACCCCAAACCATGATTTTTCCTTTACCAAACTTGACTGATTTCTGTGAGAATCTTGGGTCCATGCGGGTTCCAATAGTTCTTCTGCAGTATTTGTGATGATTGGGATGCAGTTCAACAGAGGAGTCATCTGAAAAATCGACCTTTTGCCACTTTTCCAAATGATCAACTTGAAGTCAAGTTATTATTTGTTGCTCTTACAACTGGGATCGACGACAAGACTTTTGTCAGGTAGTGTAAGATGTGATTTTAAAGCAGCTGTTTAAAATAACAATAAAATAGTAAAGTTAACATTAATATATATATTTTTTTCCTAAACTGTAAAAAGCTAATAAAAACCAAGAAGAAAAGAAATTCAGCTTTGCTCTCAAAGTAATGAAATACACAGTTTATCATAAAATACACAAAGCATTTACATAAATAAAATAAATACACAAAACACAAAAGTAAAGCCTCATTTAAAATTATATATATATATATATATATATATATATATATATATATATATATAAAGAGTATTTAAATAAATAATTCTATAATTACCTTGATGGCTACCGTGTATGTAATTTTTTACTGCAGCTGGTTTACAATCAATAATCAAGTCAAATTACAAAGCACTGATTGGAATATGGACTTCTGCTGAACAACAGATAATAGAAACATGCAATAACAGGATGACACATCCACGCATCCACATGACAACATACCCACAATGCCTCCCCATCACTTCCAGAATAAAGGCTCTTTGATGACTGCAATGAGGAGATAAGAACAGACGGATCAATGTGTTTTCAGCCCCAAAATGCAGTATGTATATGCATGTGTGTGTTTGTTTGTACCTCTGAGCTGTTGTGGTGATGGCATCCACTACCTCCATGATCCTGTGCAGAGCTGAATCTGTGCCGATTGTCATGTCCGTGCCACAAAAATCATTGTCTATGGATCCAACCATCCCGACGATGTTTAGATGAGATGAACATTTGGCCTCCTCTGCTGTGATCTTTCCTGTGAGCAGCACAGACAGATGGGTTTTTCTATTACTTTTGCCCTAATTATTTGGAAAATATATTACAAAAGGGAAAATATATATTCTCAAAGATTACCATATACAGTACACTACTACTACTAGTGTTGATAAGATATCCAAAGTTTATAAGAGAAGTTTGTTATATAATCTATAAGTATAGAGGTATAGATGATATGATAATGATATGACATGATATGATACTTTCATATAAACTTACTACTACTTACATATGCAATACTACTAGTGTTGAAAAGATATCTAAAGTTTATAAGACAAGTTTGTTATGAAATTTAGAAGTTAAGAGGTATAGATGATATGATATTTTCATATAAACTTTGAGCAATCTATGAATTAAAAGTCTTTCAGCTGCACCGAGTTCTGGTAATAAAAGTCTTTTAAGCACATCAAGACCATATTTTAATACAAATTTTGTAAAAAAAGAAATTTATTATTGTGAAATTTTAGTATAACAAATTGTTTAAATACAATCTAAAACTTTCTTAGACCATTAATACTGTATAATGTGAATGTGGATGGAATAACGTTTTAAGTAACATGAGAACAATAATATATCAAAAGACTGAAAAACTGAATTTAAACTGAATTTTGAATGACGTTATTATAACTAAAATAAAACATTAAACACTGTTTAAATTAAATTAAATTAAATTAAATTAAATTAAATTAAATTATTCATTCATTTTCTTGCCGGCTTAGTGCCTTTATTAATCTGGGGTCGCCACAGCAGTATAAATCACCTAAATTAAACATTAAAGGTGCAGTATGTAAGTTTGACACCCAGTGGTTGAACTAGGTATTGCACTCCTGGATCATAATAAAAGTACGCTAGGATGCCAGATTGTGTACAGGAGCGATTTAAACTGTGTTCTAAATAAAAGCAACGACACGCGATAGAGGGAATATTTTCCATATTAAAAGGAGGTTTTGTCCTAACCAACACCTCGAATTGATATATTAGAAATGGCTTCTATTTCTCACAGCTGAACAACAGAAACCTATGACAGCTAGATCACCTCAGGTAAGCCTTGTGTGCTTTATTCTGTGCTAAATGCTAACAATGCGAGTTTGAATGCATTTTACATGGCATTTGTTGCCATATACTGAAAGCAGAAAGTTCACCTCAGATCTTGAAAATACAATAAACCGTCTGAAATTGAACTTTAGAACTAAACACATATGAGTGATTCAGCATCTACATTGATGTTAAAGTGGGTTAACATGTATTAAATAGATTCTAAACCTTACCGTTTCGTGAGCGAGTGCATATTCTGTGCTTCTGAAAGGCTGTATTTACATTTCTGCCGTGTCTCGTCTGGTGCAAACAGCCAAATAGCTGATCACTGCCTCTCTCGTCACAGCGTGTTGTTAGGACACGCGGTTACAATGTAACCTGCTCACCTAATGTTTACGTTCGTAATATTTATGTAATTTGCTAATTAATAACCTCATGTGGAACTGCATCTGTCTCCCATACTGTTCTTTTTGGTCACGGACGCATGCTTTCAGAGTCTTTCTGAATGAATGAATGAAATACGCTGTTTTCCAACAAGGCAACCCAGGGTGCTGACATATAATTGGCTAAACTGGCATCGTGCATATGAAATTTATCTAAACAAACACAGCGTTCCGGCACGGAAAACCCATTTTCAAAGCAGAATATCTGACTTTAGCATTGTTTTTCAGTTAAACAAGTATGTTCACTTGGGATGTTTCTTAAATATCTGCACACATATTATGGTATTTTTATGCTTTAGAAGAGTCAAAAACTTACATACAGCACCTTTAAATAAAATAAAATTAAATAAAATTAAATAAAATTAAATTATTCATTCATTTTCTTGTCGGCTTAGTCCCTTTATTAATCTGGGGTCGCCACAGCGGAATGAACCGCCAACTTATCCAGCACATTTTTCCAGCCGCAACCCATCTCTGGGAAACATCCACACACTCATTCACACTCATACACTACGGACAATTTAGCTTACCCAATTCACCTGAACCGCATGTCTTTGGACTATGGGGGAAACCGGAGCACCCGGAGGAAACCCACGCAAATGTAGGGAGAACATGCAAAATCCACAAATTTTATAATTCCAGTAATTAAATTCGTATCAATTAAAGGGGCGGGGCTTAGACAGAAAGTCATTGATCAAATTTTGACAGAAGGATCATAATTTCTCTCTAAGGTAACGTTTATATATATTTTTTGAAACACAGCACCAATGTTTTAGTTTAAGAAGAGCTGCGATATCAATATTCAGTTGAACATTTAAAACATAAATTATTGTAAATAAAAAAAAAATGAATGACTTTTTCTGACCAATGGGGTATATGCACAAGAACTTTCAATTTTTAGTAAGCCAGCTGAAGCATTTCCAGTGAACCGCCATGCCAGTAAAAAATTGCAGTGTTTTTTTCTTTAAAAATGAACGATCTTCACTTCCTGATTGAAATACGATATAAAATGGGTATCAAATCGGACAAGAAGCACTGCATTAAATTCCATTGTTCTGTTCCACGTCTTTAAACAAATGGAAATTTATTTTACCACAGTATTTTGTTTTCAATGAAGTTTCTGCACTCACCTGCTGCTCCTAACAGTGCTTACATTTAAACTGTCTTTTATCTAATTTTACGCTTGAACAACTAAATGAATGCTTATGCCTATTTAGCTGATAATACTTTTATTACATTACAACATCAATCCTGTGAAAGAAATCTTATGAAATTGAAAATAGTCGCATAAACCTTTCACCATAAGTTTAGAAAAACACTAGCTGCGCATATACCCCATTGTCATCTTCTAATGCCCTAAATAACAATTACAAACTCATATCTAATAGATGAACAAACAGGTCAAAACAACTGTATTTATTTGACATACAGCAATTTTTAATCAGTTAATGACATGTTTGCTAAATGAATCTGGTGACGTGGTGGTACCTGCTTTCTGCAAGATCTGGAGCAGTTCACTCCACTCATTGCGGAACTCGTTGGCACCGGTCAGACTGCCGTCTCCACCAATCACACACAGATTAGTGATGCCCAGCTTCACCAGGTTACACGCGGCTTTAGCTCGACCCTCTTTAGTGCGAAAGTCCTGACAGCGGGCACTGCCAATGACTGTGCCACCCTGACAATATTAAAAACAAGACGTACAGACACTTCAGTATAAATGCTAAATATAAAAATCACTTGAGGTGTTGGCGAGTGTGGTGAATGATTGGTGTGGTTGAGACGGATCTTGGTTTTTATAATATGTAGGATGCCAATTAGACCAATGTAGCAATGTGACCACTCCTCTAAACCAAACAGGTCAAATTTTGATTATTAAGGTTTTGTAACTGGTCTGTCTTCTTCTTTCACCACTGTCATGATTTAATTTGTTTGAGGCTCGAATTATTACTCAAAGCACTTTGTGATGTGGGCATTAGAGGGTGTGTGTGTGTGTGTGTGTGTGTCTGTGTGTGTAACATTACTCTAAAAGCAGAACTCTCTGGATGAACTTTGCCATTTTGGGATTATACCATATGCGTTGTGCCACACAACATGATCACGAGCATGCATACACAAATAACCTGATGCACTCACCCTACAATTATGGATTGTGTGCACACAGTAAGGAAAAGTCCTTTTAAATAATTAAGGAAATAGAGAAGTAAGGAGTATTTGAAGCCAACTTGTTGAATTGTTATAGACCATTTTAATGTGGTCATGTCATTGGCCCATGAACATTTCCTGCTTGTTGTCAAACTATTTCAGAACTGTAACAAGAGGTAATTCAATCATAACTTAATGTTAAAACAGCTATCATAACATTATTTATCAATATGTGGCTCTTTTTGGATTCTTGAAAGCTATAGAAATTAAAAATGTAGTACAGATAATATGTTGGAATCATTGTTTTTGTTTACATCCCTCAAAATGGTCTATAAAAATCTTTATATTACGTCTTTAAAAAAAATTAAATAAAAATAGTTCTAATAATAATAATAATAGCCTTTACACTTATACAATGGTTACCACACACTCAAAAAATGACGATTGCTGTTTGCTTATTTAAAATGAGCTAAAACAACACAATTCTTGAAGTTTATTTGGTACAACTTAATTGTTTTATGTTCAATCCAATTAAATTTGTAAAAACTAATGAGTTAACTTAATTCCTTCATGTTTTCTCAACAGAAATCGATTGTGAACCCCACATTTTTCACATTTTTTAACCCATCATCAACAAAGTGTGGATTTACTTCATATTACACCCAACAGCAGAGATATATCTTGCACACACAGCAGAGTCTACAAACACACCATCTCTGAGCCACCTGAATGTCATCATTTCCTTACAGGTACTGTTTGCTAACAAAGTGACAGCGTCAAAAACTGGCTTGGCATGCATAATAGAGCTTTTTTGGATGTGTAAATATGGATTGTTTTAAACTGTTATGTGAATGTAAAACTTTACATAAAAAAAAAATGGGAAAAACTATTGTGTTTTTGGCTACATCATTGGGGACGTTGGATTTTGTTTGGAAATGAAAATCAGGTTGACATCAGAACCCAGCGTCAGGCCGAAGTCAATGTCCAATGTCCAACCTAAAATCAACTAAATATCAACATCTAATCATGTTACGTCTTGACGTTGTGCGGACGTTACCACTATCACATCTATCAGACGTTGGATTTTGGTAACTTTCTAACACAACCTAAAAATCAAACA
Source organism: Danio kyathit (assembly GCA_903798195.1). NCBI lineage: Eukaryota > Metazoa > Chordata > Actinopteri > Cypriniformes > Danionidae > Danio > Danio kyathit. Next base: position 48,460,709 of record LR812524.1, read on the forward strand.
AATATCAACGTAATTTGATGTCGATATTGGATGTAAAAATAACGTCGTCCTTAGACGCTGGGTAGACATTGAATTTTGGTCACTTGACGTCATGACCTAAATTTAACCTAATATTAACATCTTATGATGTTGTGTGCCTGCTGGGTTGTATGCTGTTAGGAATATTTTTATCCACTCTGGCGTGATTTTGAGTCTTTATTTGGCCACAAATTTCTGTGTTTCAGCAAGGGAAATAGATTTTGGTGACAAATCTTTTTTTGACACATATTTTGATAAAATGTATTGAATTTTTTTTGTAAAAATTTGACCTCTTCCCAACAGGGAAAACCAGCAACAACCAAGAATGCATGATAATATGGTGTCAAGGCTTGGCAATCAAAAAATGTCATTATAATGGAAGTCAATGGGGCAAAAACAGCCATGAATATAACGAAACACTAACAATTTGAACAGTACACAAGGGTTAAAAAAGGAAGTAAATCCATTGTAACATAATTTTTTTAGACAATTTTTAAAGAATTATTGATTTTTTTTAAGTAAAGTCCAAAGACATGCGGTATGGGTAACAAAATTGGCTGTAGTGTATGAGTGTGTGAGTAAAAAAAAAGCGTATGGTTGTTTTCCAGTGCTGGATTGTGGCTGGAAGGGCATCCACCACATAAAACATATGCCAGAGTAATTGGCGGTTAAAAAAATCAGGGACTAAGTGAGTGAGTGAGAACAATTATCAAGTGAGTGAGAAAGATTACCAGCTGCAGCATCATTGACACGCTCTCCCAAGTGGCTTGTCGGATATTATCTCCACCATCAACCAGGCCCTGATAACCCTAGACACACACAAAGATTCAAATATAATAATTAAATGCACACCTACACAAATTACATAATGCATACACTTTGAATAAGACTGAGGGCCCTATCACACACCCAGCGCAATAAGGCGCAAGACGTGTATGGGGCGATTTGTTTCTATTTTCAGACCAGCGCAACCCTAATTTTCATGTTTTGCGCCATGTTGTTTAAATAGCAAATCTATTTGCGCCACTTTGTGGACTCATGAGTGTTCAGGTCTATAAAGGACCTGTGTTAAGGCATTGTTGGTGCTTTGCTATTTTGAGCAACTGAAATAGACCGTGCCATTGACCAACTAAAAGCTGGTCTAAAGTTCAGGGCAGAGCGCGTTAATTACACGCCTATGCCTATGCAGGTCCAAACACTTACACATTGCTTATATCAAACAGGATATACAGCAATACACAGCTATCTTTACATATGAAAAAATTAAAAGGATTAAAATAATTTTTTTATTTTCTACATAAATATAAAAACCACTGCCTCCATGCCTCATCCCGGGGGGCTTTTTCAGTTTAATCATGACAATTTGCATTTGTATAATGTTATTATTATTTATTATATGCACATTTATATTGGTTTTAATAAAAACAAGTTTAGATTTGTCCACCTGTCGGGATTTGGAGACATATGCATCACATAGGACGTGTGTTTGGATATAACTCAGTTTTATGACCACACTTCTTTATTATTGTTCAATTATTTGTTTGCTGGAAATTAGAACTGAATTTAGAAATAGTTTTGAAACAAATCTTTGCGCTTAAGAAACAAAATTAAATATGTAGACTAATGGATATCTTCAGTGGAGTGCGTGCAACACTGTTTCCTTATCCATGAAAGTAAAAGAGTAAAGTAAAGAGAAAGAGAAAGTAAAAAGGTTGAATAGAGGAGGCTCATTCTTTATTCTTGCGCTGCAGATGGTCTGTTTAACTGTTTTCTCGCTAAAGTGTTCAGTTTTTCCGCTTACAATTTCTGCCATGTAAATAGCAATTGTGCCATGTCGTGATGCAACTGACTCTTAAAGAGAATGTGAGCCGAGACTCTGATTGGTTTAATGCACATTATGCTAAAACACACTCAGAACTCATTAAGAGAAAAAGCACAACCCTGTTAAACCAAGCGCCACGGCACAAACCATATTTTTCCATCCTTAAAATAGCAAAAGTGGATTCGGACATGCCCTTAATGCTTTAGCGCCATGCGCTTTAGACTTTGCGCCTAGATTGTTAAAATAGAGCCCTGAGTAGGTTTAGATTTGACCAAGATCTGATTGAATCAGAGAGTTAATTTCTGCAGCGTAAGTGAATATCACTTGAATTAGAATTTCAAATTCTTTATCTGTGCAGCGAATGCCAGCCTTTCAATTTTATTTCTTTATTTTGTGTGTGTGCGTGCGTGTGTGTGTTTGTTTAGATGCACAAACCTCATGCACAAAATAAACCTTTGCACCAGTGTAGATACCAACTCTCACCGTGGCTCGAACAGCAGCATTCATACCTGAGATATAATAAATAATGAATCACACAGACATTTTACACATTTATATACCAGAGGCCTGATGTTTATGTCTTTAATGTGTAACAAGCATTGCATTTAATTAGGTTTTGGTGACACACATCTAGCTACATAAACCACAAATTAAATGGAAAGTGTTTTTGGTTTCATTCGCAAACCCATCTAGTCCCACTAACACACACGTGGTGGTTAAGTCCCATTGAAAAAGGCAATCTAAGTGGCTTGAGTTTCATTTAAGATTGAAGCAGAGAGGACAACAGGCAAGCTTCATTGCCCAGCTCTCTAAAGCAACCACATTTCCCCAAAGGTCAGCGGCTAAATATAACACCCCCCAGACAGAGAGAGAGACAGAGAGATCATAGGCGGGAATTGAGCGAGGGGGAGACGGAATGATGCCACCCCCATAGTTAAGGTTCTTATAGGACTAGTTGACATTACACAGTTATTTGACTTATTCTCCAGCTGGTACAAGATAAGGTTAAAGGTTGCTTCTTTTTCCTACAGCTAAAGGTTGGATAAAAGGTCAGTGTGAAAGCTTTAGCACCCCTCGTGACCTCTCTGATATATGATCCCTGTTGCTCATTCAACGGGGCGGCTATAGTAAATGAGGAGGTGGAGGTTCAATCAGGTAATCAAGCAGCCAACACAACCGCTTCAAATCATCATCTATCACACAGATCAGACTTTATACCTTGCATCTTAATGCGAAATCGTAGGAAGCTGCATATCACTCATGAATTTGCGGTTGAAAATATAAATGTAGTATATAAGTACATTGTATATTAAGAATAGTATATTAAATGTACACATGGCATGAATAATACTTTGGGTTCTATATGAAAAGAAATGGATGTTTCTCTCAATGTGCAAAAGCAAAACACTAATTTAAAGGTATGGAACTGAAAACTGTCATGGTTTATTATCATGTGATTCCAAATCCATATTTCTGAATTTCAAGAAACTGTTGATGTTGTTCTTTTACTAAATAACAAATTTGAATAAATTTTGTAGTTATTGGAAACTTGATATCATTTAATAACTTTTGCCTTTCCCTTATACATTCATACATATTTTTAACATAAAGTCATTAACAGTTTAGGAATCATTCATTCATTCATTCATTCATTTTCTTATCGGCTTAGTCCCTTTATTAATCCAGGGTTGCAACAGCAGGAATGAACCGCCAACTTATCCAGCACATGTTTTACGCAGCGGATGCCTTTCCAGCAGCAACCCATGTCTGGGAATCATCCATACACACTCATTCACACTCATACACTACGGACAATTTAGCCTACCCAATTCACATGTCTTTGGACTGTGGGGGAAACCGGAGCACCCGGAGGAAACCCACGCAAACGCAGGGAGAACATGCAAACTCCACACAGAAACGCCAACTGACCCAGCCGAGGTTCAAACCAGCGACCTTCTTGCTGTGAGGCGACAGCACTACCTACTGCGTCACAGTTTAGGAATAAACTGAAAAACCTCTACTCTAACATTGAAAGGTTTATGTTCAGTAATATTTATTATTTTATAAAATAAATTAATAAATGACTTTTAAATAAATTAATATTTCAATCCAGCAAGGATGCATTGAACTGATTGAAAGAGATGGTACAGACATTTATATTATTACAAATTGTTAACCTTTCAATTCAAGGGAAAAAGTATCATGGATACTAAAAAAAATAGCTTGACTAGCATTGATAAACACAGTAAATGCTTCTTGAAAAGCAAATCAGCCTATTAAAATGATTTCTGATCGTTTAACACTGTAAACTGGAGTGATGATGCAGTAAACTCAGTTTCCACTTCAATAAATTAAACCTTAAAATATATTTTATAATAAAAAAAAACTGTTGACAAAGAAATATTACTGTATCAAATTTATCAAAGAAATGGAGGCTTGCTGAACATAAAAAACGTCTTTCAAAAACATGAAACATTTTCAGAGTTTTGAATAATAGAGTACACTGTGTGAAATATAGGTTAATAGGTTAATAAAGGTTTCACAGAGTTTTAATTTATGGATGTATTATATTTATTTGTGATTTTAAATTGTATTACAAGACCTGGATCTCTGTTACAACAATGTTTGATGTTGAAAAAAGATTTAAGAACTTTTTTAGTGGTTTGAAATAATATAACATTACAATAAGCTGCCAGCACAAAACAGCACGGTTTTGTCCACAAATTTATTTCTGTAGATATTATTTGTTATACAATGTAGTGATTCAAAAATACTAAAAATTGTCAATAAAAGTCACTTTGTTAAACTAAAGGATTACATTTGTAACAACCAAGGTTTGTGTATACAATTTGAAACATTTAAGGTGCCAGGAGTTCAGCACATGGAAATAGCCATACTGTGAGCCTCAAACACTATTGCTTCCTTGTTTTTGTGTACTGTACATACTGTCAATGTAAAATCCCAGTGATAAGCAAACCAATTGAAACAAAATACTGACAGTATTATGTTGCACACAGGAGGACTATTAATATGTACGCTTTAGGCTTCGCTTGATTGGCCACAATGTTTCCTAGTAAGTTTATAACAATGATAATTTTTTAAAAGTTTATCTAAACTTGTATTGAACATAAGTATGTGAGACTCTTGTGTATGTGGGCAGGGAGACTAAATGAGCAGTTCTGTGAAACAAGCAGCAATGTGTTTCATGTTTACTGCTCATCAGAATGCAAAACGTGTCATATATGGACTGTTTGTCATATACATTTATTAAGTGCCATAAAATCTGTTTAAATGTATATTTTGTAAGTTTAACACAATTTGCTGAATATTTTTAAGGAAACACATGTAAACTGCTGAGTATACGTGTTTAATGCACATTTATGCATTGTGTCATATCCTCCCGCTCTCCCTCGGGAAGCCAATACGGAAGTAACTGAAACTGCAATTCATCGAAATTCCGCTAGTCCTGGCTCCATAATACAGCAAATTTCTATTGAGCCCACTGTTAGAATGGCCAACTTTACAGCATAAAAAAAGGTGTTTACAGCCTGGTACAAAGAAGGATTTTGGTTCATATAGCTAATATTACCCTTCGTGACAACTGTGAGGGGGGTGAATTTTTTTATAACTCATCCGTTTCCTTTATATTAGGTTATATTAAGTTTGCATAAATAAGGGCGTGGCCACTTGAGTGACAGCTAGGTCTCGCTGGTCACCGTCACTTCACCTCAGCTGATTACGGCTGATTAGCTGCTGATCTCGGTATAGTCATCGTATTTTTGTGTTGTTTTATGTGACTTTACACAGTCAGCTGCCTTTTGGAATTATTTCCTACAATTATCAGATGATATGGCATGCTGTGTGCACTTAATTGTGCTCACAAGCTATTCACGTGGCCTCCATTTGCCAGGTGAGTGAAATTATATACCATCTCTATGAATGTATTTGTTTTATTTAAGATCATTTATCATTTATAATGTTCTTTAGAGCTGTAATGCACTCCAGAATCTGACAGATTATTAGCTGTAGGCTCTAGAACAGTCATCTGAAGTGTTGTCATACAGTGTTCTGCCTGGACTTCATAAATAGCCTTGCATTTACTAACACAGACTATATCTGAAGTTTTTGGAAGTAATTCGCACTTTCCTCCTGTTGAAAAACGTCATTAGCACAATGCTTAGTGGCTCAATATGTAATGCATTGAGCCACTATGCATTGCGCTTATGACGTTGATTATGAAACAGTGTTTTTAAAAGTCTAAACACTTTATTGATAAAGTGTACAACCAAGCACATGTGGTCAGAACACAAACGAGTCGCAGGTAGTGAAGTATTAAGAGTTTCTCCCATAGGAAAGCCCGTCTAAAAAGCAGAATGCCAGCATGGATCTGTAACTCCGGTCACGATCTGCCTCTTTGCCCTTGTATGGTATGCCCGGGGTTGGTAAGATAACGCGCGAACAAAATGGGAAAGAATAGCAATGCACATTATTAAAAGTCCTCTGTTCATGCATATTAATTCCTGCCAATTTTCATATACGTTAAACCCACAAAAAATACAACTACAAATGCATCTCTAAGTATAATTATACTGTAATTTAGCCTATATTTCATCCACAGCACATAACTCAGGAGCTTTAATGGAAAGATAGCTCACTCACTCCAAACCTGAACCTCTTTTTCGCATCAGTTAAAACAATTGTCATTTGAAATCTACTCAAGTTTGTTCAAATATTTTTCAACAAATAAGGTATTATTATTTTGAGTTTGTGTGTGTGTGTGAAAGCAGGCACTGACATGTGGAGCATCATTAATATTTATGACCCTTCCAAATATGGTCAAAACAGCTTTTTATTCTAGGGGTAATTCCTAAGGTTATGAAACCGTTTCCAAAGAATATATGCACTTACCCAAGCCACATATCTAATATGCAAATATCAAAGAATAATTTAACATATTATATGAATGAAAACACCCATGAATCACAATATACAAGAAACTGTTAATTAACAGATATTTTGTATTAAATATGGACTAATAAGCTCATAAAAAAAAAAAAAACTAAAGAACATGTTTAAATATGTTTTGTTGTATAAACGTTTAAAAGCACCAACTTGTTAGATTTATTCTTAGCTTGCGGTTTAAACAAGTCAGCAATCTTATTCTACATCCACAGGGTTAGTCTTACACAGAAATACACACATCCTCACCCTGTGCATCTCCTCCAGAGGTGAGGACAGCGATAGCCCTTCCAACCCCCATCTTTGTGGGGTCCACAGGTGCCGAACGCTGCATTTCGAAGAGATGGCCTGAGGAAGACAAGAGTACAGTAAACCGACAACCTTTCTCTCACTATCAGACCACTCTCTTCCAGACCGACAGAGAAAGTGAATTGGGAGTGTGGCAGCAGTACAAACACCCTCTGCTCTTGGCATTCAATGTCACACACACACGTACACACACACAGTGAATCCACCCCCCTTCATAACTAAATTTAACATTATCTCCAGCTGCACCACGTGCTCTTAGTGTTCTGATTCAGACAAGAACATTGCATTTACTCTCACTTTAATTCCATGTTGCTTAGTTTTCATGTAGAAACACAAGCAGATACAAACACAAAACACTTACAGGGATGAACAAGAAAGCGCATGCTAAGGGTTGGACATACATGCACCAATCTACAGCAACATGACCTTTACTCTGTCCTCTCCCATTGGGCATACTTTGAATGTGTAGTGCAAAAATAATCTTGCACACACACACACACACACACATACACACACAGACTTACAGCTATTGTGCTTGGCGGAGGAACAGCTGAGATCATCCAGGCCACTATCGAAACATGCTGTAGAAGTAGTCTTTCCATCTGTAACACAAGGACATTATAAAAATGATTCATTTATTTCTACGTCCTAGAAAAATCATCAGAGAGCTGCACAATTCAATTATTTATAGCGCACTTTCATCTGATCTTTCTGAGAAAACAGTCCATAAGACAATATCGTGATTATATGGAAAGATGATAAGTGTGTGTGTACTGTAAGTCTTTATGTTTTACTCACTATGATGAGCATGAGGAGAAACACAAGGCTTCGTTATTATTATTTTTTGTTTATTTAAAAAAAAAAATTATTAATAATATAGATTATTGAATTCATTCATATATATTACATTCATTTTTAATAATTTATTAAAGTTTGTTTAATAAAGTTAAAGGTAAGTTTGTTTTCTTTTCTTAATAAATTATATATTGTGCATGCATTCACATTTTATTAGAGATTGAACAATAATTGGTACAACAAATAAAACCAATTCTGCACGTCACTGGCTAATTGATCAAAAACAGACATTATCAGTGTATATTCTACTAAACAAAAAAACAAGGTAAAGCTCTTGATACATAATATGTATATGCAGATAAATGGTTGACATGACAAGGAATATGATAAGTTCAATAAAGCCAAAGCAGAGCTCATAAGAATAAATACAATTCAAAAATTGTTAAGATATAAGGTGTAGACAAGGCAGATATAAATCTGAACCAGCAATATCATCCTGAAAAAAATAAAAAATTTAATAAAATAAAAAATCTGTGGATTTATGTAGAAAGAAGTTAGGAGTATAGTAACTAAAAACATAAAATGTCAAATAAAAAATTAAATTGTATTATAATTAAAATAACATTTATTTAAAGTTTACAATGCAAATCCAATTATAACCACCTGTTTGTAAACTGTATTGTAAATATGTCAAATAAACATTTGTATATTATTCAATAATATTACTGAAATAATATAAAAACTGAATAAACATACACTCACTGGCTACTTTATTAGGTACACATTACTAGTACCGCCTTAATCCTTCGTGGCATAGATTCAACAAGGTACTGGAAATATTCCTCAGAGATTTTGGTCCATATTGACATGATAGCATCACGCAGTTGCTGCAAATTTGTCAGCTGCACATCCATGATGCGAATCTCCTGTTCCACCATATCCCAAAGGTGCTCTATTGGATTGAGAAATGGTGACTGTGGAGGCCATTTGAGTACAGTGAACTCATTGTCATGTTCGAGAAACCAGTCTGAGATGATTTGCTCTTTATGACATGGTGCGTTATCCTGCTGGAAGTAGCCATCAGAAGATGAGTACACTGTGGTCATAAAGGGATGGATATGGTCAGCAATAATACTCAGGTAGGCTGTGATGTTGACACAATGCTCAATTGGTACCAATGGGCTCAAAATGTGCCAAGGAAATATCCCCCACACCATTAGACCACCACTACCATCCTGAACCATTGATACAAGTCAGGATGGATCCACGCTTTCATGTTGTTGATGCCAAATTCTGACCCTACCATCCAAATGTTGCAGCAGAAATCGAGACTTATCAGACCAGGCAACGTTTTAAATCTTCTATTGTCTAATTTTGGTGAGCCTGTGTGAATTGTAGCCTCAGTTTCCTGTTCTTAGCTAACGGGAGTGGCATCTGGTGTGGTTTTCTGCTGCTGTAACCCATCCACCTCAAGCTTCGATGTGTGGTGCGGGATGCTCTTCTGCATACCTCGGTTGTAACGATTGGTTATTTGAGCTACTGTTGCCTTTCTATCAGCTCGAACCAGTCTGGCCATTCTCCTCTGGCCTCTGGCATCAACAAGGCATTTCATCCACAGAACTGGTGCTCACTGGATCTTTTCTCTTTTTCAGACCATTCTCTGCTGTTTCTGAAATACTCAGACCAGCCTGTCTGTCATCAACAATCGTGCCACGTTCAAAGTCCCTTAAATCACCTTTCTTCCTCATTCTGATGCTCAGTTTGAACTACAGCAGAATTAATTGAATTCAATACTGGTAATATTCAAATGCGGTCTCTGAAATATTGATCATATTTGCATTGTGTGTCATAGTTCTTGTGCACGATTTAAATAATAATAATAAAAAAAATAATAATAATAGTTTTTTTGTTCAGTTTCTAAAAGCAGAACAGCACAATAGTTAAAATAACACCATCAACTTTAAATTCAAGTACTTTCAAGAACCTATGTTTTGTTGTGATTTAACCCTGTAGAGAGATTTAAATAAGTAAATTAAAAGTAAATAAAAAGTGAAAAATATCTGTGTGGGCCTAGCCATGTCTAAATGAAATCCTTACCCATCCAATTTGGTACTGATAAGCTACATATATAGTAAATATATCTTTCGTTACTACATTTAGAAAGAGGAAGACTTTTTTTGTGAAAGATTAGAGTCCTAATGGGATTATAGTGGAGTCTGGATTAAACTCCATGACTCTGCTGTCCCACTGTGTAACATCTGCTGGGTGTTTATGACACTTCTGGTAAATGTCCACATACAATATAGTGTATGTTAATGTACACTCACTGAACCAATGCTATTGTGAATCAGGGTTTGCAGACTCCACTCAACCAACCAGTCAAGACTTAGTCAGTTGTTATGGGTTAGAGACACTGATCACTGAACCTGTCAGTCTTGGCCTGCTAATTAAATAAGTTATTTACAGTGCTCAGTTAAACCTTCTTAGCACCAGATTATTCTCTTCAGTGACATTAAATGTAGTGCAAACGTTTATGCACGTCAGTCAAAATAATCAGACATTGTATGATTTTCTGAATATTCTAGGATGCTGTAATGAGAGATTGTATGATTGTGTGATTTCACTGAGATTTTTCAGCAGTGTTTCATGCCTAATGAAATCCTTAACTATCACACAAAATTGTCTTAAATGGCAAAATCAAGGGCAAAATAAATAACTTACTTCATCATTTTTTGCACAAAAATATAAATAAACTACAAACATTATATAATCTAAAATTTTTATGTAATTATGTTGTGGTATTGTAAAACTTACTGTAGCTCTGAATTTAGTTTATTTTAATAAGAATGCAAGGCTGTTATTTGATCCCAAAAAATTTTACCTGAGGGAAATTTACTTATCTATAGTCTGTTCTTTGACTTGACTGCCAACTACTACTACTACACCACATTCTAGAAGAGCCTTACCAGCAAGTACTTCAGTGTTTGACTCATCACAGTAACTTGGATCTTTTGATCCTGTTGAAACACCAACAAAGCCATTTAATCAATTCAATTCACTTCCGAACAGCAGATATTCTGAAGAATGTAGACAACAAATCAGTTTCGGTTCCCATCGACTGGAATAAACAATGAAACATGGGAACTGAAACTGTTCAGTAACCAGTGTTCTTCAAAAATGAAAAAAAAAATCCTTCATGCTTTACAGAAGAAATAATGTCACATGTTTACAATGACATACACATACATTTGCTAATCTCAAAGCTCTCACGATACTCTTATTGATGAAACAAAGCGTTAGGGCTCTAACTCCCTTCTGAACCACCATAATATGATGCACTGTTGGGGAAAACTAGCTAGTTTCCTGAATTGTTGCAGGCATGCGAACGTGTTTGAACCACATGAGCTAGATCTAATGGAGTTATAATTTCTGCTATTTAATACATTTGAGGTTAAAATAATGTGATTTTATTCCTGTAAATACTAGAAAACAGAGTGTTTTGCCGTTTTATTCTCTGCTCTTTTACTAACATCACTCAAGGATTCAAGCATATCTCATAACAAACAAAATGAATGAAATGCATTTACTCAGATCATGTAAAAATAACCAATTTCAGTAACTCTTAAAGTAAGATTGACAAATTGGACCCTATTGCTAAAGAGTTTCATTTCATTCAATGTTATTCCCCTATACTGTGCTTCACACATCAACACATCTCCAGCATGAGAAGAGTTTCTTTGATGGGAAAAGGCATTAACTCAAAATTAAGGCTGAATGATCCAAAAATAACTTCAGCAGGTATCACTAAATAAATTATAAATAGTTAATTTTCATCAAATTTATAATACATGAAACCACAGCAACATACAAGCAGTGGTGTAGTAATACTAATGTAATGAAGTCACCATCGTATGAGTAATTTTTAAAGTTCTTGAATATTTTTTAACCAGTCAAAATGAAAAATCTATTATTTCTGTTTCTATTAAATTGCATTAATACAATTTCTGTACGTATCTTAGTACTCTCTATTTTTCATAAACAGTTGTTTACTTATTTATATTTTTTGTTATTTATTTAATTCATTTATTATTTCATTTCATTTTACTATTTAATTTAATTTTCTTTTCGGCTTAGTCTTTTTATTAATTAGGGGTTGCCACAGCGGAATGAACCGCCAACTTATCCAGCATATGTTTTACACAGCGGATGCCCTTCCAGCTGCAACCCATCATTAGGAAACACCCATACACCTCCATTCACACACATACACTACGGACAATTTAGCTTACCCAATTCACGTATAGTGCATGTGTTTGGACAGTGGGGGAAACCGAAGCAACTGGAGGAAACCCACGCGAACACGGAGAAAACATGCAAACTCAACACAGAAATGCCAACTGGCCAGCCGAGGCTCGAACCAGCAACCTTCTTGCTGTGAGGTGACAGCACTACCTACTGTGCCACCGCACTGCCCATTATTAATTTAATATTGTATTTGTTTTAATCAAACAATTTTTTTGGTTAATAACATCTGGATAATGTATTTGAATCTTTATCATATCTACACTACCTGACAAAAAAAACTTGTAGTCGATCCCAGTTGTAAGAGCAACAAATAGTAACTTGACTTCTAGTTGATCATTTGGAAAAGTGGCAGAAGGTCGATTTTTTAGATGAATCATCGGTTGAACTGCATCCCAATTATCACAAATACTGCAGAAGACCTACTGGAACCAGCATGGACCCAAGATTCTCACAGAAATCAGTCAAGTTTGGGGAAGGAAAAATCATGGTTTGGGGTTACATTCAGTATGGGGGTGTGTGAGAGATCTGCAGAGTGGATGGCAACATCAACAGCCTGAGGTATCAAGACATTTGGGTTGCCCATTACATTACAAACCACAGTAGAGGGCAAATTCTTCAGCAGGATAGTGCTCCTTCTCATACTTCAGCCTCTACATCAAAGTTCCTGAAAGCAAAGAAGGTCAAGGTGCTCCAGGAATGGCCAGCCTAATCACCAGACATAAACATTATTGAGCATGTCTGAGGTAAGATGAAGAAGGAGGCATTAAAGATGGATCCAAAGAATCTTGATGAACTCTGGGAGTCCTGCAAGAACACTTTCTTTGGCATTCCAGAATAATTATATTATTAATAAGTTATCTGAGTCATTGCAGAGATGTATGGATGCAGTCATCCAAGCTCATGGGAGTCATACACAATATTAATTCTTTTTCCACTGCACCATGACTTTATATTCTATACTGTACATTATTTCTGTTAAGTGACAAGTATTTTGTCTAAGTCAGTAATTAAACAATTAAAAATCAAGGCATGATCATATTTTATTTTGGTAAAATAAATGTAATCTAGAGGCCTTTTCCTTTCACATAAGCCACTTCTGATACCAAATGATCAACTAGAAGTCAAGTTATTATTTGTTGTTACTAAAACTTGCACTTTTGTCAGGTAGTGTATGCATTTATATTAAAATATTACTATATATATACACTATATATATATTTTATTATATTATAATATGATTATTTTTAATTATACATTTATAAATAAGTTTTTTAAATACTTAATTCATTAGAAGTTTTTATAAATCAATTCTACTTAAATTTGTTTATATCATTAGACACTATAAAATATAATTTGGCTTTACAATTCACAACATTCAAGTAAAACAGAGCAACCTAATTCTACATATCATTACAAAAAGCTGGAATAAAAATAAAAATACAGTAAAAAGTTTAATAAGCCAATGCCAGTTTATAAACATTAGTGCTTGCTCACTGTGACATCAGAATATCAAAGTGCTGTGTCATTTGGTCATCTGCCTGTCTGACCGCTGAAATATGGCATCTAAGACCCTTCTCAGCACAGTCAGATGTCCACACAAACACACACACACACACATAGATACACACATGTTTTTTTGTTTTTTTTGATGTATACAACATTACTAAACTTCAAAATAATTACCACATACATGCACAACAAACTACAGAGGTCAAATATCCACATATGTCCACTTGACACAAACACTACGCATACCGTAAACATGATTAGCATCAAACTGAGTCTTCCTATGCGTGCGTTGCCAGATCCACACCGCCAGTCCAATATGAGGGATCCAGTGGAACAGCAGTAAAGAAAGTCGTAGTAAACACACACACAGCTCTAACAAACAAACACTAATCTGACACACACATACAAACACGTCCCAAACGCATACACACAGCTGGCAGACACACACGCAATTGTCCCACACTGCCTCCATTCTTCCCAATCGAATGAGATGGTGAGGCGGCCATGACAAGCTCTTATCAGTATTATTAGACCTGACCTCACGTTCCTCACGTTTTTTTTTCTCCTCTCTACTTCCCTCGATATCCCTCTTTCGCACTATCCTGATCTGTATATAATGTCAAATTCTTACTGCTCTTTTTAGTCTGCATTTGTTCACTGGGCTGCTTTCTCTGGGTTTTTCTTAATCAAATGAATGAATAGTATTTTAGTGCTGGCTCAATACTTGGAAATCGGCAGGATGAAGAAGCAGAGGCAGTCTAATACTGTAATAGGATTGAGCGCAATGCAGTTCACGTGTATTTTATTGGATCACAGCAGAAGTTAATTCAGGTAATGTGCTACTAGTATATAGTAAAGGATAACCATAAAAAAACAGAGCACACTTCTGACTAACAGGATTTGGACAGTCTCTTTTTGTGTTTGTTTTCATTGCAAGGCTCAACAATATAGTGACCTGATGGCCCAGAACCGGTGTGCATATATGTGTGTGTGTGTGTGTGTGTGTGTGTGTGTGCCAGTTGACTCAAATCAGGCCACTGATTCAATATGTTAGCTAATCATGTGCATGTTTTGCTTGATGTTTTAACCACTACATCACTAACACATAAGCAGAGATGGCAAAAGTACACAAATCCTTTACTCAAGTAGAAGTACAGATACTGATGTTTAAAATGACTCTGGTAAAAGTTGAAGTACTGATTACACTTCTGTACTCAAGTAAAAGTAAAGAAGTGCAGCCTCAAAAATGGAAAAAAGTAAAACGTACCCATTACTACCACATGTTTTAGGTTCCCCCCATGTATCATCATTCTGATGCAGACTCACAGCGTTCATCATCTAGTTTTTTGGATCAAAAACAACAGCTGCCATTCATGTTCATACACACTAAAAATAATTCTGTAGGTCTGTATATCTTTTACAAATAATCTCTTAAATTTTACACTGAATTTTGTCCAAAATATGTGATTTTTTATTTTTATTTTATATTTTAATATTTGTTTTATTGAATATATTGAAAATATATTTTCTTTTGCTAAAATAAATACTTATCATATTTGACTGCTTTTTTGCATCAGCAGCTCTCATACATAACCTGTTATATTAATGGTTTTTTTTTCCTGGGTATTGTGGATATTTTATGTAATGAATAAACATTAATTCTATGCTAAGCTTCATACACCTTAAGCATTTGTTTACTTTAAGCATTTGTATGCCATACTTTTGAACTGGAATGTCTCTCTCTTTCTC
This sequence comes from Danio kyathit, assembly GCA_903798195.1. Taxonomy (NCBI): domain Eukaryota; kingdom Metazoa; phylum Chordata; class Actinopteri; order Cypriniformes; family Danionidae; genus Danio; species Danio kyathit. Next base: position 48,476,175 of record LR812524.1, read on the forward strand.
TTTTGTTTACCTTTGATCTAATCAAGCAAAATGTGGCTTATTACCATTTAAAAAGGGCAGCATCAGTCATAATAAATTCGCTGTCTCCCTCTGTCTCATCTGCGTAGTCATCCCTGCCTTTCTCATAGTAGCTAATCTTCATAAATTGCCCTACGTACGGTGCTTGATAGCCTTGATTGAAAAAGCTGCGCACTGCAGCACGCAGGCGCACAATGACGAAAATTGACTGGCAGCATCAAAAAGGCGCTAAGTTGCGCAATGACAAGAAATAATATAGAATAACGAAAGTAACGATCCCAATTTAAAAATGTAAGGAGTAGAAAGTACAGATAGCCTATTTGTGTCAAAATGTAAGCAACAAGTTGTCAAAAAATAAATTGTGGACTGATACTAGAAAAAATATACTTAAGTACAGTAACAAAGTATTTATAATTCCTTACATTTATATAGCGCTTTTCTGGATACTCAAAGTACTTTACACATTGGGGGGAATCTCCTCATCCACCACAAGTGTGCAGCATTCACCTGGATTACACGACGGCAACCATATTGTGCCAGACCGCACACCACACACATATTTGTGTGTCATTGGTGGAGAGGAGACAGAGTGATGAAGCCAATTATGATATGGGGATGGTTAGGAGGCCATGATGGACAGAGGCCAGATTTGGACAGAAACCCCTACTCTTTTTTCGAAGGACATCCTGGGATTTTTAATGACTAGAGAGTCGGGGCCTCGGTTTAACATCTCATCCAAAAGGACGGCGATCACTGAGCAGTATAGAGTCCCCATCACTATACTGGGGCAGGACCCACACAAACCACAGGTTGAATGCCCCCTGCTGGTCTCACTAACACCACCTTCGGCAGCAACCTAGCATTCCCATGTGATCTCCCATCCAGGTAATGACCCTGCTTAGCTTCAGTGGGCGACCATGTGAGAGTTGCAGAGAGCTAGCTGCCGGCTATACTTCGTTACTTCCCATCTCTGAATATAAGATACCAAGAGTGGATACAAGCTGTTTTTTGTTCTTTTTAATATGATTAAATTGAATTAAAAATGCTTTTTGTAAACAAATATTCCTAAATGTAATAATTATTAATATTTGAATAAATACTAATATTATGTTTGTTAATATTTTTTAATGTTAATAATATCTGGATAATGTATTTGAATCTTTATCCTATGTTTGCATTCATTTATTTAATTAATATATTCCATTTATTTCATAATATTATAATATGATTAATTTTAATATTACATTTATAATAAAGCTTTTTTGATTCCTTTTGTATTTGTCATTAGACAGTTTAAGGTAAAATTAAGCTTTACATTTCTGTTATTTCTTAACATTCCAGTAAAACAGAATCCAAAAAGCTGGATTAAAAAAACTACAGTTAAATGTTTAATATTACACTTATATTAAGTTTGTTTGTCTGTCTGTATTTATCTATGTACATTTGTACATGCACGTTATGTAAATGTACATTTAATGCAATTAAAAATGCAGTATGAAAACAGTCAAATCTCAATATTTGATCCAAATTATGAAGATTTCTTGTTCAAAACACCTTTTAATGTCTAATTTTTGTTTTGTTTTGTTTTTCAGCTACAGTCATAAGCTACAGCGTCCTTCTGTTATGTCACAACCATATTACAAATAAAACGACGAAATCTTATTATTATTGAATCTTATTGAATTTATTTTTTTTCACCCTCAGTGTTTAATAATAAACTGCAATACCATTTCCTACCAGTAGGTGGAAACAGATATTCGGTTATTACATCCCATCAAAAATACATTTTTAAAACTAATTTATTAGTAATTTACCCAGTGATAGCAGGTGTTTTACAAAGAGCTGGTACTGCTAGACTTTAATCATGGATTATGGTAGGTTTTATAGCAATATCTGAGAATTCTTACATAAAAAATATATATTTTAATTATTTTTACTTGTTGTCTTTGACTTACTCTTGTTGATTGTGTTTTTTAGTTATTGTGACGCACATTGGTCAGTTTGGGTTGTTTTTAATTGTGCCATATAAATAAACTGGCATTGTCAACTCCATTTTCCACACTGTAAAAAAGTATATTATTGATTAGTTCTGACAGCATATGTTTTAGGTCATTGTACCTTATTAAACTAAGTTAATCATGTTCTAACTTAAATGTATAAGCTATGCAAGCTGTTTTAAGTCAGTTTGACATAATATAAGTTCAATGGACTCATCAGGTTAATTTGATTTAGCTTAAAAATTTAAGGCAGCCAGGATTTTTTACAGTGTCTCTTTCTCTCAGGAGTTTCATGCTGTACTTCGGTTTTACTTTATTTATTAATCATGGCTGCTTTTCACACTTGATTCATTCCCTCCATATTTAATTCCTCTTTAGCCTTTTCACCATCTCTCTTTTCCTCCATTTATCTTTTCAACAAATATTTGTTTGTCCTTTTTCTTTTCCTCCTCCTCCTCTTTATTTTAGTGACTTGCCCTCTCCTAACTTCCCTTCCTTCATGATCTTTCTCCCCCACCTTCCTCTTTTTAATTGTATGCTAAATGAAATGCTAAACCTACACACCCTTGACATTTAAAGCACACACTTGGAGAATGCACACACAAACACACACACACAATCTCTCTCTCTCTCTCTCTCTCTCTCTCTCTCTCTCTCTCTCTCTCTCTCTCTCTCTCTCTCTCTCTCTCTCTCTCTCTCTCTCTCTCTCTCTCTCTCTCTCTTTAGTTGCATATCAAATGAATGTGTGTGGCCATGTAAGAAAGGGAATAGAGGGTGTTTGTGTAGTGAAGCACTTTGCGATTGTTGTAGAATAATTTTGGACGTATATAAACTATAATTAAATGGATAGTTCACCCAAAAACTAAAATGTACCATATTTTCACTCACAGACCAGTGAAGATGCATATAGTGCAAGATGCTCTCTCTCTCTCTCTCTCTCTCTCTCTCTCTCTCTCTCTCTCTATATATATATATATATATATGCTCATCAACACTACATTTATTAGATTAAAATACAACAAACATGCTCAGTTACTTTGTTCTTCGAGAGATACAGGTATTAGCAAAACAGTTGTTTTTTTACTGGATTTTTGTCATCTAATCAGACCATGAATTGTGTTCTAATGCTTTTGCCAAATGCATACATTTAAATCAAACATTTTGCAAATTGCAAACAGGAAAAATTTGTTGGTAAAGTATTGTTTAAAAAGCCCACAACCTGAGGTTAAAAAAACTTACTGATTGGAAACAGTGGTCAAACATAATTTCAACTGTCATTATTTTTATGCCTGCTAGAAGGTGCTTACCATAACTAAAAGCTGCATTCAAAACATCCAACCCAGGCTCATTGGAAAATATGTGCCTCAGCCTACATTTATGGAAAATATAAAAAAAGGCTGCTCCTTGTACAATTTATTGCACATTTCAGATGACAAATCCACTAGAGGGCGCTGTCAACATTTTTGCAAATCTGAAATACGTAAGTTAGGGTGCGTTTTGTTATAAATTTCAGATATAAATCTGTCTTGTACACATCAATAAGAAGGGCTTGTCGTACAGATCACCTAGTGAACCACTGACCAAAACCCTTCCCTTGACCCAACCAATAGTGTTTTCAAAAGCAAATATAAGTAAAATGTGCACTGCAAGTACAACCAAACTGTTTTACTCACTTGCAGTTGTCAGTTTGACAACATACGCGCGCACAATTTCACAACACATGCAAATATAAAAATGTGCTACAAATAGTGCAGACCACGAGCTCTTTTAAGCTTATTTATTGTCTTTTAACAAACTCTTTGTGTGATAATTTGAAACGAAGCAGCAAAAGCAAAGGCAAACAAAGCAAAATCGGCTTGTACCTTGTTTTCTGTGGCGTCCTAATATTAACGCCTGTTTCACTCACATGCAGCTCACCACCAAGTATAAAGACTCTTAAAACCCAGTGCATTATTGATCCACTGGGTATTTTATCAGAAAAGTCTCAATTATATTTTCTTGGATATGGATACGCTGCGGTCTTCACCCGGATTTTTAACAAAGACCGCGCTGTAGTATTTAAACTAGCTTTTAAATATGCAGTTGGGCGGCGGACGAATAACTTTTCTTCAGCCAAATTATTATTATTACTGCTGCTATTATCGGGGGATGTACACTTAAACCTTGGGCCAGTTCTTCACTCAGACTCGGAGCCTATTTCCGCAGAAGAGGAAAGCTTCTCTATGGCACCAGCGTCATATGCTGCTACTATCGATTTCCAGCTGCCTGTAACCTTATTAAATTTCATTATCTTAAATTGGTTTTTAAATGCTTAAATAATCATGTTCCAATGCTGTTTTCTGATCTAATCAGTAGGCATCAAACCTCTCACAGAGTTACACGGGCAACTGCTAATGGTGACTGTCTAGTGCCAAAGTGTAAGACCTTATTTGGTCAATCTGTTTTCTCTGTTAAGGGAGCCAAACTGGAATGATTTACCCGTTAGCCTAAAATCAGAAAGTAATATCAATATTTTTAGTAGTGTTCCTAAAAAGTGGTTAAAAACAAAACCACTGTGTTTGCACAAATATTGTACTATTAGTTTGTTGGATCATGTCGCCTTTGCTTTTGCCTTCAGTAATTTCATGTAAAGAATTACAGTTGCAATCAGAATTATTCAACCCCCTTTGATTTTTTTTTTCTTGTTTAAATATTTCCCAAATGATGTTTACCAGAGCAAGGAAATTTTCACAGTATGTCTGATAATATTTTTTCTTCTGGAGAAAGTCTTATTTGTTTTATTTCGGCTAGAATAAAAGCAGTTTTTAATTTTTTTAAAACCCATTTTAAGGTCAAAATTATTAGCCCCTTTAAGCTATATATTTTTTCAATAGTCTACAGAACAAACCATCATTAAACAATAACTTGCCTAATTCCCCTAACCTGCCTAGTTAACCTAATTAACCTAGTTAAGCCTCTAAATGTCACTTTAAGTTGTATAGAAGTGTCTTGAAAAATATCTAGTAAAATATTATTTACTGTCATCATGGCAAAGATAACATAAATCAGTTATTAGAGATGAGTTATTAAAACTATTATGTTTAGAAATGTGTTGAATTTTTTTTTCTCTCCGTTAAACAGAAATTGGGGAAAAAATAAACAGGGGGGCTAATAAATCAGGGGGTTGAATAATTCTGATTGCCACTGTATAATGTTGTGTATTATTATTATATTTCCATTTGTCAATTTTGTCAAGCCTCCTGTGGACAGGTGTTGAGAATTAGCAAGTTTGCTAAAACACTTAAATAAATGCATTTGGTTGTCCAGTGTAATTGTGATGTCCATGTCAAATAAATAAATAAATAAATAAAAAACACGACAGAAATATAACCTCAATAATTCACGAACCCGGCTACTTTCTGTGCAGAGTCAGTCAGTGGTGTAAGATGTGAGTTTTTAGTTAATTTTAATATCCTGGTCATATGATTCCTTTCATTCATTCATTCATTCATTCAATTTCCTTCAGCTTAGTTTCTGATTTATCAGAGGTCGCCACAGCAGAATGAACTGCCAATTATTCCAGCATATGTTTTACACAGCCGCAATCCAGTACTGGGAAACACCCACACACACTCACACACTATGGCCAATTAAGTTTACCCAATTTACCTATACCTCATGTCTCTGGACTGTGGGAGAAAAAATTAGCCATAATCATCTAGGGAATAGCACAATTTAACATTGATATCACCGCTAACTTTTTACTCAACTTGTAGTGTGTTTCTGTATTTGCATGTGTTGTGAATGTTTGTGTGTGCCACTGTATCTGACTCTCATCTGTATGACAGAAAAGTATTTCTGTGTTCTAATGACAAAAAAACAACCTATGGTGTTTATAACAAATGTCAATATAATTTGGATTTGATTAAGTAATTGTATATTGTACTGTATATTTCACATAGTTTAGAGTTTTTTTTTTTATCTTGTTCTCTTATGAACGCTTGTAAAAGATTAAAAGATTTCCTGCAACTTAAAAGTGAAGTTTTTTCTCTCTGAATAATATAATACTTGTGAGAATTATTTTCTATTAGGCTATTATTTTCTACTATAACTACTTTGTACTAATTTTAGCTTTGTACTAATTTTTAAAATGCATCTCTGGAGGACGATAGATAGTATTACTTCACCATGTCTGCTGCCACCTTAATGACAGTACCGTCCACTCTGAGAGCTGGACAGAAAATCTGATATGTCTCCAAAAGGTTGTTAGATGAGCTTCAGAGACTGTACTGATCGCCAACCCATGAAACAAGGATGTCAGAAGAATGTTACATAGGAATTGGACGAGAGCCGAAAAGACCTATGAAGAAAAACATAGAGCAGAGATTAGAGATACAGTCAGATTGGTCTGGAAAGACAAGATGACAGAATGTTCATTTTTGTCTAAACTGTCCCTTTAGCACAGTTAAAGGTGATGCTCATCTCAAGGGCATACACATTGATCAGGTCTGGTGGGCTTGTAGATAATAAATAAATCTCAGTGTAGTTCACCTTCAGCATTCAACCTTTTTTCGATAGGTACAATAAAAAAGAAGCCATTAATGATACTTGCTGAAAAGGACAGCAGTGTGGTCAGAATAGGGGGGAAATAATCAGCATGTGCTCTTTCAGATTCTTTTCTCCTTCTAAGATGTACAGTATAGACATTTGCACACACACACACACACACACACACACGCACACACGCACACACCCGCACACACACACACACACCCACACACACACACACAAACAAATATTTCTGTGCATAAAGATGTGTGCTAACTTTCATGCTAACACACACACAGTGTTTCCCAGTTTGACACCGAACAACTGTGTGGTAACAAGGCAAATGTATTCAATTACAGCAACAGATCCCCTCACTCCACTCCTCCATTTTTCCTTCTCCATCTTTCCATTCTTTTTATCTTGCCACTAACAAGCATTCATTTACCCACACCCAAGAACATTTCTGGGGTTTCAGTGTGGTGCAAGCTGTACGCTTCTTTAAAAGTAGTTTTGTACTTTTTTTGTTTGTTTTATTTGTTCTTTGTTTTTCAGTGTGAGCCTTAGATAACCCAGTGCATCAGCGTGTATGTCTGGCTTTGTGAAGGCTCGTAATTATTACTGCTAATATTCAATAAAAATAAGGTCATGGCAAGTGGTGCTGCATTTATTTGAAAAATAAAGGTTTTGCACAGAGAAAGTACATTGAAGTTCTCTGTAAAGTACCCTTGTCGTAAACATCTTTGTCATGAAGTAGTGGTTTTGTATGTCAACAATAATGAAAAAGTATGCATTTTAAGGTAAAAAAGTGAATTGGTCAGAAAAAATAAATTGTTCCCTCAAATCAAAATATTATATATATATATATTGTGACTAAAACTATTTTTATTCCAAATGAACTTTTACAGCAGCTGTCAGTCAGTTTTATAAATATTCTTTTGACAAAGAAAGCACAGATAATTTAAAGATAATTTAATTAATTGAATTGTATGAATTCACCTGTATATATACTTCATTTTGTGAAGTTTATTTCTAAACTAATTTCGAGAAGATCACGTGCTTAGGATTGACCACGGCTGGACCTGCATTAGCTAACACGATTCACTAATCAGACAATTCCTAAGTCACCATAAATAACCAGAGTTTTCATACCTCAGTCATTTTTGTTTTGACGAATCCCCCCTTCCACCCCTATTCCCCCTCCCTTTTCCTAGATAGGGCGGCCCAGTGGTTAGCACAGTTGCCTCACAGCAAGAATGTCACTGGTTCAAGTCCTTACCAGGCCATTCAACATTTCTGTGTGGAGTTTACATGTTCTCCCCATGCTCATGTGGGTTTCCCCCGGGTTCCCTGGATTCCTTCCACCATCTAAAGACATGCGACATAAGCGAATTGACAAAAAAAATTGGCACCATATGAGCTTTTAAGGCTGATCTTCTGCATCAATCGCACATGATGCTTCGGCGCAGCCTGCCCATGGATGCATAGCCCTCGCTGTGGCCATCGGCGACGCTGACCCGCACCTCTCAAAAAATGTAACTACACATTGCAACGACTCGTAGCACAAGCACTGTGACTGGTTGGCTTGGTAGCAATGACGAGTGTGGGTGGGATCGAGAGCAGCGCGAACCCGTTGGAGCGAGTGTTTACAAGTGACAAGTCCCGTGAAGGAGGTCCAGATGGAAAGTTTTGTTTTGTGTTAACCTTATGATTAAAGTTGTTGCACGTCCCCCAGTTCCTGCCTCAAAATGAGAGAGCTTGGGCTACTTCTACATTAAGGTAGTGTTCAGAAAAAACAAAACACCAGCGAAAAAACTTGGCTTTAGTCAGTAGTATAGCTCTTCATAGCAATCCCTAATTTGTCATTAGCCATAAATAAGCAGGGGAGTTCTGGAGATGTATTTGAGCTCAAACTCCCCTCTTACCATTCAAACGAGAGGGACCCCGTGCTCGAAGATCTTTTGAGCTTGGGGTTCTTTCCCAGGACAGCATGCCAAGCAAGCTTTATAATCAATCATCAGCTAAATTTAAATAAAATGTATAATTTTGGTGGTTGCTATACCATACAATTAGAAAAGTGATTTACAAAATAACAGATTTACAAATAAGGCACTTTGACATAAACACATTTATTTTAACAAAGGTCTCGTTGCAGCATCAATATTACAAACGCAGCTGTACTACACATTTTGGTTCACAATTAATCTATTGAAAAATAATAATAAAATATTAACAATTTATTTGAGAATTTTAGAAGTGCATACAAGGATTTGAACATCTAATATCTAATATTAATTGTCACGATCACCACATCTGCCACCAGACCGGACTACATATTCCATCATGCACCTCAAACACACACCAGTTCCATATCACCACTGATTGCAAACACACAGCTGAAGCTCATAAGGACTGATTATCAGAACTATAAACACACCTCACTCAAGCATCAGTCACATTGCACTTTTCGCCCCATAGACTTACATTCATACAGATGTGAATGCAGCTGACCAGAAACGCAAGGTCGTGCGACAAGTTTCGCAGTTTGCTGCATTAGAAAGTTCAAGCTTGGTAAACTCTGACCTGCAAAATCACATCATATGGCTGTGTGAAACCAATAGAAGATCAAAACATGACCTTTTTTGTACAGAAACTTTTTAACATATGGACCAATCGCTGCCTTTTATTATGTCTAATTATCTTGTTTAATCCCACCCCTTTTCACAGTGACATACGACAGAATTTGACATGCGCAAACTTTAGTGTGAAAGCGCCATTAGACACACAGACACACACACACACACACACACACACACACACACACACACACACACACACACACACACACACACACACACACACACACACACACACACACACACATACACACATACACACACACACACACACACCATTCTGTTAGCTGTGAGCAATTAAAGGCATTTCCTTGTCTTGCCTTCCATGGTTTTGACCCTGTTTTGTTTCCTGTTTATGTTGTTTTGCTGTCTGTCCTGACTATTCGCCTGATTTTCTGACTACGCTTTGGATTGCCTGCATGCTCCCGTCTGTTCCTGTTTTTACCTTATTCTAGAATAAAGCTGCATTTGGATCCTCACCTCTGTTGCCGACCTGATTCGTTATATAAATAAGCTAACCCTTTTACTGCTACACTGAACGCTTTTGTTGTGATATTACTACCATGTTCGCACCCTCCCTCTTAAAGTGACAGTTCTACCTAAGATAAAAATATTCTGTCATGATTTACTTATCCTTGACTTGATGCTGATGATGTCAGACTTTTCATTTTTGGGAAAACTACCCCTTTAAACCTTGTTCAGGCAATAATTGGCACAGCCAATGCACATGAACATGTTCACAGGATCAAAAATTTCAAAATGTAACACGAAGAAGCAAATAAACAAGGTTCAAGTAATTTACTTTAGCTAATAAAGAGTACTGGGGCTTATCTGTCCTGGTTTGAACTGACTGCTGGTATTACGCTTTCAACTCCCCATGTCTCAATCCTCCCCACTGGGTATTGACTGCAACTTGACAGACTCACATTCAAGAGCACATACTTCAAATACCATGGCCTGCATACTTCCAAGGTGTGAAAATATTCAGTTACTCCTTAATATTACACAGAATATATCAGTGAGGATATTGATTGTTAACAGTAGTGGGGTTATTAATCTCTCTACAGGCTAACAGCAACATGCAGAGCTTCTATATTAGAATAATCTCTGCGGAAACATGAAACTCTAACAGTATCTTAAATGTGGTTACAAGAAAAACAGGATGAGCTCAAAATTGTAGAAATGTAACTTTAGTCATAGTTCATAAAGTGACCAAATAGAGTGACAAGATCCCTAAAACTTCCAAACAAATCCCTAAAACTCCCAAATTTATAAAGTCTTTTCTTGTTAGTCCTCATCCTGAAAGGCCAACATTCTCAAATAGTTCCACCACACTTGCCTGGAAGATTCTAAAGATGACTAAAGAGTCACCTCATTCACTATTCCCATTCCCAATATTAACCCACAATAGAACTTAGGAAATAACGAATGAGAAACTTGCAAATCCAAACTGATAGCTGCAAACTAGAAGCTTCAAGATTTCTATTTTAAGATTTCGAAACAAAATTAAAACCATAAAGCATAAAAATATGAAGCAGCCCAACGTTTTTCAAAACTAATAATAAGAAATGTTTTGCAGGAAATCAGTATAGTAGAATGATTTCTAAAGGATCACATGACCATAAAGACTGGAGTAATTCAGCTTTGTCATCAAAAAAAAAATAAATTAAATTTGTTTTTGTTTTTAAATTGTAATATTTTACTATTTTTAAAATTTAATAAACACAGGTTAACATAAACGAAAGCATCAAAAAATCTCATCAACCCCTTATAAGCAATAATGGAGGGTCCTAAAGTTTATGTTTTATTATTCTAGCAAAGATCTGTTGTTGTTTTAGATTTATTTTTAGTCATTCTTAGTGTAACCATGGATAGACGCTGACAACAGGATGCAGGTTTTTATTAAAGGGATGGTCAGGCAAGCAGAGATCAATACAGGAGCAAACAGATGTATGAAGGCAATCCAGAATCGTAGTCAATATAGTAAGCAGATGATCACAAGGCTGGCAGCACACAGGGAGAAACAGACAATCAAGGCGAGAGTCTAAACACGGCAAAAACAAGACAAGGAAACGCTTTGAATTGAAACCGATAACATGTAACAAGACTCTGCAACTGGAGTGAGTGTGTGCTGTTTATGTACTGTGTGTAATCAGTTCTTGAGCGGCTTCAGCTGTGGGATGTAATCAGTGAGGATATGGAACCGGTTGTGTGTGATGTGATGTGAGAGTAGTGCATGTTTGGAGATGTAGTCCATTAGATGGCGGATTTGTAGTCCATTAGTGAATGTGCATGTTAACCAGCAATCTATGGGTAGAAGATCACTGGTGATCGTGACACTTAGTTTGTTGCTCATTGTTTTCTCCCTCATGTGTTTTTATTTGTCACCATGATTACTCACTGTTTGTTCGATTTTGTCTACATGTTCCTCATTTAGTTTATAAATTCATTTTTAACCCATACATTTTTAAAGTTCTTAGTTTTTTGCTGATTTTTTAAAGATCACCCATTTTACCCCTTTTTCAAGATTTAATACAAATCTTTTGTGTCTCTAGAAAGTGTCTGTAAAGTTTCAGCTCAAAATACCTGTTACATGCCTGTATACCTGTACAAATACATTATTATTATACCTTTTTAAATCTGGAAATTTTAAGCTGTTATGGCGTTGTAGCTGTTTTTGTTGCCTGTACCTTTAAAGCTGATTCTCCCCGTCCACCGTCCCCACGTGTATGTCAGAGCAGTAGGCTTCACGTAGATAAACAGCACAGTGGCAGACAAGAATGTAGCAAATCTCCCTTACTACAGTAAGACTTTCCCAACGGTTATTTGTTATGTTTGTTGTGGAGGTAATTCAAGCCTTTCTGCAGCGATGAGTCACACACAATGTCGTTAAAAAGTTCACGCACACACACACATACACACACACACACACGCCTGCACACACACACACACACACACACACACACACACACACACACACACACACACACACACACACACGTTTAGTTTTGCACTGTTTTTGCACGGCAAATGTGACAGGATACACAATATCCACTGCTGTATGAACATCTGTTTTGATAATGTACAAAATAAACCTGATTTAACGTCCACAAACCAGGATTGAAGCATCTTCTTTTATATTTGTATTGACACTATGCTGCTGTGGTGATAAATTACGTCTTTATTACAAACATGCACTGATTTAAAAACGTTTTAAACTCACATTTAATGATAATTGATGATCACAGAGAGCTGAACAGATCTTTTAATCCCAGTTGCTTTGTGCACGTCCTGTCTCGTTGATATGATTATACGTGTTAAATCAGTGAGCGGGGAAACCGCACTCCTACGTCACGTTGCGTTGAGCCTCAAAATGGGAGGGATTTGGATCCTATTTTAACTTCAAGAATTTAAAAAAAAAGAGACTTATTGTGTTTCTATCACTCCAATATGACAGTGGACACACTATACCTACACACAGTTCTGTCCAAACAGCTTACAAAAGTTGATCAGAGATGCCCTTCAAGTTTTCCATGAAACGCATTTCCAAATTTTCATTCCCAATCTTAGCCTATTGTAATTGTTTATTTTGGTAGCGAATATTTGGTAGAATTTGAAATTTCCACAATCAATGCAGAGCTGTAGAGAGGCTGGCTTGACCTCCCAATTTTATTACTTCTTTGTCTGGTTATTGTGCTTGTACCCTAGTACACAACAACTCTTCTTATGGAATACTTTCTGTTGTTTGCTATGTTTTGCTAAGTCTACTCGGCTAATAGAATTCTTTTCATTTTGCACTAAAGTGTTAACGTGCAAGTAAAACTTTAAAACATCTAATTACAAATGTATTCCAATAGCAAACATAGTAAATAACAATAACAATTAAATAACATGAGGCAGCTTTTTAAATGACGACTCTTGTAGCATCGCTGATCCCCCTAACATGTCTAAGGCTCAGCGCTGGACTGTCTAAAAGCGTAACTCTTCACTAAACTGCTGCTTTTTCATGATGGAAAGCAAACTTTTTAATGGCCATCATTTCTTCTCATAAACAAGCGGTGCGTGCGGATGCAAGTGCGTGAGATGCAGTTTATTCTGGTATTTGGTGTTGTCATTGATAAAAGATGAGCAAGATTATGTGCAAGAGAGTTATGGAAAGCGATTAACTTTTGAATTATCTGATCGTGAGTTCAGCTACTGAACCATAAATCCTAACCGTCCCTCGAGTCCCTTTGGTGCTCATCTTTTCACTTGCTTTATTTTCTCCTATCTCCCTGCTAGACTGTTTGTTTTCTTCTTACACTCAATATATGTTTCAGACTAAAGAGAGAGGGACAGTTTTGTTGTTTCTTTAAGTTTAAGTGACAGGTCACATTTTATTCAGTTTCACTGTGATGTTGTACAAATTTATTATGTGTGTTTTAAAATTCAGTACTTAAATATTTGTATTGATTCATCTGTAGACTGCTCTCCAAGGTCTTTCTATACTCACTCATGCCTTTATTCTCAAATAGTTTGGTTAATTTCCTGCATTATGATCAGTTGTGTGTCTGTGTTTATGCTCCTAAATGTTCTTCTGCATTTTAATTCCAAATCCTTCATCCTTTTTTTCACATCAGATTTAATACTTTGCTATAAAAAACATTTAATTTGCCAGTGGTCTCAGCAATCCATCCACCCAAGTGTGAGAATGTATTCTTGCACACGTTTAAGCAAACCTCTTGTGTCTATTAAGCCAATAACAGAAGCGCTGAAGTGTGTATTTGTCTGTTTGTCTACTCAGGAGCAATGGGAAGAAGAGAAATATGGCTAAATAATACATGCATATGAGTGTGTGTGTGTGTGTCTGTGTGTGTGTGTAGTGTCTGGCCCTGGGTCTGCTGTAGTCAGCTAAGCTATAAATGATTAAGTACATGTTATTAAAATCTGACTTTTGATTAACCTCAAGTTTTTATCATATCACTTTCTCTGCCTATATCTTTTCTGTGTAGTAGTAATACTAGTGAATGAACAGCTTCTATGAGTAATATGTTATGAAAATGATATATAAATAATTGCACAACATTACAATTGTAAGTGTTACAAGTTAAAACTGAGCAATAGACACTCACGTTACACTTCATTAGTTTAACCTGTTTAACTGCTGATATGTAATGTGTCACGTTCTCATGAAGGGAAAGAAGCGAGGATTCAGTTGTTAATATAAAATAAAATAAACAGCAAAAACAATCTACCCCAAGGGGGGAAAACATTAACAAAATGCAGGACACACACAAGCATTGACGACAAACTGGCACAGGACAGCAGACATAAGGAGACTAAGCAGAAAGAATTAACAAACAAACAGGTGAACTGAATAAACTAATAATGGGATAACAAGGAGGGTGGGACTAGACAATAGACCGGAGAGCACATGACACAAAGAGACAACACAAGCCATGTGCTCACGTAAAACAAGACTAGAACACGCAGCCAATGAGAGAACTCGTTAACCGCGCGTTCACATGAAACAACACTAAAGCACGTGGCCACAAATGTAAACACCGAGCCACGTGCTTTGACAAAACACCAAAACGAGACAGAACGCAAGACCTGAGTACACAATAAATAACACTTACCGTGCACTCACACATACGATATGCATGTTCCAATCCCAGCGCCAACAGAAACCGACTAAAGCCTGGTTTATACTCGACGCGTACACTAGTTCGCTTGAGTGCACACGGCGAATGTAACGTCATCGTGGTGTTCGCGGAAGTTCGCTTTGGATGCGCGCGGCATCATTTCGGCTGGCGGTGTGCACGGCATTTTTTGAGACTCGATCGAACAGTTTGCTCTGCACCGCGTTTGATTTGAGTTGAATATGAACCACTTTGAAGAGATTTTGTCTGAAAAAGAATGACTGTACAGACTTTTTCATGATCCGTGATTAGAGATCCGTGATTAGAGATTAAAGATAACCTGATGATCAATAATTCTTGGCTAGAAATTGCAACAGCCATGGGAAAGGAGGAAAGTTTTTGTTAAAAAGTTTGGAAAAACCTGAGGGATAAGTTTGTTAAAGCCAATAGAGGCCATGGCAAAAGTGGAGACCCAGGTACACAATTACAGAAATATGTTTTTCCACCAGTCATAGGTTTTACACTGATGTATATATTAGAATTTTGAATTTAAAACATTTTAATAGCTACAAATCTAAAATGAATTAACAAATAACAAATTATTTCTTTGATAACTGGAAAGGAATATTTGAACCTATCAGTTTACGATATACTGATGCCCTGTTTTTCTAGGCTTTATTGGTGATAATGGTCAGGAATGTTGGACCATTGTTGCCTTTTTAGCTTAACTGGAGGACAAAAACTAGCCAGACAGTAATGTGTGAATTGTGGAGCAGGCTAAATCTAAAAAAAACATCTGTATTTTTAAGTGTGCTTTTATTTTGCTTTTATTCTCGCCGTAATAAAAAATACATTTGTAGAGTTACCCATGTTCTGTTGTGATTGATATTTTAATAAACTTTAATAGGTAAAACTGTCCGAGATATGAACAAAAGCAAGTGATGCATCAAAGTTTGATTAAAAATTTTTTAAATGGTTATAAAAAATCTTTATAATCATTAAAATAATTTAGAAAAACAATAAAAATAATTAGTTTAAAAATATTGAATGATATTATTGATATGACGTAGTTCCGGAAACTTCCTACTTCTCTGTTTATCCGTCTGACTTTACTGTCAGTTTCTTTTGACCGCCCCCTGTCAATTTAAAGAATATCACAACGGCGAATGCGGCAAGTATAAAAGCCTTGTCCGTTTTGCGAGGTGCGCGCGCAGTCAGCGGAGTCGCAGCGCCAGGCGAAAGTATAAATCCAGCTTTAGGTGCTGAGAATATAACAGCACGCCACTAGCAAAATAAACACAAACACGAGAGCAAGCGAGTATGCACGAACCGACCCTCCTCGGGAGTGCACATGCTCACTAGACACGAACGCACAGCTAACTTGAAACCAAGCATTAACAACAGCAACAACAAGAGACACCGACCAAGGCAGGATGAGTGCCCAGCCCGAGTAAACTCGTGCCGAGCATGACATACAACACAAGACAGGACTAGTGTCTGGACCAAAACAAGAATTAACAAGACCGAAGCGGCAGAATCCTGACACTAGGCATAAGCGAATGCTTGCATAAGAGTGATGCACGTTTAAACCTTGTAAGCTTTTCAGAAAGTTCCTTTATAGAGTCAACAACACTAGGCAGGTTTCAACAAATAACGTGAAACAAATCTTTTCAAAGCTCACTAAAAAGTGCGTTTCTATTAAGTTGTTGTGGCTCACTGTAGTATTGATAACCTCCCAGCCGGCACACGACCGACCTTCAACGTTGAAATATGGTTGAAATAAGGTCAGGTGTGTTTTTAACGTTGAAATAATGTTGATACAACGTTTAATGTTCAACGGTTGAAAAACTTCCTGCATATGACCAGGCTTCAACGTTGAAATGCGGTTGAAAATACGTCAGTTGTTGTTTCAAAGTTGAAACAATGTTGAATGATAAATGGTTGAAAAAAGTTACAGAAATCATTAAACAACGTCAACGTTGTCAACGTTGACATTTTTTAATCGTGATCTGTATGTTGAATTAACGTCGTGGCTTCACCCTATTTTCAACAACGTTTTTGGTGGTTACCATGGTATCATCGGAGGACTCGGCGCACGCGGCCACGCGCAGCGCTTCATGTGAGGTTTGAATCGTAATTACGGACACCTGCAGTGCAACAGAATTCAGAGGTAAGCATGTTTTTTCGATGCTTTACATGTTTTATTTATCCCCAGTCTTGTTTTACACACAGTTAATCTTGAAGGTGACTTCTGAGTTGTAGTGTTTCGAATTTCGAAGCATTTAAAACTTTCCAGTTTGGTTTTTAGTCTTGTTTGCGCTCCGGTGACGCAGCAGCTAATCTCGAGCTAATGCTACATGTTTAACTTTAGTCTATATTAGTGTTTTTACCTGTTTTAATTGGCAAATTCAAATCGATAAACTCCAAACGTGGTTTAACGTTACTGAGCAACGTTATAAGACAATATCTTTTTTTATACGCTGTATTGTTACTACAAAGGAACTGCTGTCGTTTCACTGTTGTGTTTTTGTTTACTTTTGGAGATGTAACTTACTCCAGAGACGCTCTAACTTGCACAGCATTGAATGGAAAAGGCTTTGTCCATATGTAAGTTTACTAAGTTATCTGTTAAAAATCTTGGTGCTTTGGTTGGTGATATCCTCTTTCTAATCTGTTTGTTTATTGATTGCTAGGCTATGTTGTGTGATATTATATTGATATTATTATTGTGATATTATGTTGCGAGGTTATGCTATGTGACAATATTATTGGACAAATATGTATTTAGTCAGAAATGAATGCTTGAATTACACTTTGTACAGTAGCAGATAAGAGGTGTAATGTGTTTTAACTTTCTAGGTTTTCTAGAAGGTCCAGTTGAGGGCATGAAGAGCATGCAGATGGCCTAAACCTGTCAGCCAGGACAGACTGCAGTTCTACACCATGCCAATGATTTGTATGGATGTCTGACTACTACGGTGTTCTCTTAAGGTATTACTGGAGCAAAACAACAGCACCCGTTACAGTGAAATTTGTATTCTTAAAAAAATAGTGATATATGTGTAGCAGCAGTACATGTGATGTCATTGAGAAGTCATAAAAACAAATAAACATGCCATGTAAAAAAAATCTAAATATTAAAATCTTGAGGATTAAGATGACAAATGAAATGCATCAACTGTCTTGTGAAAAGGGTCTACATAAGATCTCTGGTGTTTTCAAACTGAAAGGGATAGTTCACCCAAAATTGAAAATTTACTTACATTTTACTCCCCAAGTGGTTTAAAACCATTATGAGTTTAGTCTGTTGAACACAAAAGAGGCTATTCTGAAGAAAGCTAAAAACCTGTAAACATTGACATCCATAGTTGGAAAAAAACAAATACTGTAGAAGTCAATGGTTATAGATTTCTAGCTTTCTTCAAAATATCTTCTTTTGTTCAACATGGTGAGTAAATGATTACAGAATTTAAATTTTTAACTATCCCTTTTCTCTGTCCTACATGCAGGCTTTTGCAAAAGTGCTGCTCCTAGAGTTTCTCTCAACCTGTATGTCTAAAAAACTTTAAACCGCTTTTACAGTACGTGTAATGGTTTACAACAACTTGTAATTATTAGATGTGGTGAATGTTTCATGATTCTTTACTGCAGCCAAGTAATTTTTTCGAGAATCTAAAATCTGAATTCTGGAAAAGGCTGGCACCGGTGATAACTAAAGGCTTCCTGATGATATCACACCTAATTCTTCACTTCTCTTAGTTCTTCGAGTCTCTTATAGTTAATATTTTTTCTTCTCCAACTTTTTGTTTGCTGGTTGCAAATTCCTCTTGATAAATCTTATGTATGACTATAGGAATTATCCTAAAAAAAGCTGGCTACACATTGTGACTTTGAGAAACAGTTATCAAATAACCTTAAGTTTTTACTGAGCAATGTTATCAATAATATATTAAACATGCAATATAATAATTATTATAAAGTGAACTACTGTTGTTGTTTCCTTTTACTTTAGATATGTTCTCCTAACTAGAGGCGCACTACACAGCATTGAATGGAAAAGGCTTTGCCCGTATGTAAGTTTGCTAAGTTCATTTTATGTCAAGTTTCTTTTTTCTTTGGTCGGTAAATAATGTTCTGTTTATAATTGCCTGTGTTCACAAACCAGCTTTGGCCTCGTTTCTTTATTGATTGTTATACTATGTTCTGGTGTGTGTTTTGTTTTCCTTTTCCTGTTTGTCTCTCTTGTATACTGCGGTTTACTCGTAGCAGTACCTAATTGTGTGTGGTTTGTATGTGCGTTCAATTTAAAAATAGAAATTTTGCATCATTAATCTTATCAAATTAAATGTAAATGAAACCCAAACAAGATCAGTGAAGTGAGAATATTCAGATGGATGAGTCAAAATTATTGAATGTGACGATTTTATAGGACAAATTTGGATTCAATTAAAAATAAAGTTGAGTTTGAATTTCACTTTGTATAATAGCAGATACCAACTTGGTTGTAACCTAATATTTTATTTATTGCAGGTTTTCTGGAAGCTCCAGTTGAGGGTATCAAGGACATACCGATGGCCTAAACCAGTGTCAGCCTGGACAGACGTCTATTGCAGTTCTGCTACACCACACCAAACTCTCTGCTTTTCTATGGATGTCTGACTACGGTGTTCTCTGAAGGTGTCACTGGAGCAAAATAACAGCACCTGTTACAGTGAAATTTGTGTTAAAATTACAGAGAAAAGTTATTTTTAGAATTTGCAAATGTTTTTTCCTCCTCCCTTCTCTCTCTCCAAACTAAACATTGGTTTGTGCCTGTTTTGGTGATTTCGATGTGATATTTGACTCATTTGCCATGAAGCTATAGTTTTCTCTTTCTCCATGTACAGCAAGGGTCCCAAGATGTTCAAAGTCCAGAAAAGGAACTAAAAACTTTGTCAAAACATTGCTTCTATCTTCAGTGGTTCAACTGTAATCATACAAAAGTCAAACACATTTGTGCATCAAAAGTACTGTAAAAATAACTTGTTTGCCTCTGCCACAACAGGTCAGGGTGTGCGCTTACTGCTCGTAGTAAACACACAACAGGTTAGGGTGTGCGCTTACTGCTCATAGTAAACACACACGCTGATCTAATGTGGGAGAGATATACGCAAACAATTTTGTATTTACTGTTTTGTTTTGCCTCACTAAAGTGTTGTTGTAGCTTGGCATGTTCTCAGTTGAACTACTGAAGTCACATGGAATGTTTTGACAATGTTTTTTGTGCCTTATCTGGACTATGACCATCTCGGGACCATTGCTGTCTGTAGAGGATAAGGAGCATTTAATCTAAAATATTCTAGTTTGTGTTCTGAAGATGAACAGGTCTCTGGGATGACACAAGTAATTAATAACATAACTTATGTGAATACTTAATGTGACATTTTTTTAAAGACCAATGTAATAGTGAAGTTTATCTACTAGGTGAATAGTTCTACATTCACAAACGTGAGCCATCATTGTAGGACCCATGTGAACATGCAATTTTAATGATACTAAAAGTAATGGAATAACAAATTACTGTTGTATTATTTAAGTTATAGTCTATAATAAGTCAAATAGATGTGAACATGTCAAGGTGTAACTGTTGTGTTTGTGAGAGAGAATCCAATCATATATTCTACACATTTTCTTGATGTTCCACTGTCACAGGTGCTCAGTTTTGCTGCAGTAATGCTAAACACAATAGATGTAAGTTATGCAAAAAGACAAAAACAACTAAATATTTAGCATGCAGACCTGCAAAGTGAAGGAGCAATGTCAGATTTATAGATTATAGCAGGAGTTTTCACTATTGTGAAAGTCAAGTCATTCATTCACAATGAATTGGAGTGGCAAACCTCATTACTGATTTTGTAGGATACTCACCTGGTGTTTGAGAATAAAAGATGTATTTAACTGCTAGACAGATATAGATGTTTTTAGTGTTTTACATTTAATTTTTTGTCCCCGGTGCCAGCTTTTACCTCAAGCGTTTCTCTCAACATATAAAACCTTAAACAGATGTAATGTATTTTACTTGTGATTATTAGCTGTGGGTGATGTTTTATGATTTTTTTACTGCAGCCACTTTAAAAATTTGTATTTTGTAAACTTTGTAAACAGAATTGTATTTTGGAGACTGTGTTGGTGACAGTTTAGTTATTTAGTTCGTTATTATCTGTCTTTCTGAAGATGGTAACACTTTACAATAATGTTGTGTTAGTTAATGTATTTACTAACATGAACAAAGAACAATACATTTAAAACGTCTTTCATATAAAGGAAATACAGTTCATGTCAGCTCAGTGTATTAATGTTAACAAGCATACATTTTTATTTTAATAGCATTGGGGCATACTTTAATTAAATGATTAATAAATGCTGTAAGTATTTATTCTTTGTTCATGTTAGTAAATATGAACTAACTTCAACTCATGCAACCTAATTAAAAAGTGACCATTTAAATGTTTGTGTATTTGAGTGTACTGCATGTACAGTAACCTGCATGGTTTTAATGAACGATTGTATGCTGTAAATGTTGCTGTATATTTAGAATAAATGATAATGTGGTGTATTGAATAAATTGATACACAGGCAAAGTTGTGTATTTGTATTGTTTTTTTATTAGTAAAAATTTGTTTGCTATATTTATGGACTTTGTGTTATATGTAATTTCTATTAAACTTACGTTGAAATGTACGACGGTGAAACAACGTCAAGGTATCAACGTTGATCCAATTTGCAAAATCGAAAGGTAATTCAACCTTAATTCAACGTCTACAAAACGACCAAAATTCACCCATGAAGAAGGTAAGAGTGAAACAACGTCGTGATTTCAACGGTGAATCACCGGTGGTGATCCGACGGTGAAACAACGTCACTATATAAACGTTGATCCAATTTGCAAAATCGAAAGGTAATTCAACGTTGATCCAACCATAGATCTGACGTTGATTCAACGTTGAATCACCGTTGAAATGCCGGCTGGGCTAGTAACCAACAGAAAACAAGGCAAGCATAATAGTCATGTTGATGCCTAATTTATTCTGCCAAATGCACTTCCATATCCCATTATTTGCATTTACCCTTTCCAAAAGTCCAAAACCACCTCAAGAGAATGTAAATAATTTAGCAAATTAAGAGATTTTTTTTTTCAACATTTGCCATTTCCATCGCTCATTTCTAAAATGTAAATTACCATATGGTGATGTAAACCCATGCAGCTACTGATAAAACAATTCTCACTTGTGAAAATGAATAAAAATATATTTTAAATCCATGAGTGTGGGTCAAGAGAGCAAAAGTTCAGATGTTAAATCATATGACGGCATCAAATATGAAGCAGAAGAAACCTGCTCCTGCAGCCGACCAACCCATGTCTCCCCTTAAATCCCATTTTCTTATTCAGTGCTTGATTTTAATCAACTATGACGGTGATGTTAATGATGCTGCATCAACACACACCTTACTACATAATATGCAGGCCTTCATTTGGCCAGGGTGTACGTGTAGTGCGTTGGGAATATGAGTATTAGTGTCAATGTAAACACTGTGTGCATGTAAGTGTTTGTGTGTGTGTGTAATTGCCGTGACGGTACAAGATGTTGGAAGTTCGTTAGTGCGTGGCGATGGAGCGCATGAACGCACCACAGCAGGTCCGGGGAGAGCGATCACACAGAGACAGACGGAGAGAGAAGAATAAAAAAACAGTACAAGTATCAAACAATACAAGGAAGAATAAAGACTGAGAAATGCCTGATGTTTCTTTGCATGTTTGCATGAGTATATTTCTGTGAGTAAATCAACAGTACATTTTATGGAAAATTGGAATCCTACAACTTAAAAAATATTCTTTTTAAAGGTAAATAGATGTTTGTTGTTGTTGTTGTTGATATATTTGGTTTAGACGAACAGTATTTTGGCATAAAATCATATAATTGTTCATTTGACACTGCCAAATTAAGCAGATGGCAACACAGACAGAATGTGTGATGAACAAAAAACATGACAAAATGACACAAATTTAAAAAATAATGACTTAAAAGCTGTACTACATTCAATTTTAGTTTGCTTTAACAAATGTTTTAACAAAACAAAATCAAACACTGATCACCACAAGAGTTTTTCCAGGATTTTTCCAAGAGTTCCAGCCTGATGTCACGAGAAAACTAAAGTATTTTACGTTTTGTCAGTTTAGTGGCTGATTCGCTAATTCGAGTTTAGTCATACAAAAATGTACGATTTTAAAAAGGAGGCGTGGCACCCAACCCTGCCCCTAAACCCAACCGTCATTGGGGATAAACAAATCATACTAAATTGTTTGAATGAGATTGTACAAATTCATATGAATTAGCCACTAAATCACAAAGTTACAAATTGAGTGAGATTGTGTTGTCTTCATGTAATTTCATCTAAAGGCTGTGGCTGTTTGTTAACAGCAATTGTTCATCCTTAAAGGTGCAGTAGGGGATCTTTCAAAATGCTAACCATTTAGCATAATATCTTTGAACACACAGTCCCTCCTCTGCCATCCAAAGCCACACCTCCTGATAACACAAACGCGCACCTTAACCTCTTAAGGCCCAAGGTGTTTTTTTTACATGCATTTTTTATTTCTCTTTGCTATTTGGGTTTATTGGAACCTAATTAGAATAAAAATCTAAGTATCATCTTTTGATATGATGTACTTTTAGAGAAAAACGATATCCATATATGTGGACTTGTGGTCTGAATTTACATAAAACACTTTTTCTTGAATGTTTTTTAATGCATATATAATATCACATTTTTTTTTTGCCTTTTGGGACAGTTAAAAATAGGGTTTGGGACATTTTATATGCTGCAAAACAGTTGCAGGATGACACTATGTCTGTAACAAAATATAAAACATTCAATGTACTTTACACTCAAGAGCTAAAATGTACTGTCCACGTACAGTATGTGGACACTCAAGACCTAGGAGGTTAAAGATAACAGAGACCCACTAAATCATGTCATTTGCCTGTTAGAAAACTTTATAGTAATTAATATTACTACAACTTCCAAAGAAAAACTGTATTATATGTAGCACGTTTTCAGTTGTGTAGCAAACAAAACATGTCATAATGTGCAATATGTCATGTATGCAAGGATCGCTGGTCTCACTCTCTCACACGCTTTGTCCTAAAGTAACATGCTTAGGGGTTGGCCGGCGGCGTGCAGGAATTTCACTTATTACTAAGCCATAGTTACATGCTATTTCAGGCTGAATATTCAAAGTAGCATGGTAAACAATATAGGGAGCGCGTCACAGGTTGTCATTGTTCAAAAATGTGAATATAAAACTAACTTCACTTCAGTAAAGCAGGCTAGGTAGAATAGCGCTGTTTACTTAGGTTTTGTTGTTAAACTAAATAAAAATCTACATTATCAATGCTTTAAAATGTTCCCTTATGAAATTATAAATAGTCACATCAATCTTTCACCAGAAGACTTCATTGGCTAAACAGCACTTCTGGGCATAAAACAACACAATCTACATAAGCTTTACATGACTAAAATAGTTTTAAAACATAACATTACCTGTCCAAAAGAAATACTATAGCCATGGTGTCATCCTTTCTTCAGTGGCAAACATAACTCCAATATTGATTCAGGATTTTAAAAAGTTTTGATTTAGCATTTGTTTTACTGCTGTCACTTTCTCTTGTGCGCAGATGTCATGAACGTGGCATTCGTGTATGCGCAAACAGCACATCTGCATGAATGGGTGCGCAGATTTACAAATCTACATTTGTTGACAGACAGTTTGGGCTACTACTACCTATAAGACTACTGTCTTATGCCTTACCCAGAATAGAAAAATACATTTAAATACATTTATATCATTTACTTTATTCATTACAAGTGGAATGTGAAGAGACTTTCAACCAGCACAACAAGAAATGTTTCTGAAGACAATCACCTACTGGACCTTTAATGATTTCCATAAAGACACAGAGCCGTGTTAATTTAACACCAGGGATTTCACTGTGTGTAAAGCAGTGTTTCTCATGTTCCCGGAGGACTACCAACACTGCATGTTTTGGATGTGTCCTTTGTCTGTCCCACCTTATAGGTCTTTCAGCCTCTGCTAATGAGCTGTTGATCTGAATCAGGTGTGTTTGAGTAAGGAGACATGGAAAATGTGTAGAGCTGTTGGTCCTCCAGAAACGTGGTTGAGAAACACTGGTGTAAAGTATTTTGGGATTTGTTAGAAATTATTCAGGGACATTTTGAAGTGTCAGAGTTTGAGGTAAAAGTCTCTATGACATGCACTGTAGATCAGTAAAGCCACAGAGCAAGACTGACCTTTGTAATTCATTCACACTGAATTACTTCATCCGCAGGTAAACCCTTAGCACTCTCACACAGAATATAAAAGACTACATTTACTAAAACACAGCGTTGAACGGACTGATGTGTTCAGACAGCAATTCTGACAGAATGACGGTAAATATTTTGACGTTTCTGTCCTTGTTCCCTTTTCTGTGTCTGATACTATTCCTTCTTCACCTCCTTTTCCCTCATTCCTCTCTTGTCTTTCTTTCACGGGTGTTTTTGAAATGGCTGACAGAGGGCCAGAGAGAGATGGGGGAGGGTAGAGGTGGAAGGAGAAACAGTGAGGAAGAAAGAGAGAAATGGAGTGACAGTCAGTGACGGTGGGTACAAACCGTGACCTTAAGAGCAGAAGCAGGGGAGCATGACGGAGAAGGAGAGAGAGAAAGACTATACAGCTCTTCTTAAAACAAACATTTTCCCTTGTGTTGCCAGAAAAGGCCACTTCCTTCCACAATATCAGCATCAGCGGAAGACTGCCAAATTAACTGATGAAGATAAAGGGCACAGACCCACTGACTCTGCTATTCAAATAAATACCTGCGTTTTCGCATGTCGTCTTTGACAACAAGGACTAACACTACTGACACTCAAGAATGATTTTGTAGCTTGCTGGTTTTCATTAAATAAAATTAGATAGTTAAAAGAACTTTTTGCCATTTATTTGACTACATTCTGCATTAGTATAAATATAAACTGATATGAAAAATGTCACTTTGGCCAGTTGTCACTTTGCCGGCAATCTGCATTAGACTGAATCAAGTCAAATACTGTTTCATACACATATTCTTCAGTATAAAGTTTAAATGATTTTTGAAGGTCACTTTGGAAGATTTAATTATTTGATCAAAAATACTGTAAACAGTAATATTGTGAAAAATATGAAAAATATATATTTTATTATATACAGTTGAAGTCAAAATGATTAGCCCTCCAGTCATTTATTTCTTTTCTTTTTAAAGTATTTCCCAAATGATGTTTAGCAGAGCAAGGAATTTTTCACAGTATTTCCTATAATGCCTTTTTTCTTCTGGAGAAAGTCTTATTTGTTTTATTTCAGCTAGAATAAAAGCCGTTTTAATTTTTTTAAACAATTTTAAGGTCAATATTCTTAGCCCTCTTAAGTAGGGCTGGGCCGATAAAATGGTATCGGTATTTATTGATTAAACACCATTGTCAATAACGATAAAAAGTTCAGCACCCAGCAAACAATTTTGTGTTTAATAGATGTCTAATAGACATCCAAACGTAGACAGCTTGACTAAAACAAAGATAAACTAGCTCAAAACTAGACTTGTCGTCAAATAGATTAGACAGCCTTTATATGTGTAGTCATTCATTTCTGTGTATTTGACGACTAGTCTAGTTTTGGCCTATTCTTAGACGCCTATTAGATTTTCACTGACAGCCCAAATTTAGCTTTGTTTTAACCAAGACGACTATCTTTAGACATCTATTAGACATCTATTAGACATCTATATCTTTTAAAAACAAAAAAATGCTTGCTGGGTTTGAAATTTCGGTATGAAGCGCTATACAGTAGTTTTATTAAAATGTGTCTGCTAAGATTCAGGTTATTTCCAATCCAAGCATGACTTGTTCGCGTAAATAGGGAGCAATGCGCACATGGTGTGTAAGCGGCAAGCAAGTGATGTGCTTGCATTTTCCAAGCCCACCTAGTTGAAAACATCTTTCCACAATGTCGCGTACGCACTGTGATTCATGTAACTAGACCTTATTAATCTGCTTCACATTTTGTAGTCCCTTTATTCATCAGGGGTCGCCACATCGAAATGAACCGCCAACTTATCCAGCATATGTTTTACGCAGCGGATGCCCTTCCAACTGCAACCCAGTACTGGGAAACACATCTGTTATTAGAAAGTAGTTATTAAAACTGTTATGTTAGAATTGTGTTGAAAAAAGTCTTCTCTCCGTTTAACAGAAATTGCAGGAAAAAGTATACACGGTGGCTAATAAAAGGGCTAATAATTCCGACTTCAGCTGTATATACTGTATTAAATGTAATTTATTCATATAAAATCACAATTGTCAGACATTTCTCCAAAATAAGTGTCAAATAATTTGATATATTAAAAACATATATACATGCCTGATTGTAGAGATTCATCATTAAAAACAAACCTTGGCTAATTTATTATATTTAAGTTGCTTCAAATATAGCAATAAAGCAAAAAAAAAAAAAAAAACTGGACTCATGTCAGCTTGAGTGTGATAGTTTGAGTATAATTATCTTCATTAATTAATCTGAATGTCTGATGTTCCCGTTATTTATAATTAAAGCGCCACACAGTGTCAATGTAAGAGAACTGTCACTTTCTCTCACACACACAATAATACAATCCAGATTTCATCTTGTCATTGTGGACAAGGGCAGGCCCACGTGTTGAAATGTCCGCTGTATTATTTTCAGCCAGTGATTTCTGTCAATACCATCAAGCTCTGTAAGATATCCTGTCAACAGCGTCTGATTCTTGCACGCACGCAAACGCAACACATACACATATGCGCTGTGACAGATCCTTCTGTTAAGTGAAGGCTCCTGCATGCATTCACATTCAGCGGATAAAGCTCCTGACACAATCTGCTCCTTTCTCTCTCACCAACTTTCTCTTTTTACTCCTGATCCTTCTTTCCAGTCTGCAGAGACCGTCTATTCAACAGAGCGTTTCGCTTCTTTCTTTCTTTCGCACGGTCAATCCTTCAACTCCCAACTAGCTCTTTCTATCTACACTTGCTGCTGAGGGATATTAGAAAACTAGTCAAATTTTTCAAGATACACTTTGATTGTGGATTGATAAAATCTTACCTAAAGGTTTAAAAAGATTTCAGGTTAAACAGAATTTGGGTTTATATTCTATGAACGGTTTACGATCCATGCTGATAGATGTAGATAGTTTCTAAAGGGATTTTGGCTATTTGATTATTACACTCAATAAAATGTTTGCTGTTTGTTCAAAATACTTATTTAAAATGAGTTGAAAACACAATTATTGAGTTTTTTTGGGAGAACAACTTGATCGTTTTATGTTCAATCCACTTAAATTTGTTTAGATAACTTAATCGATTTGTGTTGAGACAACATGAATAAATTGTGTGGAACCCTACATATTTTACTGTGTATTAAATTGCTCTGTTTTGTTATATAGACATTACCAGTTGTTTGCTATAATGCACTGCAAAAAATAATTTCTGCAAAATTGTCGAAACAATTTATATAAGCTGAATTTAAACAAACAAATTAATTGTAGTAATGTTCAACTTAATTTGTTTGTTTAAATTCAGCCCAAATAAATTGTTTACAGCCACTTACCTTAACATAATTTAGTAAATTCAATGAATACTTTTTTCAGAGTAGTTTGAATAACCACTAGGCATTTACTAATGTTGAACTGCAAATTGTAAGTGAATTCTTCATTTTGACAGCTTAAGTTTGAAAAACTTTGAATAACATGGAGTTGTTTGGTATGTCCAATCAAAAAAAAAATGCACTTTCAAATGTAATATTTTAAATCAGCCGTTCCCAATAGGGGGGTCCCGGCCCACAAGCGAGCTCTGTGGGGGATCACGTCATATTTAAAAAAAATGTTAGCAGTGGACAATTAGGAGAACGATCATGTTGCCTTAGTAAATTTTATTCCCTGGCTGACCAAAAAATAGACAAATTTGTAATTAGTCCTTCACAAAAAAGACTCTCTGATAGTCTCACTGATCAGCCTGATCTCACGAGGAAACGTAAATATTTTACGTTTTGTCAGTTTAGTGGCTAATTCGTACGAGTTCAGTTGTACGAAAAGTACGATTTTAAAAAGGAGACGTGGCACCCAACCCCGCCCCTAAACCCAACCGTCATTGGGTGATGAGCAAATCGTACTAAATGGTACAAACTGGATCGTATGAATTCATACGAATTAGCCACTAAATCAAAAAGTTACGAATTGCCGTGAGATTGTGTTGCACTGATAGCTAATACTAATGACCCAAGCATACTGGACCCAGGTGAGAAAGCTCCAAACATTTCGGGTCGCAGTGCTAGCAATACTGGAAACACAAAATGCAGAAAATACCAAGATAGTTACCTGAACTACGATTTTATTCCACTTTCTCAAAGCAAAGAGTCCCTAACCTAGTCACAGTGCATTATCTGCACCAAAGTTCTTACTAACGAATGCATGAGGCCTCTCTAAATTAATAAGACATTTGCAGACGATGTCTTCATTTCCGAAAGGTGTACCCAATACAAATGGCCTGTTGTTTTGCTTTTATATTTTATATTAGGCTATTATTTGCGTATAAACATATCTAGATATAGTAATAAACATTCAGTTTGTTTGAAAACAACCTTTTTTTGTCATACCTACTGCAAACTTATATGAGCGATAATATCATTAAATGTGGAGGGGGGCCTTACAATATTTTTCAGGGGAAAAGGGGGTCTCAGGCAAAAAACGTTGGGAACCAATGTTTTAAATGACACTCACAAATATTTTTTTGGCTTTTAGTCTGAATTATGTTAGCCCTATGGTTATATATTACTAGTATGCTCCAAAACAATAACAACAGTATTAACTAAATGTAGAACATACAGTTGAAGTCAGAATTATTAACCCTCCTGAATTATTAGCCCCTCTATATATTTTGTATGTTTAACAAAATATAACAGTAATAATAGTTTAATAGTTTTAATAGCATAATAGTTTTAATAACTAATTTCTAATAACAGATTTCTTTTTGCCATGATGACAGTTCATAATATTTTACTAGATATTTTTCTAGATACTAGTATTCAGCTTAAAGTGCAATTTAAAGGCTTAACTATAATTTAGGTTAATTAGACAAGTAAGGGTAATTAGGCAAATCAATGACTACATTTACATGGACATCAGTAATCAAATTATTTGCCTTAATCTGATTAAGACAATAATGTGATTAAGGTGTTTACATGAGTTACTTTTTGGATGATCCTTTCATGATCCCGTTTTACATGTTACAGCACAAAGTTCGATTAATGTCATTGCGTCACCACGATATCCAGAGTTTCATGTAATTTCAGGTGTTTTATTTTAAATTTTTCGACTTTAACTGCAGTTTGGCAGTTTTACTTTCATTCAGGAACATTTCATTCATGCCCCCGTGACAAACTGAGGTATTGGAGAGTACAAATTAAGGACTGCTGAAAGAGTGTTGTTTTAATAGAATTTGATACTGCACGCTGAATGGGTGAAAAAAAAACCTCTGCATTTCACGGTGTATGTGTCTGTGGTTTTTTACTGACTCGATAGGTGCAGAGAATAGTGTCAAATAGCTGTGTGTGTATGAAATATCCTGTCGCAAAACGCCAAGAAAAGTCCTACTGTACATGACGGTAATAGTTTGATTGCGGTGTTTACATGTCTGTACAGCACTTCAATAATGCGACTAAAATCGATATACTCCACATGTCTTAATCCAATTTCTGTGTAGTTTGATTATGACCTTAATCTGATTAAATTTATCAAAAATTGCGGTTTACATGGTAAACTCTTAATCAGAGTATTGTCTTAATCATATTAAAATTGGATTATTGGTGTCCATGTAAACGTAGTCATTGTATAATGATGGTTTGTTCTGTAGACAATCAAAAAAATATTGCTTGAGGAGGCTAATAATATTGACCTTAAAATGTTTTTAAAAAAAATTCAAAACTGCTTTTATTCTAGCTGAAATAAAACAAGACTTTCTCCAGAAGAATAAAATATTATAGCAAATACTGTGAAAAAATCCGTGCTCAGTTAAACAACATTTGGAAAATATTTGAAAAAGAAAAATCACAGGGCTAATCATTCTGATTTCAACTGTATGGATTAATATTCATTGGATTAATTACCTATTGACATTTATGTAGGGTAAATCAATCAAGAATTGTTTGTGTGTAGCTTAAAAGCCATAGAAATTCTGGGTCCACAACAAAATGAATGATGGCTTTTTTAGGTTATGGTCTATTTTGATTTTGTAAAGCCACCAAATCTCTGTGGTTAGAAAAGACTGTAAAGATGAAATGGGACAGGAACTGGAAATGTGTGAAACCAGTGAAAGTGAAAGAGAGAGACACGTGTAAGGGAGATTAATTGGCTCTGAAAGACGTTCCTAACAACACTACGGATGACTGTGTAGAATTTCAATGAGAGTCAGCGGGAGGGAAATGCGAGTTTGCGAGAGAGCGGTTTCCTGTAGGACCCAGGAGCTGTTTGCCCTTTTACATTTATTTTCTATTTACCGAAGCAGTATCATTGCAAAAGAGGGCAATTATCTCAACAGGCAGAGTCCTCAGCCACACTTGTTTAACTAGCTCACAAACACAGCACCCTTAGCTGTCTGGAGGCTGCAGACTTACTGATGAGAAACCTACTGTTATTTCTGATCATATATAAATATTTTTTCTCATTTCATTAGTTCCTTATTTTTTTATTAAGAGTGTTGCTGCTGTAATGCTAACTTAATATATTTGCATGTGTTTGATCTGATTATCTTTTTTAGGGAGGAGCCAAAAACATATAAGTTCAGCACAAGATTGACCCTGGTCTGTCTACTTTTAGATTTCGATGATCATTTCTATTTCAAATTGACCATACTTATTTTTGGACAACATTGATTAAAATATTCATAAATTATATATTTTATGCACACCACCCTTATTAAAATGAACATATTTTATTATATTAAAACTACAGTAACGATGACATTGATTACAACAATTTTACTGCAAATTCCATTATAATAATATGGTTAGTTTAGCAAAACCATAATTAATTTGTAGTTTCTTTAACTTCATCTTTTTTTATTCTGAATCCATGGCTTATTTCATGAGGACATTATTTTTAAATTCATATGCCGTCATGTCGACTTGACAGCAGATGCAACAAACTAAAGAACTGCTATAGTTACCATAATTAACTATACCATAATTAAAGTGAATTAACAATTGAGGAGTTCAGATGTAAAAGCCTCTAAGTGCTATCTGTAATTTTCTTTGAAAATGAGCATTTTTCTCCATGTGTAGGTTCAGAAATTTCACTTTTATGCCAAAGAGTAGTTTTTATTTGTATTGTCTCTAAAGTGAAATAACTGAACATAAACCAAACGGCTGAGAAAAAATTCAGACAGCACTAAAGAGGTTTCTCCATAAGTACACTTCATGTGTTTTTGGCAGATTAAATAGATTTAATATAAATACATTTTGACTACAAATATGGTTAAACTACAGTTAGTGTGTGTGGCAAAATCATGGTTAATTTGTGATTTTCAATAGCTTTTTTTGTAGCCAGACTCAGTTATGTGTGCAGAAATGGGTTTTAATGCATCTCTCTGGACCTGGAATAATAATTGACCCACAGGACACAATACTGACATAGAGATAATCCACGTGATATTGTGATATTTACACAAAATGGCTGACCAGTGATTGTACCTGCATTTTGATTAAATACACAAACCATAAACAGATCCCTGCTGAAAAATCCAGCTTAAACCAGCCTAAGATGGTTGGCTGGTTTTAGCTGGTCGACCAGCCTGGTTTTAGAGGGGTTTTGGCCATTTCCAGGCTGGTTTCCAGCCATTTCCAGCCTGGTCTTAGCTGGTCAGGCTGGAAAATGACCAGCTTAAACCAGCTAAAACCAGCTTGACCAGCCTGGTTTAAGCTGGACATAGCTGGTTTTGGCTGGTCAAGCTGGTTTCAGCTGGTCAACTCCCAGCCTGACCAGCTAAGACCAGGCTGGAAATGGCTGGAAACCAGCCTGGAAATGGCCAAAACCCCTCTAAAACCAGGCTGGTCGACCAGCTAAAACCAGCCAACCAGCTTAGGCTGGTTTAAGCTGGATTTTTCAGCAGGGATTCCAGACTACACATCATTTTGTACAATCCCTTTACATGTTTTTTAGCTTTACTCAAACAACATTCTTCTACATAAAAAAAATCAATATTATAAGGCTTTAAATGAAACACAAAACCCAGCAAATGCACAGACCATTGCCCTGGCCTTTATACACCAGTGAGAACACTGACTGATGATGATGAAACTGGTGAATTTGCTGTCTAGCTTCCTTTGTTGTCATTTATTTTGACATTTTGGATTATTTTGCTGTGTCGTTCCCAAATTTCAAGTAAATTGTCAATTTTCATAAGCTAATTTAGTATTATTAACATACTTTGCAAAGTTTGTGTTATTATTCAGCCTTCCTAAATATGCTGCCAGCTTCCAACGCAAGTTTTCTTTAGCCTACATTCAAACTAACACCACAATTCCGTGATAATGCTTAATACAAAAGTTTACAACTTACATTTATCTCGTTTTCCTCGGACGAAAATCAATCAAAACAAAACCACCATTGATTTGTTCCTCAGTGAATCGACGTGTTTGGACGATTCAGTGATTCACTCAAACATTAACTTTTCGCCACTTACTGGCCTGTACATGCAGTGCAACCCTTTGAAAGCACCACTAGCAAAGACCGAGAGGCTAATAAAGTAATTAGCTTATAAACAAGAACCACGTAGAAATCAACTTTGCGTTTAAAAGAATCAAAATGTGCCTTTGCCATGCAGGACACTGTTTCTGAGGCACAGCCAGGTGCAGCCCATTAATTAATGGATGGATTCATAAGCATGCGGGCGTATGAAACAGGCCAGTTATGTCCACTGTAGTTGTTTAACAATGAAAGTTGAAGTGCAGGTGTCAGCAGAAAGATGGAGGAAAAGAGAATGGCCGAATGCAGAGAGAAAAGGCAAGACGGGCAATTATCTGAGGTTATCCTGGTGCGTTTGGTTTTGTTCATGTTTACTGTGCTGTGTTCTGAGCACTAACGAGACAGACAACACTCGTTAATAATAAATTGGCCAGGAGGTGACAGAGAGGGACGGAAAAACAGCGGAAGAAGAGAAAGTGAAGGTGGGAGTACTTTAGATGATCTCTTAAATTAGATGCTTTAATTAAAACACCTTAAACACCTACGTGGATCAGAGAGTTAAAAAGCTATAATAACTCAATTATCTTATTTACACAAAATGGCTTACCGGTGGTTGTACCTGCATTTTGATTTAATACCCAAACCATTAACAGACTCTGCACTTTTTTTGCTTTACTCAAACAACATTCTGCATCATGAAAAATCAATATAGGCTTTAAATGAAACAAAAAACCCAGCAAATGCACAGACCATTGCACTGGCCATTATACACCAGTGAGAACACTGACTGACTGATCATGAAACTGGCTGGATTTGCTGTCTGGCTTCCCTTGTTGTCAATTATCTTGACATTCTGGATTTATTTATTTATTTATTTTATTTGGTGCTTAGTGTAGTGTTTGTGTGTGGCAAGAAAAATGTTTTTTAAGTGTTTGAGGACTTTCTGAATAGGTCATATGGGGGCATTTATAAGAAGAGCTTTGCAGAAATTATTTGACAAATTGCCGTGTTTGTGAGTGTTTTGATATTTTAGTGTTGCATAGATTTTGAACAGAATCTGTACAAAATTGACATTAATTGGTTTTATTAGTCTATAAAATCAAATATGAAGAAATTTAACGTCATGAAGTATTAAGACTAATGTCTTTATAAAACTGTTCACATAATAGATGTGCACGTGTGTCTGAGAGTGAAAGAATTTAAGGGCAAGAAATCAATGTTTTGTAGTCTCGGTTATTCTTGTCAGTACTGCCGAATGTTCCCTCATTTTCTTTTCTCCCCTGCTG
The DNA here is from genome assembly GCA_903798195.1 of Danio kyathit. NCBI lineage: Eukaryota > Metazoa > Chordata > Actinopteri > Cypriniformes > Danionidae > Danio > Danio kyathit. The sequence continues at coordinate 48,511,096 of LR812524.1, forward strand.
TCTTCCTTTCCCTTGTCATGCTTTGGAGATTCATCTTTTATCTTTTTAGTTTTTAACTCCTCCAGCAGTGACATTTTTTGTCTATTAGTTCTCAGAAAGTTCAATGTCATGATGTCTTCTGATGAGCACTGAGAGCGTCCCATTATGTGGGTTTGGACTGGTGTATCTTTCTGTGCTTTTCTTTGACAATCAGAAAATATAGTGGCATTAAAAGTAGTAGACCGAAAGTGATTAATAGATCACTTTGTAATCAAAATGCATGGACACATCCAGTGTGCGAATTATACATTGACGATTGGGGGGTCAACTTTTTCAGTAGTAGTTTGGTAATACATGCTTCAGTGAATCAAATTTATGGATGTATTTCAATTAAATCTAATTTATTAATAAGATGGATACATTTTCAGTGGTTTGAGGAATATTTAGAGACTATTTTAGAGGTTACTGAAGGTCAAACTATACAAACTCTGTCTAATTTGTATTTTTTGTAGGCAACAACTTGAATAATATGTTTCTTACCATTGATTGGCGCGATTGAATGCATCACAGGGGTATAAACCACTTTGGGAGGGAGAGGGGGGGGGGGGGGGGGGCACATCTGTTTTCCTTCTTGGCTATTCACAATAACTGAAAGACCCAATATATTTCAAGTGAAAATGAAGAATGAACAAGAAATGGTATCAAGAGTGGAAAACATTAGTCTGAAACATACATTTACAAACAAATTGACACCCAAGTTGCACTTCGAGAAGCCATCCTTTTTTTTCCTAGCTCAACTGTCAGCAATATTAACCTACAATATTCTGTAAAAATCCTATCAAAAGTGGAAAATGTTGGTCAATATACATTTACACACAAATTGAAAGCCAACTGGCTCCTCGAGGTGCCATCTCTTTTTTTTTTAGCTCAACTGTCAGACATGGAATGCACAGGATTGTGGGAAATCGAAGGCAGCAATGGATATATCTATGCTGCCTTCAAAATTCGATCCAAAGAAGATACCATTCATTAGAGAATGTGAAGCAGAATCTGGTTTCGGACTTACTGAGATGTGATTTCTTATTTTGAAAAGCTGCCTCTGAAGGCAGCATTTTAGAGATTTAGGACACATCCACTGATTTAACTTTTTATAGGACACTCATTGAAATACTCATTGGAAAAATCCTGGAGTGTTACTGGTGGTTATTGAAAGACCTTTGAACGTTTATGACTTAAAACATATTTCGTAGTCAGTCTCAATGAAGTTACCATCACCAGATAAACGGTTAAAATTGCAAGTGACAAATCACGTGGATTATCTCTGTCAGTATATGTATGTGTGTGTCCTGTGGGTCAGTTAATATTCTAGGTCCAGAGAGATACATTAAAACACTTTTCTGCACACATAGCTGAGTCTTGGCTGCAAAAAAAGCTATAGAAAATTTCCACCATTATAGTCTAGGAAAAACTCATATAGACATATAAAAGAATTGTAATTATATTGTTAAGCATTATAAACATTATGCAACATTAAAGGGCACCTGTTGCGCAAAACTCATTTTTATAAGATGTTTTAACACAGTTGTGTGGCAACCGTCTGTGAATATAACCAGCTTCTAATGGTAAAAATTTATTTTATTTTTTATAATCACACTTGATAAAAACAGTCTGCAGAAACATGTCAATGGACATTCTCCCTTTGTACATGTGATCAGAGGGGAAAGCCCCGCCCACTAGTGATGATCTCTCTCTCTCTCTCTCATTAGCATAGGATGTTAGTCTTGTTTTTTAATCTGCCACTATCCGCTTGTTAAGTGTGACATCAAGCGAAGCAGCTTCCGGGTCCAAGTGCTCTATCAAACTGTACATGGAGACTCAACAAATGGTAATAATAAACATTTACAAAGCTATTTAATACTTTCAAAAATCATGATCGCAATATTTATGTCCATGCCTAATATCCGATAGCGAGAAAGTGATAAATTTTTTATAAATTGTTAAAATGTTGGTATTTGTGATGCAGCCAGACACTGTTGTGTACACCATGATTTTATATAAAATCACTTTAATGTGTGATATGACTAAAAAGTGGCCATAAACAAATATTTTCTCAATTCAAATTAGTAGGGCTTGGACCCAAAAACAGTATTCCATATGTCACCGATAAGTCACGACTTGACAAGCAGAAGCTGACGCATAGGCATTTGTAGCTCCACCCTCTTTTGAAAAAAGCACAGTCTCATTTGAATTTAAAGCGACAGTCACAAAAATGGCACAATTAGGACCAAAGCCTAAAAATGGCCAGTTTCAAAGAGTTATAAAAGGGTATTTTGAGCTGAAACTTCACATACACACTTACTACTTCTTATTTTATATCTTGTAAAAAGGGGCATAAAAGGTCCCCTTTATTGACGTTAACATTAATGAAATGCCTTTCCCTGAATGCGATTTTATTGAGTTTACTTGTTTACAACAGTGATAGCAAACACGTTAAAGTATTTGCATTTATAGTCTGAGGACAAAAACTTCCCAAAATTAATTAAATTTAAAACAATTTTGCAGACATTATTTTTGCAAACTAACTTAATTTCCTCATAATTTCTCATGGGTCATTTTGTTATATTACGCCTCTTCAGTATTTCATTCTAGCTCCACAAATTTGAACCAGTAAGTGCCATTCATCACTTTATTAAACCTTCCAAAAGCCAAATATCTCTTTGTAAATTCTGTAAATGTCATTTACAGCAGTTGACCATATCCCTCCACCAAAAGTGTGAATTTATGAAGAACTAGTAAACAGATTAAAATGAAATAAACAATGCTTAATACTCTAAGTATGTTTCCTAGCATATTAAAGGTAAACTGTATTTAAAAATCTGATGCATTTCTGACTTTGATATCTTTAAGATGCCAGTTTAAGGTCCCAACTTGCACTACAGTAAGTAATAAATAATAGTATACATGAAAATCATAAAAGGCATCAATGATCACACATCTGTGCTCTTTTAAAAAAGGGGGAATTTCAATAAATGCATTTCTTTTTGAAAAGTGAATCTTCAATCCCCTCAAGGCTCATCTGAAAATATATAATCAAGAGGCACTTTCTGACGTATGAGATTGAATAATGTCCTGTTTCAGCTGAAGAACTGAATAATTTCCTAGTATGAATGCCAGTACAGTTTACTCAAGTGCACAGTTTATCTGACCTTGTTATTTGAATAGGATTGAGATGCAGCAATGGTGGCCTTCTGAATGTTCATGCGCAGAAGGACACGAGAGGCAGGTGGACGGACAGATTTGGAAAAAGGAGAGCATGCCGGTGAATCGGACGTGATGCTGGAGATGATGGGTGAAATAGAGAGAGAGAGAGAGACGGACAGAGGTGTTTAGACTGAAAGAGATGGAGAGAGAAGGGGGAGAGAGAGAGCAGATGACAAATTGAGATGAATAGATGTAGTCCGGTGCAACAGTGGGAAGCTGTGGCTTATTAATAGAGAGAATTAGAAAAGCAGGCTGAGTCAATCTGCACCATGTCACCCTGTATCAGCAAGCAATCAGAGACACACACTCGCACACACACTCACACACACACATCAACCTTAGCCTTTTTACCCTTACTATTCCTTATTTTCTTCCAAACACTCATACATGCACTACTCATTTGCTTGTGTCCATGTGTGCATATTTACATTCTCTTAACATTATGTAATATATTGTACAGTAAACTCGGCTCAGCTTTTTTTATGAAATAAAAGACTGTATTTGTAGTTTTTAGTGTTCTGATAATATAAATATTAATCAAAAGTATCCCTGTTGATTATAATAATTAGTCTAAGTATTAAATACTCAAGTGCAAGATATTATAATAAATCAAACTTATCACAAGTAATCCCATATATATAAATATATGTCATTTAAAATGCCTCTAGAAATTATTTAGATGCATTAAAGTAAATGTGATCACTGAGAGCATTGAAAAGAGATTTCAAAAAGTCATTTTAGAAACATATGAATATATTATTTCATTCATTCATTCATTTTCCATCGGCTATTTCAGAGGTCACCACAGTGGAATGAACCGCCAGCTATTCCGGAATATGTTTTACACAGCGGATGCCCTTCCAGCCACAACCGAGTACTGGGAAACACCAATATACTCTCATTCACACACACACACTCATACACTATGGCCAATTTAGTTTATCCAAATTACTTACACCACATGTCTTTGGACTGCGGGGGAAACCGGAGCACTCGGAGGAAACCCACACGAACACGGGGAGAACATGCAAACTCTACACAGAAATGCCAACTGGCCCAGCCAGGACTCAGCAGTGACCTTTTTGACAGTGCTAACCACTTGCCCACCGTGCTGCCTATAATATTTCTAATTTTTATTTATTTATTTATTTTTAAATAACAAAAATAAAATAAAACTATAATAATGATAATAAATAAAGAAAGATTTTATTAAATTAAATTAAAATAAAAATAGTTACTCAATGATACTAATACACACACACACACAAAATACACAAACAGTGAAATGGCAAGAAACACGTTGAATTAAAATAACATTTTGTAGAGAACTGACTTAATCTATTTAATTTACAAATGAACATGTACACTACCTGACAAAAGTCTTGTCGCCTATCCAAGTTTTAGGAACAACAAATAATAACTTTATTTGGTATCAGAAGTGGCTTATATGAAAGGCAAAGGCCTCTAGATTACACTTATTTTACCAAAATAAAATATGATCATGCATTCATTTTTAATTATTTAATTAGGACAGTAAGGTCTGACTTTGCTTAGACAAAAGACCTGCCACTTAACAGAAATAATGTACAGTATTGAATATAAAGTCATGGTGCAGTGGAAAAAGAATTAATATTGTGAATGACTCCCATGAGCTTGGAGGACTGCATCCATAGATCTCTGCAATGACTCAAATAACTTATTAATAAAGTCATCTGGAATGGCAAAGAAAGCGTTTTTGCAGGACTCCCAGAGTTCATCAAGACTCTTTGGATTCATCTTCAATGCCTCCTCCTTCATCTTACCCCAGACATGCTCAATAATGTTCATATCTGGTGACTGGGCTGGCCAATCCTGGAGCACCTTGATCTTCTTTGCTTTCAGGAACTTTGATGTGGAGGCTGAAGTATGAGAAGGAGCTGCTGAAGAATTTGCCCTCTCCTGTGGTTTGTAATGTAACGGGCAGCACAAATGTCTTGATACCTCAGGCTGTTGATGTTGCCATCCACTCTGCAGATCTCTTGCACGGCCCATACCGAATGTAACCCCAAACCATGATTTTTCCTTCACCAAACTTGACTGATTTCTGTGAGAATCTTGGGTCCATACGAGTTTCAATAGGTCTTCTGCAGTATTTGTGATGATTGGGATGCAGTTCAACAGATGATTCATTGGGAAAATCTATCTTCTGCCACTTTTCCAAATGATCAACTAGAAGTCAAGTTATTATTTAATTAAAATTAGTTATTAATTTGCTCTTACATCTGGGATCAACGACAAGACTTTTGTCAGGCAGTGTACTTGCAATCATATAGTTTTTTTTCTCTTAGATTTTGATTGTTCATACAGCATCTTAATGTTTTTTGCATTTATCAGAACAGCTTTTTGGGTTTATATATCTTATATCCGGTATATTTAAGGATTTAAATACAGTGTTTTGAGTTTTTCTGAGTTTTCATGAGCTTTTTATGCTAATGTGACCTCAGACACGTCAACCAGTTGCCAATGTGAGCGCAGCTGACAAGGTGCATCATGGGAGATGCTCAATTGATCAAGAAGCAAAATGGCAACAAGTCCTCTGTGGATCTGACCCAATGAGCTTTAAACAGGAGGAAACACTGACAGGCTGGCATTCAAAGAAACAACTGTGAATAGACGCTAGAACACTAGATTCACTCAATATCAATTATATAAGATACAAAAAGAGACTTAAACACAGAAGCAGAATCCTACAAAGAGATGGTGTAGAAAGGCTATAGCATACGCAAACACACACATTCAGCAGGAGGAGGATGGCTGTGTTTTTTCCTCCAAGGCTTCACGGTGGCCTTCTGTCTCTGTACTTTAGAAGATCATCAATAGAAGAATGAATGGGTGCCATTTGTCTGTCAAGATTGGAAAGTTTCTTTCTTAATTGCAAGGATGCTGTAGAGCTCTGCATTGTACTGTTTCTCAAACTCGATCTGAAACAGTGAAGTGTCCAGTTTTGCAAGTATTTTTAAAGCCACAAATAGCTTTGTGGAGTTAACTTTTAAAGAACCACTTTGCACAGAAATAATGATGCTGTCACATCAATTACAATTTAATTCAACAGGCACAATAACTTTAATAAATAAAAATGATAAAAAACGTGTTTATATATCAAAAAAAATAAAAAAAAATTATATATATATATATATATATATATATATATATATATATATATATATATATATATATATATATATATATATATATATTTAATTCATAACAAAATGGGAAATTTCTATTCATTTAGTATTACAGATATTTCCCAAATTATGTTTTATTATTTTTAGAGTATTTCCTATATTTTTCTTCAGTATAAATCTATATGAAGGCTTATTTCTTTGAGTTTGGCTTGGGGAAGGGGGGTTACATTTTCTATTTTTTTTAAATATTTTAATATAAATTTTATATATATTTTTAATACTTTCCTGTAGAATCTACGGTAACTTACTGGCAGCAGTTCACCAGTAACTTACTGTAATTCAAAAATCAACTACAGCAAAAAATACATTTACAGTATCATTTATCTTGCTGTATGCGTATTTATATAATTGTATGTATATCTTTACTGTAAAATATACAGTAATTTTCACAATGCAACTTTAAAATACAGTAACATAATGTATACATACTCTATATCCTCCAACAAAATACAGTTCATATTACAGTGAAATACTGTGTAATTTACAAAATTCGTTAACAGTGTATACATACACTTTAGGTTTTATTGAATTCTTCTGTTTTTTCATTTATGAATATTGGTTAATGCATCACAGCAAGAAGGTTGCTGGTTTGAGTCACGACTGTCCAGGTGGCATTTCTGTTGTGTTTTCCTTGTGTTTGCATAGGTTTCCCAAAGACATGCGGAATAGGTGAAATAAAATTAAAAATGAAATTAAAAATAAAAATGTTTGGGTGTTTCCTAGCACTGGGTGTTCACAAGTTAGTGTACTCTCAGTGTTGAGTTGTGGCTGGAAGGGCATATACAAGAATAATTGGCAGTTCAAAGCACTTCAAATATTTTTAAAAGGAAGATGATTAACACTTAATGAACAAGAATCATCAATGTCCTCAATATTTTTTGTGCAAAAATTTGAAATACATATTCTTATGAAACTTTGACGTTGTTGTGAAAAGCCCTCACCTGATTTTTACCACATTTTACCACGTTTTCACCCTGTTATTTACTTGTTTATTTTATTTTTTGCATTCTGTTTTTGTCTTACCTGCTTTCTGCAACTATTCTTCACTGGACCCGAACCCCGTCGTCATGCTCATCACCTCTTTGCGTCTCAAATCCACTGATGTACATGGTGAGCCACTGGACAAACTGGTAACAGCGGGAAAGCAGTCCATATGGAGGTAAGTGGTCAGCTGGTAAGCTCGAAAAAGAAATGCCGTCATACCGCCCTGTAGCATTAATTTTAAAAACAAAATACAACCGTGCGTCCTTCTGGCTACATAATTCGTGATCTCCAGGAACGTATATACTGTAGGGGGACATTTTCAGAATGTTGGATTTCACCAAGTAGGACATGTTCCTTGATTAACCTCTGTGTTTTGATCCTGGAACAACATTACAATCAGCCTATCAGAATTAAGGGATACGTTTACCGGTTATGTTGAGTTTAGGCTTACAGTTAGATTTACGCACTTATACATGATTGTTATCTAACCATTATTTCCCTCTGATTTTGGGAATAATTCACACTCATGGTTGGGTTTAGGGGTAGGAAATAGGTATGGATTATATTTAAAAAATAAAATTATGTTTCAGGATCAAAATAGATGTTCATCCAGGATCGCATCGTACTTGGAAAAATAAGAAAATGTATGGGTGTTTCCCAGCACTGGGGGTTCACAAGTTTGTGTACTCTCAGACAGTGCTGAGTTGCGGCTGGAAAGGCATAAGCCAGAGTAAATGGTGGTTCATTCCGCTGTGGCGACCCCTGATAAATCAAGAACTAAGCCAAAGGAAAGCGAGTCAGTGAATATTGGTCATTACACTTTCATAAAGCACATCAAATATTTTTAAAAGGAAGATGATTAACACTTAATGAACAAGGATCATGACTCAATATTTCTTGTGCATCGAGAACTGCAAAAATTTGAAATACATATTCTTATGAAACGTTGGCGCTGTTGTGAAAAACCTTCGCCTGATTTTGACCACGTTTTACCACATTCTCACTCTGTTATTTACTTGTTTATTTTATTTTTTTGGATTCTGTTTTTGTTTTACCTGATTTCTGGAACCGTTCTTTACCGTACTCAAACCCCGTTGTCATGGTCATCACCTCTCTGTGTCTCAAGTCCACTGATGTACATGGTGAGCTACTGGACAAACTGGTAACAGCGGGAAAGCCGTCCATACGGAGGTAATCAGTCAGCTGGTAAGCGCGAAAAGGGACGGCGTCATGCTGCCCCATAGTGTTTGTTTTTAAAAACGAAATACAGCCATACGTACTTTGGCTACATAATTCACGATCTCCAGAAACGTACAGTATATAGGGCTACGTTTTCAGAATGAGCCTGTGTTGTGTGTCATATGGATCACCTACAGTAGTCAACATTTGAAGTGGATCAAAATCGTTCTTAAAGGTCTTAAAACTAGAACAAACTCATTCTTGACAATTTTGAAAACTTTTTTGATTCACTTCAAACGTGACTACTGTATAACAAACCATACTTTAACTAAATGTTAATCAAAGCAAGCATGACACTGAAGCATCGACAACCATTAACCTTGTTTTTACAATTGAACAGATGAAACTCACACCTGAACTTGGAAAAAGCAAACTACACCTATGCCAGAAAAATTGTCCATATGGAGATAAATATGTGACGCGGATGTGTTTACATGCTCATCGTTGAAGTGTTTTGAGGTCCTTATTTGTACTAACAACTGCACCAAAATAAGGTTTATTCATTTACAACACAGGTGTCAAACTCAGTTTCTGGAGAGCCGCAGCTCTGCACAGTTTAGTTCCAACCCTAATTAAACACACCTGATCAAACTAATTGAGTCCTTCAGGCTTGTTTGAAACCTACAGGTACAGTAAGTGTGTTGGAGCAGGGTTGGAACTAAACTGTGCCAGGCTGCAGCCCTCCAAGAACTCCAGGGAGTTTGACACTCCTGATTTACAACACATAATCTTCTCCTGTAATCGTAATTAGTGATAAAAAATAACAAAATGTATATTAATGTTCAGAAACTACAGTGAAATGTTTGTACAAATACATTTTTGGTGTTTTGCAGATTAATATAACCAGAAGCACATATCTCCAGAGAACACTGATTGACCAAGCAAGCATGTTTGAGCTTCCATTTATCAAATCTGATGTACTCTTATGTGCATATGTCATTATTCGGACGTGGAAATCAATAAATTGCACAGATTGATTATTTTACTTCAGAAGATCTCGTATCAGGAGGAGCCACGGTTAATAGTTTTGTATGCACTTTATTAGGTACACCTTACTAGTACCGGGTTGTACCCTCTTTTGCCTTCAGAACTGTCTTAATCCTTCAAGGCATAGATTCAACAAGGTACTGGAAATATTCTTCAGAGATTTTGGTCCATATTGACATGATAGCATCACGCAGTCGCTGCAGATTTGTCGGCTGCACATCCATGATGCGAATCTCCCGTTCATCCCACAATAGAGCATCCCAAAGGTGCTTTATTTGATTGAGAAATGGTGACTGTGGAGGCCATTTGAGTACAGTGAACTCATTGTCATGTTCAAGAAACCAGTCTGAGATGATTCGCACTTTATGACATGGTGCGCTATCCTGCATCATCAGACTCATCAGACCAGGCAACGTTTTTCCATTCTTCTTTCGTCCAATTTTGGTGAGCCTGTGCCAATTGTAGCCTCAGTTTCCTGTTCTTAGCTGACAGGAGTGGCACCCGGTGTGATCTACTGTTACTGTAGCCCATCCGCCTCAAGGTTGAACGTGTTGTGTGTTCAGAGATGCTCTTCTGCATACCTCGGTTGTAACGAGTGGTTATTTGAGTTACTGTTGTCTTTCTATCAGCTCGAACCATGCAGTCTGGGCATTCTCCTCTGACCTCTGGCATCAACAAGGCATTTGCACCCACAAAACTGAAGCTCACTGAATATTTTCTCTTTTTCAGACAATTCTCTGTAAACCCTAGAGATGGTTGTGCATGAAAATCTCAGTAGATCAGCAGTTTCTGAAATACTCAGACTAGCAAGTCTGGCACCAACAACCATGCCACATTCAAAGTCACTTAAATCACATTTCTTCCTCCTTCTGATGCTCGGTTTGAACTGCAGCAGATTGTCTTGATCATGTCTACATGCCTAAATGCATTGAGTTCCTGCCATGTGATTGGCTGATTAGAAATTTGCGTTAACAAGCAGTTGGACACGTGTACCTAATAAAATGGCCGGTGACTGTATGTTTTTTGACTCTCAAAATGCCATTAACCAATTTTCCATCCAAAGATGGGAATTTAACTTATGCACAAAACTGCAATATCGCATAAATCTCACCTCACATGAAGACCTCACACCTCACATGAAGAGACACGACCATGACTGATCCTCCAGCAGTGCGAGAGCTAAAACTAAAACAGTGTGATGAAAGAGAGAAGGAGAGGGGCTTTAGTAAAACAGATAATAGCGACAGGGAGCTGGTGATAGAGATATAAATGATCGTGAAAGTGGGATGATAGGGATAAAGTAAGGTGAGAGCTAAAGTGTGTGGGGGAGGTTGTCAGTAGCAATGTGTCTATCACTGCTAATGAGCTCTGAAGGCTAAAGAAACAGAGACACTGACAACAGACTTGAAAACACAACTAAACTGTCTTTCACCCTACACACTGTCATTCCCTCTCCCTCCGTCAGGCTTTCTTGTCCTTTTCTCCTCCCTCTGCCTCTTTTAAAACAAACACAGATGAATACGAAGAGGATTTCCTTTTTTGTGAGTTATGGAATAAACACATCTCATTCTCTTTTAATTGATATAAGGGTAAAGATACCTAAGCAGTCATGAATAAGTAAGTATAACCTCTTAAGGCCCAATGTGTTTTTTACATGCATTTTTTATTTCTCTTTGCTATTTGGGCTTATTGGAACCTAATTAGAATAAAAATCTAAGTATCATCTTTTGATTTGATGTACTTTTAGAGAAAAATGATGTCCATATATGTGGACTCGTGGTCCAAATTTTCTTTTATGCATATTTAACATAGAATTTTTTTTGAACTTGCTTTGACTATAAGATTTTTTTTATTTTTCCCTTTTTGGACAGTTAAAAATAGGGTTTTGGACATTTCATATGCTGCAAAACAGTTGCAGGATGACACTGTATGTCTGTAACAAAATATTAAACATTCAAAGTATTTTAAATAGCCACTTAAGAGCTAAAAATGTGCTGTCCACGTATGTGGACACTCGGGCCCTAGGGGGTTAAGACAGTCACAGTTTACACAATGAAGAATGTGTATTATAAATTAATTCATTCATTCATTTTCTTTTCGGCTTAGTCTCTTTATTAATCTGGGGTCGCCACAGCGGAATGAACCACTAACTTATCCAGCATATGTTCTCATTTTATATTGACTGTTGATGTAGTGTTGTATTTAACTATTTCTTTTTGTCCATTTGTTGTTATTCATCTGAATTCACACTCACTGGCCACTTTATTAGGTACACCTGTCCAGCTGTTTGTTAACGCAAATTTCATTTCAGATTCATTCATTCATTCATTTTCTTTTCGGCTTAGTCCCTTTATTAATCAGGGGTCACCACAGCGGAATGAACCACCAACTTATCCACCATATGTTTTACGCAGCGGATGCCTTTCCAGCCGCAACCCATCACTGGGAATAACCCATACACTTCCATTCACACACATACACTACAGACAATTTAGCTTACCCAATTCACCTGTACTGCATGTTTTTAGACTTGTTGGGGGAAACCGGGGCACCCGTAGAAAACCCGTGCGAACACGGGGAGAACATGCAAACTCCATACAGAAATGCCAAGTGACCCAGCAGAGGCTTGAACCAGCAACCTTCTTGCTGCGCTACCCACTGTGCCACCATGGTGCCAGTTGTTCAAATTGTGCTATGTAAATAATACTGTCATTGTCTTTTTCTTAGCCATTGATTTTTATAGCATTTTTACTACTGTGTTAGTGTTACCACCTATTACCAACATTCTTCAAAATATCTTCTTTTATGTTCAGGAGAACATAAAATGACACTTTTTGGCTGAACTATCCCTCAACCTACTTTAATGTTAAAATCCAAGAAGTGACAGTAGCCTTAATAGATCAAAATAAATAAATAAACAAAAGGTTGAAATATGGAGATAAATGGTTTCCACCTGACAATAATGTTTTGCTGCTACAAATTATGTTTAAGGTAAGGTTTTAGTTAAGGTAAATTGTATCTGCTTATCTGAAATATGCTAATATATCATGAAATATACAGTGCTCGGGTTTTTTTCAATATAGACCAACAGTTAAATACAGCTGTTTTTAGAGGGTCTTATAGGGTATTTCTTCCACCCATCATCTCTCTCTCCTGCTATAAGGACAGCATACCAGTACAACCTGACTTATTTTTATAAGTACTAATTGGGTAGACAGCAACCCTATTAGGATGCACATCTCCTCGGGAAATCGATTTCTTGATCTGCGGAGACCGGTGCGAGTGAGCGCGCGCGCGTAATTGTGCGGAGGGCGGGAGCGCGCGACAGGCTTCCCGCGGGTGGAAGCGCCCAATTTCCTCACAGAAATCGAACAAGTGAGAAACTGTTGCTTCTTGGCGATTTCTTAACAAAGAAATTGGCACATACGAAATGTAAATAGTAATTTACTTACTAGCGAATGTTTACCAAGAGGTAGTAGTAGTTTCATAAAGATAGTATACGACTGAAGTAGGCGAGTTGAAAGTGAAGTATTGAGAAAGCGGGAAAGGCTGCGAAGAAGCAGCAAAAGGAGAAGACCAGAGATTTATCAAGCTGACAACAGTCAGAGCAAGAGTGACCGTTAAAGAAAAACCCGAAGGCGCGAGTTTGTCTGACAGACTCTGAGCTGAGCGCGCACGCGAGAGGAGCTGCGCTGTCGAGCGGAGTTACTCATCAATTTTCACATTCTCTGGGAACTTATCAGGTAGGCACGATTGTTTTACTGTTCTGGTTTGTTGCTCAGAAATGTTAGAAACACTTTTAATTAATTTTCTCAATGCATTTCTTTATCTGCCACTAGAACAGAAATAAAATGTATATGAAACATCCATTCGATAGTGATTTAAAGAGCAGCTGTAAAGAGGTTAGAAAAGTTAAATGAGGAACTGTTAAACTGTTAAATTAGTTAAATAAGGAACTGTTATATACAATTTGTTGTTTTGGAGAGGTAAAGTATCAGTAAACTGTGGATTAATTGAATAAATTCAGTAAATGAGTCATGACTATTAAATATATATTGCATTTGAGTATTGGGGAAATTAAATCTTTTTTATTCTTTTTTTTTTTTTTTTTTGCTTATCAGTAAAAATATAAAAATTACCCTGTTACTAAGCATTCAAATATCTGTTGCTCTTTATGTGTTGTAGGTTTTACAGTTTTGCTAATTTAAAAACTCAGTCAGTCACATGTCAAGATGCCAGAGGAGCTTGATCTTGGGACCTGAAGTTTGATGAAGACCAGCAGGGATTGAAAATCACCTAAGAGTGCTGTGTGAGCTTGCTTTAATATTATTGTATATCTCGCCATCTATTTACCATCAGGCTTACAGGACGTTCACAAGCGAACTGCTTACACCGAAGCTCTTTAAGACTGTCATGAAAGGAGAAACTTTTTTATAACACAGATTGTTTTCGGTCATTTTGAATCACAACTACAGCCTTCTTCTGTGAGAGGAGGGGCAGTTTGTTCAAATGCTGCAGTGGACATGGACTTTTCTGGAAATTCTCCAGAACGCTTCTTGAACTTCTCATGGAAGCTTAAGCCACACCACTGTCTCTCCAGTAATCTATAGGGAGACGTCACCGTCGCACAGCAACCCCTGAGAAATACACCTCCACATCACCTGATAGAATCTTCATCCACGGGCGAAAATTTGGAGACACCAAATCCCACATGTTGCTTATATCAGACAAGCAATATATATTTATATGACAATATAAACCCACTGGATCATCCAGAATTGCTGTTTATATGGAGCGATAACTGGGCGTCTCTCACAAGAGCGAGTAGGGGTTAGAGGGCTGCCTGTTGTGATTTATGTAGTAAAGCAAAGCAAAAAAAAAAAAAAAGAAATTAAACCTTTTAAAGCAAATGAACACAAACAACCTTTATTCCATGACGGATATCTACTTTGTTGCTGGAGGTGTTGCTGGATGGAAAAACAATTCTAAGACACAACCAGCATTTTCTCACATTTTACTCTCTTGTTAGAGTTTCTATTTCACCGTAGTCCCTTTTCCTTCCCAGAGATCATTCTGGCCGGGCCTGTTTCTTCTAAAGGAGAGGAGGACTTCCTCTCTATCGCTGCCTCACGCCTCAGCCGCAGGAAGCGCGTTATTGGCGCAGCAGTGGGTGTGGCCATGGTGCTGGTGCTGCTGGTCACTATTCCACTATTGGTCCACAGCACCAAACTGGGTGGTTCTGGTGGTGGAGGTACACATTATGAAATGCTTGGCAGCTGCAAGATGGTCTGTGACTCTTTAACACCCACCAATGAACTAACGCCTGTTTCACCTCCTCCTCATGACATCCCTGGACGCAAAGGAGGAGCCAAGTCTGGTTTTCGTGGAAACCAAGGCCTACCAGGTCCCCCCGGTCCACGTGGGCCACCTGGAGAACCAGGAAAACCAGGTCCACCTGGACCTCCAGGTCCAGGCCCTGGGGGATACATCCCATCCTTCTACAGCCCCAAAATAGCCTTCTATGCTGGTCTGCGCAAGCAACATGAGGGGACCGAGGTACTCAAGTTTGATGATGTGGTGACAAATGTAGGGAATTACTATGAGCCTACCACAGGCAAGTTCACTTGCCCTCTTCCTGGAATCTACTTCTTCACTTATCACGTGCTCATGAGGGGCGGAGATGGAACGAGCATGTGGGCCGACCTCAAGAAAAATGGACAGGTAGGAGATCTCTCTGTGTGTGTGTAAACAAAGGTCACGTTTACAATGTCAGGTCTTGATGCCCAATTCCGATTTGTTGCCTATATCTGATTTTTTATTTGCCTGTCCATTTACACGTTCTTTTAATTGTGACTCATATCTGATTCATGTGTTTACACTTGCCATACAATTTACGAAATCGCACATGCGTAAAGGCGGGTTCTAGCATCTGCGCCACACTAGCCACGATGGAAGAAATGATTTTGAGGCAGAGGAGGAGGGAAAGGACCATCATTGCAGCTTGCGTCTGTGGTTTATATATGGTGTCCTCCCCCATTTAGAGGAATTTGTGGGTACGAGAGAGATCTCAGGTTTGGTGGGAGCAAATTGTTGTGGGCTTTAATGAGGAGCAGTGGGTCTGAAATTTTAGAATGAGCACACACATTCTCTTCCCTCTACGCCATTAAAACCGCAGAGAAGTACCACATTGTCGCACGTTTAATGACATACAAAACGGAATGCCTCAATAAATCCGATCTGCCTGTTTACATGACAGTCGCATTGTCACATATCTGATTTATATTCGATTTATTTTCACATATGAAGGAGGCCTGAAACCGATCTCTGAATATCCAAATGCATTCGTTTTTTTTTCGTGTTTTCATGGTCATAGATCAGATCTGATCTGTGTTACATATGAGCAAAAAATCGGAATTGAGTCACATTGTAAACGTGGCCAAAAAGACTCTTGGAGAAAAGAACTGAGAATGTTCTCAAATTCCATTTAGCAAAATTCTATTTTAAATTCCGAGTAGCAAACATGCTGCTGAAAAGCAAATTTGCATGTAAGAAAATAAGAAAATAATTAAGAAAGGGATAATGTACATCAAGTGCAGATTGTTATCACAGAATAAATCTGACAGGGTGATCATCAGGTCTTGGATTAGCCTGAAGGAGTTTGTTTGTGATATCATCTAGATGGATGTGCATTATCCCACTTATTGCATGACTACTTACTACATAAGTAAATAATTGGACGCAAAATATTTAATTGAGTTTAAATATTTTAGGACAAAGAGAAAAACAGCTGCTAACAGGTGGCAAAATAAAACTAGATGCACATTAAAGGGATTGGGGACATTACACTGCTTTTCATCACATAAAACACATATCTTCCACAAAAAACTCCAACCTATATGACGGTATAGGTTGTTTGTGGCTTTCCTGAAATACAGTACCACTCAAAAGAGTGATTACTAAAACATCTACCATGATTTAGACACAATTCAATCTGTGTAACAATTTGGGATTCATGTACTTTGATTGGTAAAACATTGCCTTACAAGAGTAGTGCAACAGGTTTAGTCACAGATTCGATCAAAGAAAACACAGACATTGGTAAAATGTAAGCCCAGATGAGCCTGTGCTTCAAGTATTTGCTGGTTATTATCAGGGATTAGCACAATTTGGGATGTTGTAACTGACCTATCAGAATCGGCTATTCCAAAGGGCAGTGTAATTAAATTAAAAATAAAATACTTCATATAGTTTTTAGAATCAAGTGAAAGCTAGTGTAAAGGAAGACTTCATTCTCACATTTAGCATCGCTGATTAAAACAGACTTTTTTATTCACTCTAAAGTTATCTAAGTTTTTAGAGGTACTTTACATAGACAAAGGTCAGACATGAATGAAGTGTATTAAAAACAAGCATCTGATTTGACGGTAATTTCAAACAAATATTAGATTTGCCAAGGTAGGATTAAGGAATACATTTAGCATTCAAATAGGATCCAGTAAGGCAGCTGCTGAATTATTCAGCAGTCATTTTCTCAGCCTATCACTCTAAACATTGCTGAAGATGCTTGCCAATAAGAACATAAATTTAAGCAAATAAAAAGACAATGAGGACTTAAATAGTATAAGTATAAGTATATAATTTAGCTTGCAGAATGAGTTAAATCTGATATATGCCTGGATTTAAGCAGTCTATTCGACAAATATCACCAATTACAAATAGCTATAGGTAACGGCATCCCGATGAAAAAGGACAATTGTACATCACACAAACAAGCAAATGCTCTCTCTTTGTGTCTCTCTGGAGTGGAACGAAATGCAACAGCTGGAGACAGTCCTCACAGGACCCGTGGATTTAGAATAAATGAAAAAGTAAGGAGAGAAAAAAACTCTCCATCTGGTGAAACATGACACGGATCTGGGATTCAGGCGCTCTCAACTCAACCGCTCAGTTTTGATTTTTAGTAGTGGAACAAAAAGCGGGGATTATCCAAAGAGATATAAAAAATTCCCCTGGCAACATGTGTTTACATACACACTGTCTCAGTCTTTTTCACGCACACATACACGGTTTCCTGGAGCTTTTAGCTCTTTGTGACAGACACATATGACAGGAAGTGATGAAAACCCTTTAATGAGTCTGGAGCAACCTGTCAGCTTCCCTTCATCACACTGTCATTAACATGACATAGAACCTGCATTAATGCCCTTTGCCTGTTCATCATACATGATCCAGAACAAAAGACAAATGATTAGTGAATCCACAGCTTTGGGATCTGAAGAGTGCATCTGTAAAATACTAGAGGTGGGAATGTTATTTTCAAGAGCATATAAACCTACATGGCTAAAATTATTGATTCAGATGCTCAAGCTCTGCATGCAAAGTTAATCTCAGTGGATTCACATTTTGAGCCAGTGAATTCATCGAAAAAGCGAGAGGAAAAATGGCGACTGATCAATATAGAAATAATACAGCAATATAAATAAGAAAAGAAATAATAGCAAAATAATACAGTAATAATAATAACATCAAGAATAAATATAATAAATGGGCGACACGGGGGCTCAGTGGTTAGCAGTCATCTCACAGCAAGAAGGTCGCTGGTTCGAGCCTCAGCTGGGTCAGTTGGCATTTCTGTGATTGAGTTTGGATGTTCTCCCCATGTTCGCGTGGGTTTCCTCCGGGTGCTCTGGTGTTCCCCACAGTCCAAAGACATGCGCTATAGGTGAATTGAATAAGCTAAATTGGCCGTAGTGTATGTGTGTGAATGAGTGTATGGATGTTTCTCAGTTCTGGGTTGCAGCTGGACGGGCATCTGCTGTGTAAAACATATGCAGGATAAGTTGGCGTTTCATTCCGTTGTGGCGACTTCTGATGAATAAAGTGACTAAGCCGAAGGAAAATGAATGAATTAATGAATGAATGATGAATAAACGAATTTTATAAAATTAATATATTAATTTTGTGACTGAGATCATTTAGGTTTTTTTCATGACAATGTGTGTACAGCAAAAACCACATGGAATCGGATAATTTCCATTCTGATTTGGCCACTTGCATATGTGGTCTTAAATCCAGGTACAGATACAGGTCAAATACAGGCTAGATGTTCTGCAATGCCACTCAAATTTTTTTTGCATTAATTACATTTTACATATATATGACAGTTGCACACTTGTCAAGGGAGTTTTTCCTGTGACAGCTCTATACAACCTAAACTTAAAGGGTTGTACAATAAATATTGAAAATATTGAAAGTAAACAAATGCTTACTGTGTTTAGTTTCATATGACAGCATGCTGTACAGTATGTTTTAAATTGTAATTATTCTAACTTATATTAATATTCTCAATATAATTATCCTATTCTAATAATATAATATTATTAATTCTGAGTGTATCTTACTCAGGTGAGTGGCCTTAGCAAACCACCTGTAGAAAACACAATCTTATATCTCTTTGCCACTTTAACCAACACTTGCACCAGTTTTTTGACATTTGCACCAGACACATCTTTACAATCACTCCATATTAATAATAATAAAAAACATTGCATTTGTGAAGTGTGTGCTTCACACAGGTGAGTGGACTTGACAAACCACCTGTAGAAACACTCTCTTTCTCTTCCCCCTCCTTACTCTAGCACTACATTCTCTGAGCACAAACAGTTCCTTTGTATAAATAGCACTTGTTGTGTGTATTGCATCTTCCTATAGAATCACTGAATGCTTCCTCAATTGTAAGTCACTTTGGACAAATGTATCTGCTAAATGACTTAGTGTAAATGTGGTCTTGTTATCATTGATTTGTGAATGCAGATCAGTTCATGAGTAGAATCAGTTCACACATAAATGTGAAACAGGCCACATTTAAAATTATGAACAGCCTCAAAACATTCAGATCTGAGCAATAAGTAGGCAAGCACTTACTCTTGCGGAGAGAACCATTGCTACTCACACTAAAAATATAATATTACTGTATATATAATAGCGCATGTGCTGTGGGCCATAAACCAGACTGCTCTGGTATTCAACATATCCTCCATTAAGTGGAGAACGAGATGGAGAAAGTGAGAAGATGAGGAGAGTAAGCTTAGGCAGTGTATGGCATGCTGTATTGCATAGATTGTCATTCCAGTGATCTCCTCTTGTGTTAAATCATTCATGTCTTTAAGATGAGATTCCCTCTTTTCCACCTGGGCCACACACAAACACACACACAGAGCCACACTCTGCCAAATGTCTATCTCTGCCCTCATTAATTATCTCTCCCCTTAGCTAAATTATTTAGCCCATCTCAAGGTCCTCTCAAAGCATTCTCACAAACATACACACCGCCGCACCAACATGAGTTTGGATTATTCTTCACTCAAAAAATGAAATTCTGTCATCATTTATACTCAACCTTTTGTGTGAGCCCTAAAAATTTTACCATACCTTCCAGTGCCCTGTGACTGGAGAAAATGTGCCAGACATAAATATCTTAAAATATCAGCTCACAACTCACAGGAAAATGCAACTTTTTTAGTTTTTGACAAATTAGAAAGGAAAGAAAAGCTATTATATGTGGCCAAGTATGGTGTCCTACTCTCTGAATTTATGGATTGCATTTAACCCACACCGTGTACACACTCCCAGCGTAGTGGGAAAGTGATTTTAGGGGGTTTATTGCTTTGTTCAAGGGTCTCACATGAGTCTTGGTATTTAGGATGGAAGAGGGCACTGTACATTCACTTCCACAACATCATCCCTGCTAGAACTGAAACTTGAATGTGTGGCCTTTGGATCACAAGTCAAAACTCCAACTATTAGACCACGACTGTCTAATGAAATCATACAAATTCACCACAAAATAAAAAGTTAGGAATTGTGTGAGATTGTGTTGGAAATGACCATTTGTGACTGTGAGCTCTTTTGTCAAACTGTTTCACCCGGGCACAACTCTGTACCATGTGAGCCACAAAACAAACTGACTACATCAGAAAAGTAGTCCATATGGAGATAGATACAGTTTTGAGATATTTAAAGTTATTTTGAATTATGTAAATAGCTGCCTAAAAATAAGGCTGAAACATTATGGTAATTTGCAAGAATTGTTGTTGATGTTTTACTACATTTAAATTTCACATAGAAACTACAGCAAAATGAGTGTGTATAAGTAAATTATTTGGAGAGATGTAGTCGGAGTCTAGTATTTCCTATGAGCCTGGTTTAGAGCAGCGGTGGCCTAATGGCTAGAGTAGGGGTGCCCAATCTTGTTCCTAAAGATCTACCCTGCTGCAGAGTTTAGCTGCAACCTTGATCAAATGCACCTGTTTTTAATTACCAAGTGCTCCTTCAGATCCTATTTAGTTGGTTTAGTTGTGTTTGATCAGAGTTGGAGCTGAACTCTGCAGAAAGGAAGATCTCCAGGAACAGGATTGGGCACCCTTGGGTTAGAAAGTTTGGCTGTGTCCAAAATTGCATGCTTCCATACTATATAGTATGCTAAAATAAATATGCGAGTCGAGTAGTATGGCAGAATTCATAGAATTAGAAAATCAGTATGCGAGTAGTACCCGGATGATCTATAACTTTCCTCTACGCTATCCCATGATGCCCCACGAGATAATTCATCAATGGGAGTGAAGCGACGCAACTCACGTGGGTAGGTCACGTGAACATGACAAAATGGCAGATGTAGTACATCCGAGTTCCATTTATACTGCTCACATTCATACTGTATAGAACATACTTTTCTAACGGCCGAGTAGTACGTTTAAATTCAATTGCAGTACCTACTGAGTGGTAGACGGTTTCGGATGCAGCCTTTGTCTTGTGATTCCTGGCACCGGCAGGGATTGTAGGTGAGGGAGTGAATAATCAGAATTACTCTCTTCCACCCTCAATACCACAGTTTTGAGGTGATAACCTTGAGCAAGGCACCAAACTCCCAACTGCTCCCAGGACAGCCCACCGCTCTTGGTGTGAGTTGCTTTGGATAAAATCAAATGCTAAATACTAAATGTAATGGTTCTTAGGCATTTTTAGAAATATTTTTTAAAACGTTTGGCCAGCTGGTAAAGTCAGACAATTTTTACTTGTATTTATCACTTAGTGAGTGTTAATGTTAGGCCCTAGTTTTGTTGTTCCAAGCTGTCTTATTCTGTGGAACATAAAGAGAATATTCTGAAAAGTGAATTTTGTGCACACATTCAGCCATTGTTGTGTGCAACATGTAGGAAAACTCGCTTATATCACAACCCAGCAGGCACACAACAGGTTAGATTTAGGTTGTGATGTCAGGTAACCAAAATTCAATGTCTAGCGAACGTCTAAGGAAAACGTTATATTGACGTCCAATAATAACATCAAATGATGTTGATATTTGGTTGATTTTAGGTGGTGTTGGAAAGCAATGTCATATTGATGTCAAATACGGACATTTATTCGTCAGGTACGGCAACCAAAATCCAAAGTCAGATGGATGTCATAGTGGTAACGTCCACACAACGTCAAGCTCTAACATCATTAGATGTTGATATTTGGTTGATTTTAGGTTGGACATTGGACACTGACGTTGGCCTGACGTTGGGTTCTGACAACAACCCGATTTTCATTTCCAAACAAAATGCAGCATCCCTACAATGAAGGGGTACAACGTCAATCTGACGTCAGGTTGACATCCTGTGCCTGCTGGGTGTATTTTAGGGAAAAAAAATTATTTAAGTCATATTTATTATACCAAGCTCTTAAAAAAGAAAATACAAGAAATCTGAAAGTGCGAGCCCACCCAGAAGTGGAGGGTGTACAATGGGAGGCAGTAAAATGGTGTGGGATGATAGAGAGATGAACGGAGGATAGGAAGATGGATGGCTAATCAGAGGAGAGCCGACAGAGAGGTCGGGAGAAAGTGTTACTGCGAGGCCAGAGACACAGACAGCATCAGATCAGCGTAAGTAAGATAGATGAGCAAAACGACAGCAAGTGTGAGCGTGTGTGTAAGCCAGAGAGAGAGAGAGAACCAGAAAGGACTTCTGACCTCATTGCGGGTCACAGATTTACACAAACTGATACTACAAGCACAGCCTATGATCTTTTGTCTAATACAGGTAGATTCCTATACACACTTTGAGACAGGCAAAACTCTGCAGCCTGAAATTGCGGCGAGGTTGTGGCAGTTATTTTTGTTTTTAGAGAGCTCTGAATATTAATGTATTTGTGAAATGCCACTTATTAGTTGAAGTACAGCTCCTCGTGGCAGGAATAGATTGCATGGGGCTGAATAAGGAATGAAAACAGCATCATGAGGGGTGCAGCGAGGAGCTCAACATTCACAAATTAATGTCACTCAAGCAGAATACCCAGCTAATTTGTTTCTCATTACAAATTCAGTTAATTAATTCAGTAATTGATTCTCGGCTATGTAAACATGTCTCTTCTCATCCCATTGTACGACTATCGTTTTACTTGTGGTTCATCTTGAACACTTCACCTCTACCTTGAAAAAAAATCTCCCTCTCGGTGGTCTCGTCAAAGTAACACGGCACTAATTACAGTGTGATGTAGAGAAGCTGTTAGAAAAGCCTTGAACATCCTGTCAATTACAAAGCGGCTAATGAGTTTACATCCTCCAATTAATTAATAAATATAGTTAATAAGGTAATCCCACTGTAACTTGACAGGCTTTTGCAGCTGTTGCGATAAAAACTCGTTAACCACTTTTCCCTGGTTACTATTTTTTGCTTTCTCTGACTCTTATTTTCTTTATTTGGATCTCTAGCTTTCATTTCCAGTGCTCTCACTGCCCTGTGATGAATAAAAGGTCAATCTAATACAAACGTGTGTTTGTGAAGAGTGGACATTCTGCATAAAACACGTGTTCACATTTTCAGGTTTCATTCATTTATTTTCTTTCAGCTTAATCCCTTTATTCATCAGTCACCACAGCGGAATGAACCACCAACTTATCCAGCATATGTTTTACACAGCAGATGCGCTTTCAGCTGCAACTCAGTACTGGGAAACATCCACACACACTCATTCACACTTTGGGGGATTAAGCCCCTGATGTATTGTCAAAAGCCCCTGATCTTTTGGAATATGTTGCACTTAAATAAAAATAGGTTGTATAACATTTATTTTGTTATCTAAGTGCTTAAAATGACCACATACATCACGGGCTCCACTTAACGCAGCGTTTGTGTCAGGTAAATAAATATTCAATTCAATTCAATTCATCTTTATTTGTATAGCGCTTATACAATGTAGATTGTGTCAAAGCAGCTTCACATGGAAGATTATAGTGAATTGAAACAGTGTCAGTTCAGTTTTAAGAGATTAAGTTCAGTTTAGCTCAGTTCAGTGTGGGTTAATAATCACTACTGAGAGTCCAAACACTGAAGAGCAAATCCATCGATGCGCAGCTCTACAGATCCCGAACCATGCAAGCCAGTGGCGACAGCGGCGAGTAAAAAACTTCACCAATTGGCGAAAGTGAAGATTTAAAAAACCTCGAGAGAAACCTGGCTCAGTCAGCTGTTCAGCAGTACCTGTTTCTACCGGCAGGTGGGAGTGGGACTGTTGTCACATGGTGTTAAAAAAATCCCGCCACTGCACTGTCATCATTCATTCATTATTTTTTGTAGCTGAAGCTGATGAGGTAATAATACAACTGTTTCGCAAAACTGAATAGTTCTAACTACTGATGTAGCTTAATATTTGTTTTCACAGTATAAAATGTGTGTAGTTTTGGTGAAATACAATAACTGTAATGGGCAACGCAGTGGCGCAGTAGGTAGTGCTGTTGCCTCACAGCAAGAACGTCGCTGGGTCGCAGGTTCGAACCTCGGCTGGGCTGGGTCAGTTGGCGTTTCTGTGTGGAGTTTGCTTGTTCTCCCTGCGTTCGCGTGGGTTTCCTCCGGGTGCTCCGGTTTCCCCCACAGTCCAAAGACATGCAGTACAGGTGAATTGGGTAGGCTAAATTGTCCGTAGTGTATGAGTGTGAATGTGTGTGTGTGGAAATTCCCAGAGATGGGTTTCGGCTGGAAGGGCATCCGCTGCGTAAAATCGTGCTGGATAAGTTGGTGGTTCATTCCACTGTGGCGACCCCGCAAGGGACAAAGCTGACAAGAAAATGAATGAATGAATGAATAACTGTAATCAATAAAATGTGCGTCATATAAATGTAAATACATGTGAATTAGTCAGAAAAACGTAAATTGTACTAGCTTTCTAGATATGATATAGATATCTAGACATATTTATCTAGATATGATATAGCCAGTCACATCTGTTTCTATAATAGTTAAATCACAGTGAGTTCATGCATCTAGCATATTATTTTATAGCTATATTCCCCTGTAACATGCTATGTCAGTTAGCATCGAATTATAAATCGACTTTCTTATAAAAATACCTAAGATGGCTGGAAGAACACATATAGACCATTTATTGTTGCAGTCGTGTAAATGATCAGTTAAAGCCTTTTTATGTTTATTCAGATCTTATTTTCCTTCATTCAACTACAGCAATTGCTGGATGCTTTCATCCATATTAGGGATTTCCTGGAATGTTCTACTACTTTTGTGAGGCATATATGGAATTTCTGCTCAAGTATGAATGAAACAGGCATTACATGCATTTAAAGTGCCACAATGCCCACATCCCCCTATTTTGAGGAAAACTGAAAAAAAAAATCTCCCTCTAAAGAAATCCGAATTAAACATTTTTCTATCATATAGATCTTTATTTTTCATTTTTTTTTTGTACTATTATTGATGCAATTATTATTATATCAAAAGGAGTAGCCTATTAAATATCAATATTTTGCAAGGAATTGAATTTAGAAATTCCAGTATCTTGACAACACTACACCTTAGTTAATCACTCTGTCCAAATGAACATGTTTGCAGCTTTGTGTCACGTTGGATAACAACTCACACTATAAAATAAATCATATTTTCAGATTTGAAGACATGCATAAAATAACATTTTCAAAAAACAAACAGAAACTCCAAATCAGGAGATAGGAGGCTCAAGAGGTATGATATGGCTCATAACAGACTAGTAAATGATAAGTGGGTTAATTTATCGATGTTTTTCCTTTTTTTTGTGTTACAAGTCACAAAGCTTCACAATTTATTGTTAAAAGACTGTCAACTCCTAAACCCTTTATTTATTATTAAACCATTTATAATCCTATTATTAATATTAGAGTAGATCACCTTTTGAAAGTGGGGGTATTTTAGCAGGGTGAATTAGAATTAGCTAAGCCCCTTATCCCTTTTGACCCTAGCAACGCCCCTGGTGCTGCTTATCTGAATAAGTGCTGCAATCTGAACTCGTGGACATCAAACAAGTGTGACAAGATGAAATGTTTTGGAATAAATGAACTGAATGGTGGATGAATGATGTAGTTTGGCTTTGTGTTTTGTGAATACAAAATGGAGCAATGACATCTAAACAAAACAAAAACAGGACATGATTTTAGAATTAAAATAATATAGCCCCCTTTGCAGCTTTATTTTAAATTATAGTAGGCCTATTTAAAAAAATAGCCTAACCCATAGACAGACTGTTTTGACAAGATGTTTTCTTTATATATTTCTGATGTATTTTAATATACTGTAGCTAATTTTCATGAATTAGCAATAACTTTTGACTGCGTTGTCCTTTTTTATGCTGTTATGCAGGCATTATATTTCACACACATATGCAAGGTGACAGAAATTGAAACTAACACAAAAGATACTGGGACATTATTAGTTTAAAAAGTAAAAAAAAGCAATTATAATTTATAGGACAACATTGACATTTTAAAAAGAAAACTGAACTGAAACTAAATTATTAAAAATAAACTTGCGGGAGTTTTCCTTGGGCTTAGTCTCTGTTTTATAAGGGGTCGTCACAGCGGAATGAACCCAAACCCATTGGTGCCGTCCTCAATGCAGACATCAGAAATGTCATTGCAACAGATTTTCATTTTTGTGTGTAATAGGGGAAATTGGTGTTTTGACATTTTTAAACATTTTATAAGCTCTTGTTTACAGTAGATAAAAATGCCCACATACAATGAGCACATTTAGCCTAGCACACAGCACTTTAGAGGTTCTGTATGTTAAATCGCAAAACTATCAAACTCTTTTGTTGCATTTTTTGGTTTGTTTCATATAAAAATGCAGTCTTAAAAACAAAATGTGAACCAAGACGTACTCACACTAGGTACAGTTGCCTTCCAAGTCCGATCACACTTACATCATCAATGATTTGACTGTTCAGTTTAACAGAAGAGAAGCGTTCTTGCACAGTGGACATTGCTTTAGTTATATCGTTTTGTATTACTTTTAGTCTAACAGATCCACAACTTTTGATGCTCGTAAATTGTCATAAATGTCCTCGTGCTTTTCGAGCGGGGAGGTTGCGTCTGTAATAAACTTGGTTCACGTTCGTTGAAAAGGAAGAATGATTAATAAATCCATATGAAACAGTACCTTAAATGTGACGTCACGTCTTCAGTTTCGGGCTCAGACGTGCTTTGCACTCACTCTACAAGCGTACCATATCAAAGCCCACTGAACCGCACTCTGGCACACTTCTTTCAACCAGGCGAGGGCCGGCCAACTGAACCGCACCTGGGTGCGATTGGTTATTTGGAGAACTCACACTTGTCAAACGAACTGGGAAACGCGCCCTTGCACAGTTCGAATAGCCTAGTGTGAGTACACCCTTAATGCATCATTATGCATCACTTAATGCATAATTTTTGGTCTGAACCAATCAAATCAAGAGAACCATCCTGCAAGTGTGAGAAGTACAGCCATTTTACTAATTTAAAAAAAACAAACACATAAACTGCTTTCCAGACACTGTCAGAGCTGGGATTTTCAGCAGAAATGTCCCACATTCGACCTCAATGTGTTCCGGTCAATTTTGCGTCATAGTTGCATAATAGTTGTGAGGTGTGAATATTTACTAAGATTTTGTGTTATTGGGCCAGTTATGCTTATGGATGCCTATTGAGGATTACAGCATTACATACTAGTCTTGCATGTCTACTATCATTTTAATTAATTTCAGCAGTTTCATGCATGCAGTTGTTTTTTGAGACAAAGCAAATGAAAAAAGATAGCAAAAGGGAAAGCTCTGGCTTTGTGATGATGTAGCTTTAGGGTCAAACAATTTTGTACTTGAGTGTGGAACATTAATTCATTCTTTTCATGCATTCATGGATGTGGGTTCATAAAGCAGCATCTCCCATTGCACTCACTGTTCTGACCTTCACAAACACTTCAACTAAGATTGTTTGCACAAAGACTTGTACAAATGCACATGTATGACAACATAAAAGATGCGATTAAAATTGAATGGATTATCCCTCTTCTTTCTCAACCAATGCAGCAGGTGAAGCTCTATTTCAAGCTAAATCAGTCATACAAGGAGCCCTGCAGTCATATAACCAATTAGCCTCTTAAATGTTACTTAGAAACAGGGGATTTGTATGAATACAAAATTACAGGAGATAAATGGTTCATTCATGAATTCATAAATCATAGGGTTAACCTTTAACAGTGGAGAACATGATATATTCCGAGGTTACACACTGTGTATGCCAGACGACTGTCATTATAAAATATTTATTATCATTATTGTAGTAGTAGTAGTAGCAGTATTTAATTATAGAAATGTACTTAGTTATATACAGTGGTGAAAAAGTACTGAAAAATCATTTTCTCAAGTAAAAGTATCATTACTTGCTCAAAAATGTAGTGCAAGTAGAGTGTTGTAAATATTACTCAAAATATGAGTAAAAATAGCCCTTTTTAAAGTACTCAAGAGTAGTGAATAGTGAGTATTACGGTGTGAAAAGTTGATGTGTTTACATGCAGTTTGTGCAGGGATGTGTAAACGTAACATTCTGTAGTGCATTTAGTGATCTTTCTATATTGGTTCACTCCTTCCTTTTATTGCTTGTTTGTTCTGTCCTTCATTCATTTGTTTGTTTGTTCATTCGTTCCTTCATTCATTTGTTCCTTCATTCATTCGTTCACTCATTCATTCTTTCCTTCATTCTTTTGTTCCTTCCTTCATTTGGTTCTTTGTTCATTTATTAATTCACTCATTCCTTCCTTCGTTCCTTAGTTTGTTCAGTCCTTCCTTGAATCTTTCCTTCATTCATTTGGTCCTTCCTTCCTTCATTAGTTCAGTCCTTCCATTCCTTGCTCGGCCCTTCCTTCCTTCTGCCCTTCTTTAAATTCTTTCTTCGTTCCATTTAGTGATTGTTTAAGGCTGTTTGACGATTTCAGTCATCATACAGTCAACATCCTTCATTTTCTCATCAGTGACATGCAGTTTATAAACTTGGGTCATTGTGTGTAAAGATTTTGGATATCTTCTTTGACATGTTTAATTCTTCCAAAGGGTTTGCTGCATTTATAAATCACTCATGTCTTGAGGTTGTACAGTATGATGCGATTTGATTGCACAGAACTCGCAGGACTGATTTTTTCTACTTTAGCCAATCACCATAGATAAGAAAGAAATAAAGTGACTGCGGGTTCAAGGAAAGTAGTGGAGTAAAAGTACCGATACAGCACTAAAAATGTACTCAAGGGAAAGTAAAAGTACTCATTTTTAAAACTACTTAGCAAATTACAATTCCTGAGAAAAACTACTCATTTACAGTAATTGGAGTATTTGTAATATGTTACTTTACACCACTGGTTATATACAGCACAGCCCAAAGATTATCTTAGAGGAAAGAACTGCCATAAATACATTTTTGCAGTTTTATGAATGGCCAAACTCAAAAATAAGATTATTTTAAAATAAAAAAACAAAAAGAAATGAATATAACTTTGAAAGTGCCATGTGTAGTTTGTTTTATTGGCGTTCATAAAAGTCAAATAAAATAAATTACTTTCACAACCAATTATCTGTGAGTTTTTCTGAACATAATATTAGGCTCTTGAATTTATTTAACGAATACGTTTGCATTATCGTCACGCTTTTCTGTCAGAAACTGTCTGTATAGTTTAAACCGAAGACCTCCTATTTAATCTGATGACGGGTCGTTGAAATCACTGAGGAAAACAACACAATCCACATTCAATAAAGCACAGCATCCATATCCTCGTTTAGTCATTGTGACCAGCTAGCGGTCTCTCTCTATTTCACACACACACACACACGCACGCACGCACGCACACACACAGCTAATACATGGTGACTCCATTTGACCGGTGGTCGGTGCGAGGCTCCGTTTATTGTGATACAGTGGAGTTATTGAGGAGTGGGCCCCATTAGGAGCAACAGCCGAGCCACTGCGCCGGGCAATTACCGAGCAAGCGAGGCCCCGCCGCAGCCCCGGGCCTCCCGCGGGATCTGCCACCTCGGGCCGTTAATCAATCCGATTTAGACTGGACAGGGACACGCGCCAACACGAGACGCGCAGTGGAGAGACGCGCGTGACCTGCATTTTATTACGATTCCAGCGGAAAAAAGATGGATAGACGGTGCGAAGAAAGAACAGATACGGGGGAAGAGGTGGTGGGGGGAAAAGATGAGGGGAAGACAGGGATAATTAATGAGTGGATGTGAGAAGAATTAAGCACAACTCAAGAAAATGTCGATCAATTGGAGACACGACTGAAATACATTGGGAAATGTAGAAAGTGTGTTATGGGTGATTAAAAAAAGATACTTTTAATAGATATTTTATAATAGCAGACTTATTAAACTCATTCATTATGCATGGACCAATACAGAGATCATACATTAATTAACAGTTAATTTAAATTAAAGCCTTTGCTTGAAGACATTTATAGGCGTTTTTAAGGCAGATGTGTGAATTTTATTAAATTCTGATGTTTCAAAAATAATTACATGTTATTGCTTTTTTACTCGATCTTTTTTTAATTCTGGATTTTACCCAATTTTTGGGTAAAAAACAAACCCTTAAATTTTCAAATATAATTTGGTTGAGTGTGTTAAAACAATGCAGCAGATTTTTCAAATGTTTTTTTAGGGTCTGTTCTAGTTTTTATAAAGAGCTTTACTGACATGACATACAAATAAACGTTAGAAATTAAATATTAGAATAAAGTTGGAATATGTGTATATTTAATTTTAGTTTAACAGTTTAACAAGTTTGTGTATTTTGTGCATAAACCTTGCTGATGAATTACACACCACACACATGCAACACCGAGATCAATAAGCCTTATTCTCTTGGACCTTTGCTCTGTCTTGGCATTTCATTCTCTCTGTCTGTCCTGTACATCCCACAGCATACTTATGGAGGAGATGAGAAATCATAAGACAGAATGACTGATTGTTAATGTGTATAAGAAAAAGAGCACCTTGTTTCCATGAGATTCAATGATTTAAATGTATACTGGCATTATAATGATCCAGATATGGAGCCAGAACAGTCTTAAAAATAATACATTTACAAAGTATAATTCATACATCCACAACAAAATTCACATTTACAAAATCCAATTTGAAAATGCAAATCACGATTCAAAAATACACAAATCCAATTTCGTAAATTCAAATCATGATTCAAAAATACACAAATCCAACTTGGAAATTCCAAACACGATTCAAAAATACACAAATCCAACTTGGAAATTCCAAACACGATTCAAAAATACACAAATCCAACTTGGAAATTCAAAACACGATTCAAAAATACACAAATCCAACTTGGAAATTCAAAACACGATTCAAAAATACACAAATCCAACTTGGAAATTCAAAACACGATTCAAAAATACACAAATCCAATTCGTAAATTCAAATCACGATTCAAAAATACACAAATTCAACTCGTAAGTTCAAAACAATATTCAAAAATACACACATCCAATTTGTAAATTCAAATCATGATTCAAAAATACACAAATACAATTCTTAAATTCAAATTACGACTCAAAATCACACAAATCCAATTCGTAAATTCAAATCACGATTCAAAAACACACAAATCCAATTCGTAAAATGAAATCACGATTCAAAAATGCACAAATCCAATTCGATAAATTCAAATCACGATTCAGAAACACAGAATCCATTCATTTTCTTGTCGGCTTTGTCCCTTGCGGGGTCGCCACAGCGGAATGAACCGCCAACTTATCCAGCACGATTTTACGCAGCGGATGCCCTTCCAGCCGCAACCCATCTCTGGGAACCTCCACACACACATTCACACTCATACACTATGGACAATTTAGCTTACCCAATTCACCTGTACTGCATGTCTTTGGACTGTGGGGGAAACCGGAGCACCCGGAGGAAACCCACGCGAACCCAGGGAGAACATGCAAACTCCACACAGAAACGCCAACTGACCCAGCCCAGCCGAGGTTCGAACCTGCGACCCAGCGACGTTCTTGCTGTGAGGCAACAGCACTACCTACTGCGCCACTGGGTTGCCCCTACACACAAATCAAATTCGTAAATTCAAATCACGATTCAAAAATGCACAAATCCAATTCGATAAATTCAAATCACGATTCAAAAATGCACAAATCCAATTCGATAAATTCAAATCACGATTCAAAAACACACAAATCCAATTCGTAAATTCAAATCACGATTCAAAAATACACAAATTCAACTTGTAAATTCAAAACACGATTCAAAAATACACAAATTCAATTCGATAATTCAAATCACGATTCAAAAATACACAAATTCAACTTGTAAGTTCAAAACACGATTCAAAAATACACAAATCCAATTCGTAATTTCAAATCACGATTTAAAAATACACAATTTCAATTAGTAAATTTAAAACAAGATTCAAAAATACACAAATCCAATTCGTAAATTCAAAATCCTATTCAAAAATACACAAATCCAATTCGTAAATTCAAATCACGATACAAAAATACACAAATCCAATTCGTAAATTCAAAACACGATTCAAAAATACATAAATCCAATTCGATAATTCAAATCACGATTCAAAAATACACAAATCCAATTTCAAATTTCAAAACACGATTCGAAATATACACAAATCCAATTCAGTTGGCAAAATTATTTAGGTTTTTTACTTCACAAATTATGTGTTGTATGTATGGCTTGTTTTTACAAATTGGATTTTGTAAATGTGAATTGTGCTGTGTATGTCTGAATTTTATTTTGTGAATGTATTATTTTTGAGACTGATCTGGCTCCATACCAGACTGTTGTGATATTAAAATGCATTCAAATTTCATTGCAAAAGCATCTTAAAAGTATAAATGCATTCCATATCTGTGCATGTATTTTAAATGCTTTTACCAGCTTGTAATTCACTGACTGCTTCTCCTTCCCTTGATGATTACACTTTTTACAACATTACAGCCATTGTGTTTCTCTTTTCCCCTCTCTCAGGTGAGGGCCAGTGCGATCGCTCAGGACGCAGATCAGAATTATGACTACGCCTCTAACAGTGTGATCCTGCATTTAGATGTGGGAGATGAGGTCTGTGTGCAGCTCGATGGAGGAAAAGTGCACGGAGGAAACACCAACAAATACAGCACATTCAGCGGCTTTCTCATCTACCCTGACTAGCAAACACACAAGCACACTGTACAAAAACACAGATACATCATCACTTATTTAATGCCAGTGAATAAGTAACATATACTAGTGAAACAACACGATATAACATCAAGAGTCATTTTAATTGTACTTAAGAGTATACTTTCTGATTTTAAAGTCAACAACAGTGATGCATTTTACTTTATTATTTGATGCAATTCGATTTTTATTTTTTTTTTTAAGGGTAAAGATACTTGATTTTGTTCATTGGCAGTTGGGTTGAATTGTAAAAAAAAAAAAGTGTCTCAGGGGCATCTAAATTATATCTAGTTCAATTCAAAACATCTGTTTTACGTTTATATGAATTTCAAGTGGGGGAAAAGCTAAAAATGAATTAAGACAACAGATATTCATATCTATTCTCTAAAAACAAATTTGATTTTTTTTTACTGATTAATTCATTGCATTGTAGCTACAGTCAATTTTAATTTGTTAACATTAATTAATTACAGATCCTCTAAGCAAAACACACTTGCAGCCAATCAGCAGTGAGGGGTGTGTCCGATGATAATGAAGATATAAAAAGGCACAGGTTTGATTGGATTATGGGCTCAAATATTGTTTTGTTGCTCTCAAATATAAACATAATTTGGCAAAATGTGCTTATAACAATGAACACTTTTACTGCATTCATTAATCTTACTTGATGTTGATATCAACCATCTGTTAGATCATATTTGTGTTACCTTTATTAACACACATAGAAAACAAATGCTGAAAAATCATTGTTGCTACACTTTAAAAAAAAAATCCTGGATTAATTTCAACCCAATTTTGGGTTTAATAGAGACTAACCCAACAGCTGGGTTAAATTTTTTAATTAAGTTACCTTAATTCAGCATTGGGTTAATCCACATTTTCGCCAATTTCAGTTAAAATAACCCAGCCATTCTTAGTTAATCGCTAGTTTGTTAAAGAATAAATTAACAAATGTTAACTAATTAGACCTTGTGCCCTTAATTAGACATTAAGCAAAGATTATTACTAAACTCATTTCGGCAAAGCAAGTTACACTGTAAAAAAGGCTGGGTTCCACACAAATCCTTCATGTTGTCCCAACACAAATCGATTAAGTTAAGTTGTCCCCTAAAAAACTAAGAATTGTGTTGTTTAAATTCATTTTAAATAAGTAGTTTGAACAAGCAGCTTTTTGGAGTGTATTATGTTTTGATTTGAAGATTACAAACATGTTATTTCTTTGAAATAATTTGCACTGATGAAGTTATCACAGTAGCACTATGGATATTTATTAAAGGGCACCTATGATGAAAATCATCTTTTGTAAGCTGTTTGGACAGAACTGTGTGTAGATATAGTGTGTCCACAGTCATATTGGGGTGATATAAAGACAATAAGTCTCTTTTTTTAAACGTTTAGACGTTAAAATAGGATCCAAATCCCTCCCATTTTGAGGCCCACCGCAACGTGATGTAGGAATGCGGGTTCCCCGCCCACCGAGTTGATTGACACCCGCTTATTAATATGTCTCCGTAGTAACACGTGCAATCATATCAACAAGACAGGACGTGCAAAGCAACTGGGATTAAAGATCTGTAGAGCTCGCTGATCATCAATCATCATCAAATGTGATCAAGAATGAGTTTTACGAGTTTAAAATGTTTTTAAAACAGTGCATGTTTTTAATAAACTACAGCAATTTTACTGTCTTTATCACCATAGCTACATGTCAGTACAATTATAAAAGAAGAGGCTTCAATCCCGGCTTGTGGACGTTAAATCAGGTTTTTTTTTGTACATTAAAATAACGGATATCCATACAGCAGTGGATATTAACGTGTATCCTGTCACATTTGCTGTGCAAAAACAGTACAAAGTTAAATGTGCGTGCTGTGTGTGTGTGTGTGTGTGTGTGTGCGTGCGTGCATGTGTGTGAGAGAACTTTGTAGCAACATTGTGTGTGACTCATCGTTGCAGAAAGGCTTGAATTAACTCCACAACAAATACATCAAATAATCATTGGAAAAGTTTTTACTGTAGTATTTCTCACAAACGCTACCTGAGATCTGCTTCTTTCATGTCTGTCACTGTGCTGTTTATCTGACTCAGCAGGAGACAGAGACACTCTGACAGGCACGTGGGAACGTGGGCTGGGAGAACCAACATTAAAGGCTCAATAAAAACAGCTACAATGTGTTCAGAGGTATAATAATAAATAATTTGATAGGTGTTTTGAGCTGAAACTTTAAAGACACATTCTGGAGACACAAAAAACTTATCTTAAATCTTGAAACGGGTAAAATAGGTGCCCTTTAAGAAATGAAACTAAATCAGATTACATATCGATTCAATTCTTGACACTAAGTACTGCTAACACACCTGTAATGGTGTATTTATTACTTTTCAGGCATTAACTTGAGCAAAACTTAAGGTGGTGAACATTTTTTTGTTAATTGAATATTTTTATTAAATAAACAAATTCAGTTATCAATGCTACAATATGCCTTTTACAACCTTGCGTGCAAATGTACAGGGTAATTCATAACCTACTGAGAAAACCTAAGGATTAACTTGTTGCATTTAACTACTGTAGATCACCATTCTCATGTTTAAGTGTGTGCATAACACGGAAAAAGGCTGTGTGCATTTCATGGCATGGAAACTGTGTGTTTTTAACCT
The DNA here is from genome assembly GCA_903798195.1 of Danio kyathit. Taxonomy (NCBI): domain Eukaryota; kingdom Metazoa; phylum Chordata; class Actinopteri; order Cypriniformes; family Danionidae; genus Danio; species Danio kyathit. The sequence continues at coordinate 48,546,978 of LR812524.1, forward strand.
TTATGTCTACTAAGTATGTACACAGTGTTTATACTGGAGGAACTTTGTGAAATTATAAATGCTAATAATAACTCAGTCACTCTCTGTATAATGAAACAAGGCATCCTGTAGGATCAGTTAGTGGACTAAACACTTAAAAGTGACCTGATCCATCTGTAATCTGAAAACATCCAGTTTCTGTGTGAGTGTATGTGTGTGTGCATGTTTCAGCAACGTGTGTGATTTACGTGTGTGATCATATAAATAAAAAGTGTATGAAAATTGCTTCTAAATATTTGCTGTTGTAAAGCCTTGCTGTTGTGTTATTAATCATTATTATAGACTTTTATTCTGGCATGGTAAGAGACTACATGCTGTAAATAAAAAAATGAAATACTTACTTGTGTATCTATTTATTTTCTGAGTGTAATCCACATGAAAATGATCCACTAATTGCCTTACATTTTTAATTAAAGCTAGACAGAGTGGTTTATTTCGATTGAGTGCATGTATTTGTACAGCCTGAAGGCATGAAGGCCAGGAAAGCCACTTAAATAACCAACACATAATCAATACATGGCTCTTTCCATTTAAAATTGAGCCCTATACTCCTTTAAAAAGAACAGGTAAGGGAGAATTACAGTTAAAATAGATTTAATTCACTGAATAAACTAGCCCGCAAACACCTTTCTTTTCTACTCACACTGCTAATTAGTCAGGGAGCCATTGACAGTGTTGATTACTATTCACTGTGCCTCACATACACACCCCAAACCAGACACATTTCCTTGGTAATGAGGAGAAATAGATGGCTGGGCATCCTTTGAAGGACAATAGTAAAAAGGTCAACGGGATTTTGGCTTGACAGCAACAGCAACACTCTCTGAAATGATGATAACGCTGACAGAAACAAGGATAAGAGGGGGAAAGTTTCGCTGTTTGTCAATCTACTATGACACTACGGCTCCAATTTACAAAGCGTCATCTTCCAAAGAGACATGAACATGAAAACACGTCCATACTGATTTGAAAACAGGCAACTATCATACAGATGAAACAACAAACATAGATAGATAGATGGATAGATAGACAGACAGACAGACAGACAGACAGACAGACAGACAGACAGACAGACAGACGGCTAAAAAGATGGATAGATGGATGGATGGATGGATGGATTGATGGACGGACGGACAGACGGACAGACAGACAGACAGACAGACAGATAGATAGATAGATAGATAGATAGATAGATAGATAGATAGATAGATAGATAGATAGATAGATAGATAGATAGACAGACAGATAGACATACATACAGATAGATAGATAGATAGATAGATAGATAGATAGATAGATAGATAGATAGATAGATAGATAGATAGATAGATAGATAGATAGACAGACAGATAGACATACATACAGATAGATAGATAGATAGATAGATAGATAGATAGATAGATAGATAGATAGATAGATAGATAGATAGATAGATAGATAGATAGATAGATAGATAGATAGATAGATAGATAGATAGATAGATAGATAGATAGATAGATAGAGACAGACAGACAGACAGCTAAAAAGATGGATGGATGGATTGATGGACAGACAGATAGATAGATAGATAGATAGATAGATAGATAGATAGATAGATAGATAGATAGATAGATAGATAGATAGATAGATAGATAGATAGATAGATAGATAGATAGATAGATAGATAGAGACAGACAGACAGACAGACAGACAGACAGACAGACAGACAGACAGACAGACAGACAGACAGACAGACAGACAGACAGACAGCTAAAAAGATGGATGGATGGATGGATGGATGGATGGATTGGTGGATGGATGGATTGATGGACAGATAGATAGATAGATAGATAGATAGATAGATAGATAGATAGATAGATAGATAGATAGATAGATAGATAGATAGATAGATAGATAGATAGATAGATAGATAGATAGATAGATAGATAGATAGATAGTCACTAACATTTTCAGTTAGTTTATATAAGATTTGAAAGTCACTCTATACTTAAACTCTTTAGGTCTACATAGATAATTATACAACTAGACAGCAAGCAACACATACAGATTGACTATTTCAGGGTATTTAATGGTAAATCTACTTGAAAATTGAACAGTGAACCCTACCAGACTGTGTGTGCCAAAACACTTTAGTTTAGTCAACGGCACCACCTATTGGATACGTTTAGGTGTTACAAAGAATGGTCTTGAGTTTGAACTTGTAAAGTTTGAGATGGTCAAGTTCATCAGCATCACCGTGAGTTATACATTTGATGTTTACTGACAAAATTGCTTCCTGCTCATTAGCTATCATCACTAACTATTCTAAATTACTTACCATTTGCAGGCGTGTAGCAGTAGGCCTAAATTGAACTTTTTGAGGAAAAAAAATAGGGAAACAGTTTGAGAGAAATATGAGGCTACCTTAAAATAAGTGCCAACAAGATTAGTAAAATATGAATACTACAACAATCTGTTGTGGAGATGTGATTTCAATATTTAGGGAGGGGGATGGGATACGGTGAAGTCACTGCCCACCTTCGTCAGCCATTTTGGCTCTTTTTTTCCAACGCTGGAAGAGAAGCGCAATCCTGATATTTGAGCCAGGATGGAGGCAGTTTCATAACCATCGACTATCACTTTCGATTTTTCTAGCAAAACAAATGAACGCCAGGGGGCGGTGGGTGGCAAAACTTTCAAGCAGACAAAGATGGCGGTACGGAAGAAAGACGGCGGCCCGAATGTAAAATATTTCGAAGCGTCTGATACCGTCTCGCAGTTCGACAATGTCCGGGTTTGGCTGGGCAAGAATTATAAAAAGGTACCATTCGTTTATTTGTGAGCAGCACGAACGGTCATTGAGTTATCAGTGCAGGCAAGGGCAGACTCGAGGCGGACAGGCAGAAAGGAGAGGGGAGGGCAGGAAAGGAGATGGAGAGAAATCCAGCTGTTAAAATCCACAGACTGACGCGTCTCAGACAATAGAAGATGCTGCATGCGCGTCTTCACAAAACTCTAAAGACGTAGTCAAGATTCGGTTTCATCTGCAATATCTGTTGTTCTTTCCACATCTCACCATAGTCATTCGAGCTTTTACTAATAGGTTTTTGTGAATGGCCTTTCTCTTTTATACAGGGAAAGGCCAGCTCGTGTAACGGGGCTGCGGTACTGGCAGCGCAAGTGCGTGAATCCAGATGTGCAGCCAAATCCGCCTCGCGCGCTGTAGACGATGGCAAACTCACTGGCACATATGAAGAATATATTTTCTCTGTTCAGTGTGTCTGCAATTTACACTGTAGATACAATGAATCAATGTATGGGGATCGGGTATAGTGTGCAACAAAGTCTAATTTCCCGCTAATAAAGCCTTAATTAGTATATGCATGGAACTGTCGAGATGTGCCATATGTGATGTTAAATATATTCCTTCAATTGAAAATGTTTTGTGTAGTTCAGTGCAAACCTTACTTTAATAAATGTATTGCTACTGCCGTAATATTATTTAAAATTAATATACAGGTATTTGATAGGTTTTATAGGTATAACATTATAAATATATAGTTTTCTTTTTTCATTCATTCAATGTTTTTATACTTGTTTATGAAACATTGAATGAATGAAAAAGGAAACTATGAAGAGAAATATGAAAATTATATATAGCCTCTATATATATTTATAAACATAAATAGAAATATATATGCACTGTCATGACCACCGATGCTGTAGATTCTATGCAGAACAGCCTTTATTCTTTTACTTAGTCATTTAAAAGTATTGATTGTAACTGTTATGAAATGATGCGGATTGTGATGAATAGATATTTAAAGAATAAATTACCAGTCTTCAGTAAAATGCTGGGTTCTTCATTTTACAATATGGGTCAATCTATGGCCAGTTGATAGTTCTGAACAAATTACTTGGTAAAAATGCATTTATTTACAACTGTGTTCATTATTATTATGCACAAATTATTTTGAGGTATTTTAAATATATGAGGTAAAGACAGATAACAAGATAAATAACACACCTGAAAGTAAATCAAAATTTTACACAGGAATTACCAATACTGTGAAATGTAAACATAGAAACATAAAATCACTGTAAGATTAATAATAAATATTTATGATTCTTAATTGTAAAATATGTGCACTGTTGTGACAATCTCATCATTGAAGTGTTTTCATATCATGCTCGGAGCATCTTTGCAAAAACTTTCACTGGTATTTTGAATGTAATTGCAATGCAATGCAATATCAGATGTCAAGCAGCAAAGATTGTGAAAAATACAGATGTTCAGTTGATGTAAAGCTGACCACTTTTAAATATAATTCAGCATTACCCAGGATGTCCGTTTTTTTATTATTAAACTTTATAGGAACTGCTTAGTGAAATACATAATTTTTTTGGTATATTCCTTTTAATAAATGACACTATCACTTGTTCTCTAAAATTTAATTAAAAGCTTGCATTTACATACATTTAAAACAGATTGTGTGCATAATCCTATGGTCACAAAATGCACAAAAATGTATGCTACATTATTCTTATAGACCAAAACAGATAATATTGATAAAATTAAGACAAAACATCAAGTCGTTAACATGCCTGGTTGATGTATTAGAGTATGACTAGTCCTTATACAGTTGAAGTCAGAATTATTAACCCCCCTGAATTATTCGCCCCCCTGTTTATTGTTTTCCCCAATTTCTGTTTAACGGAGAGAAGATTTTTTTCAACACATTTCTAAACATAATAGTTTTAATAACTCATTTCTAATAACTGATTTATTTTATCTTTGCCATGATGACAGTAAATAATATTTTACTAGATATTTTTCAGGACACTTCTATACAGCTTAAAATAACATTTGAATTTAATTAGGTTAACTAGGCAGGTTAGGGTAATTAGGCAAGTTATTGTATAATGATGGTTTGTTCTGTAGACTATCGAAAAATATATAGCCTAAAGGGGCTAATAATTTTGACCTTAAATGGTTTTTAAAAGATTAAAAACTGCTTTTATTCTAGCCGAAATAAAACAAATAAGACTTTCTCCAGAAGAAAAAATATTATCAGACATACTGTGAAAATTTCCTTGCTCTGTTAAACATAATTTGAGAAATATTCAAAAAAGAAAAATAAATTCAAAGGGGGGCTAATAATTCTGACTTCAACTGTATGTTTATTTTTATAATGAGATCAAGCTCCTTAACCTTCTCTGTCTTTTTCCAGTATATTCAAGCCGAGCCCCCCACCAATAAATCTTTGTCGAGTCTGGTGGTTCAACTGCTTCAGTTTCAGGAGGAAGTGTTTGGCCGACATGTCAGCAACCCTCCTCTCACTAAACTACCGGTACTCACACAAGCCTTCTCTCATGATTGTACTGAATGCATTAAATAATCAGCACACCTTGCAGATAATGCTCTCATTTCACTTTTAGGTGAAGTGTTTTTTGGATTTCAAAGCTGGAGGAGCTCTGTGTCATATTCTGGCTGCTGCATACAAGTTTAAAAGTGATCAAGGATGGTAATAATCACGCTTCATCTCTTTCTTTCAGTTCTCATTAGTTAATTAGCACTATAATTACATAAATTATGTGAATACATTTTTTTGATTATAATTGCAAAAACGAGATGCCCGTTAAAGATGAGATGCCCTATTTTGGTGTCTGTATCAAATTCGATTTACAAAAGAGATTTTATTTACACACAAAGCATATTATATGCATTTAAAATGTCTACTTCAGTGTTTTAAATGCTTTTTGTAAAAATATCTGATGTCAAAATGCATCATAATTGTTATATTTTGCTCAGATAAAAATTAAAGAGCCCCTATTTTGCATTTAAAAAGGTCATATTTTGGTTTTAGGGGTCTCCAACAACATGCTGATATGCATGCAAGGTCAAAAAACACTTTCATTGTCTTATAACTTGCATTTATTTTTACCTAATTATCCCAGCGACTCCCATATGAATCGTTCAGTGATTCATTTGTTCCCAAACCCCTCCTTAGAGCGAAGCTAATCTGCACTGATTGGTCCGATGACCCAGTCTGTTGCAATTGGTCGACTGCGTTCAGCTGTCCAATAGCCCACCGCGACTATGCAATAGCAGCCAGAGAGTATATGAGAGCCTAATGCAGGAATGCAATAAATTAATGCAGTTAAAGACCAGCATATTGCTCTACTCTTAACCTTAACCCCAAGTAATAACAAAGACACACATTCAGCATTAATGCACACAGTGGCAAAAGTTTAACTGATTTAAAAATTAATCGCGCCACGCGTGTGAGGAGCAGCTGATGGTGCCCATAGCAAAGGCAAACAGCAGAGGATCGCCAGTCCAGAAACGCACTTAAAATCGGTAAAAGAAGAAGCAAGCGACACGTTTATCACGTGGTTTTGGACACGATATGTGAACAGCCCCATACAGATTTAACCTGAGAGATACAGTACAAGCACTGATCTATAATTGATACGTGATGATTACAAGCCACGCTGAGCGATTACAAGTTACAACACACAATTAAACACATATTTTGCAAACTACACAAAACGAGGCAACAATTTAATGACACTTACATGTTATGATCTGGAGGAAGAAGAAACTGGTCCATTTGAACTGTAACAGTTACTGACAAAGTCCCGGTCAAAGTCTGACAAAGTCCCATAAGTTAGTCTCTGCTTTTCCTTCAATAGCAAACGGCTGGCGAATCCCACGCTGCAGCATACGTTATTGTATCAATCATCAGAAAAATGACAGGAACAAACACAGCACACGGTTGGCTATACTGTGGTATTGTTGTGAAAATAAACTTTAACCCTTTATTCCTCTCAGCCAGGGCCGGCGCGTCCATAGAGGCGACAATCCCCCCACTGCCCCGGTCCTCGCTGTCGTACGCGCAATCACACCCCCGTCTCTCATTTTCGCTTTCGGTTTGAGGGCGGCATGATCATCTTTTGCCTAGAGCTCCAGTTCAGTTTGCACCGGCCCTGCCCGCAGCGAAAACTTCATCTGTCAGTGATCGTCATCTTCGCATCATGATCAGTCCCGTGATCCCCCGTGCCTCCGCTAGTGTGTGCACATTTTAACGGAACTGGAAGTACATATTTGGTAATGTACCGCATCGACGTCGATGCGATCAAGCAAAAGATCCGAACCCAACTCGATTCGTTTATTCGACTCTGAGTCAAATATTTTGCTAAAGAATCAATAGTTTTAAACAAGGTGCACTTTTAGATTTAAACCTCAGCTGGATGTTTTCTTTCACTTAGAGCTGTGTTACACACTGCATGGAAGCTCATTTTCAAAAACCCGTACTAGGGGCTCTTTAAAACACATTTAAAACTTATTGGTTTATTTAAAGCATTATTATATTCATTACTAAAGGTTTATTATTAGTAAAGATTTTTATTGTTTTCATGCTAAAAAAACATTTTTTTCTTTGAACCTTATAAAATTCTTCAGTTATATTTTTCCAGATTTTCAGTTCATGAAAATCTCAAGCCACTAATATATTTTTAAAATATTTGCCACTAATTTGAGGGGTTTAATCAGTTGTTGAATAATTATAATTAACAGAGTATATATAATATTATAATTATAATAATAATATTATAATTGAATAATTAACAGAGCATTGAGACATTGTATAAATCTTGCGATGTTAATGTACAAATTCAGTGGTTATAAATGTATTTATAAATGTATTCTCATTAGCTCACTTTTGTATCCATCAGGAGGAGATTTGACTTCCAGAACCCTTCGAGAATGGACCGCAATGTTGAAATGTTCATGACTATAGAAAAGTCTTTGGTACAGGTGTGTATCACACAAACAATTTTACACACACACACACTATCATCCAGTCAGATGAACAATTAAGACATCATTTGCTTTTATAAAATGCTTGAATTTATAAGCATAAACCGTTGAAGTCAGAATTATTAGCCCCCCTGTTTATTTTTTTCCTCAATTTCTGTTTAACAGAGAGAAGATTTTTTTAACACATTTCTAAACATAATAGTTTTAATAACTCATTTCTAATAATGGATTTATTTTATCTTTGCCATGATGACAGTAATAATATTTTACTAGATATTTTTCAAGACACTTCTATACTTAAAGTGATATTTAAAGGCTTAACTAGGTTAATTAGGTTAACTAGGCATGTTAGGGTAATTAGGCAAGTTATTGTATAACGATGGTTTGTTCTGTAGACTATCGAAAAAATATATAGCTTAAAGGGGATAATAATTTTGACCTTAAAATGTTTTTTTTTTTAATTAAAAACTGCTTTTATTCTAGCTGAAATAAAACAAATAAGACTTTCTCCAGAAGATAAAATATTATCAGACATACTTTGAAAATTTCCTTGCTCTGTTAAACATAATTTGGGAAATATTTAAAAAGAAAAAAAAATCAGAGAGGGCTAATAATTCTGACTTCAACTGTATATATTTTAGATGAATTATTAAATAATGATGTGTTTTTGTCTTTGTAGAATAACTGTTTGTCCCGACCTGTGATTTACCTGAGTTCAGAGATAGAGCCTAAACTACTGGGAAAACTAAAGGACATCATTAAACGGCACCAGGTACTTTTATTCAGCAATTTTAGCTGGTCCAAATATCATCTAGTTATGGCTGGATAGTGTACTTTAAAAAGTATTTATATCAGTGTTTTAGAGTATGTTCACTATTGGAATGCTCAATTTAAACAAACTCTTTTTTGACTGGTTTGTTAGTGTGGGACATTTGGATAAGCATAAATACTGCAATCTGAACCTGAAGCAGGATACCAAGACACCCCGACAGATCAATATTATCTGCATATCTTTGTATGCAACTTAATAAGTTAAAGCATAAAGCTAGCTTACTGACAAAGTGTTTAAACATACAGTGTTTAGCATATATGAGTACACCCCCCACAAATCTCTCATTTAAATGAATATTTTCTTAGGTATGCATTACAATACTATATTTGTGCATCAGATTAGTCAGTTCTGAAGCCAAATCTGGAGCTTATCTAACAAAATAGCTTACAAAAATGGTTAACCAATTAGGGAATGTTAGGGAAAAATATGAAATACAATTTTCAAAAATAGCAAAAATCAAGAGAAGCAAAAAATATATACAATTTTGTTGAAATGTTGTAGTTTGTAATTTGTTTTTGCAATATTTTGAATGAATTTATATGTATTATCTTTCCATTTTTAAAGATGTTCTGTGACTACAATATTATTTTAATAAATATATCTGTTAAATAATCTGTTTTGTTCAAATGCACCAATATACAGTATATTACCCATATTCACTGAGAAATGGATCAAAATATTAATTTTCAAAATAGGGTATACACATATTCTAAACACTGTATAAAAATATTTCATTATTTACACTTTTATTCTATATTGGCATCAATTTGATTTTTGTTAACATAATCAAGATCAAATATTACCCGTTCTTATTCATTTGTATGTGTGTTTTTGTAGGGTTCTGTGACTGAAGATAAGCTGTCCAGCTCTCATGTAGTTGTGCCTATTCCTGCCAGTCTGGAGGATGGTATGTTCTGCTGTGTGTTTGAATATATTCAGATTATATCATATACTTATAGTGTAAAATGTGTTTCTTATCTTCTCCCAGAATGTGGTAAAGGGGTCATGAACTGAGAAATCTAAATTGACATATACGGGATCATTATAAAATATAAACATCCTGTAAGTTTCAGAACTCAAAGCTGCTCTTGTTAGTCTAAAAACATCTTATATTGAAGACAATCTGCTAAAATGACAGGAATATGCAACTTTGTTACATAATATTGTGACTCTGCGGGCAGCACGGTGGCGCAGTGGGTAGCACAATCGCCTCACAGCAAGAAGGTAACTGGTTCGAGCCCCGGCTGGGTCAGTTGGCATTTCTGTGTGGAGTTTGCATGTTCTCCCCGTGTTCGCGTGTGTTTTCTCCGGGTGCTTCGGTTTCCCCCACAAGTCCAAAAACATGTGGTATAGGTGGATTGGGTAAGCTAAATTGTCTGTAGTGTATGAGTGTGTATGGATGTTTCCCAGTGATGGGTTGCAGCTGGAAGGGCATCCGCTGCGTTAAACATATGCTGAATAAGTTGCTGATTCAGTCCTCTGTGGCGACCCCAGATTAATAAAGGGGCTAAGCCGAAAAGAAAATGAATGAATAAATGTGACTCCGCCTCCACAGAAGATCAATGCCCGCATCTACATCAGTATTTCTTTAGCTCCGCCTTCCAATTAACGCTGTAGTAGGTAAATAACGGAAGGCAAATGCAGGTAAACACAGAAATTAAATTATTAAAATCCTCTGAAGAGAACAGAACAGTGCCAAATTGTGGAAAGAAACAGTTGTTGCTTGCCTTCTGACCTCAAAATTAGGAAAGGGTGCATAAACTTTATTTTTAATTACATTTCAGGCTGCGTCTGTAAGTGCTTGTTTCTTTGTTCACATTTATTATAGATATATTCTAGATTTTCAAAAAGACTGAAACTAACTAAAGATGATGTGTGAGCAAGTGTTTTTGTTACCTGGTCAGTATTTGATACAGTAGTTTTCACTGACATCACACCATTAGCGGAACGCCTCCTTGGCGGGCCAAAAAATGCTGTCAGCCACTGACCACCTAGTCACGAACTGTTTCTATTTTAATTTGCATGGTTAAGTGCAATTAAAGTATTAATTGAAATGCAAAGTCACAGTATAAATAGCAAAGTGAATGAATAGATTTTCCCTATCAGCAATATTCATCTCAGCAAAACCAATCCGACTCCAAATATAAAAGCAGACACTTTCATGCTACTAACGCCGTAACCAACGACTAATCGCTGAGGAATGTCCAAAAGATAGATATAAACTTTGCTAGATTGGAGCTCGACAGGGATATAATGATTTTAAATGGCTGAAAAAGTATATCGATCGCTTAAGGTTTACAGTTTGGGATCATATCTCAGTTTTTTCTTTTGATATGTGATCCAAATATTCATAGCTTGATTGAAAATGACCAGTTTGTAGTGTATGTCTATAGAGATCCCAGTGTAGCTGCCACTACAGCCCATTGTTTGTTTGTTTTTTGAAAACTCAATTCCTTAGTCTGTTATTACAGATTGTTTGATATGTACTGAGAATTTATGTGTAATCTAAATCACAGCAGCATCTATGAAGGATAGTCTGTCAAACATACATGCAGACGTTTACATCCTTTGGTGCACAACTGTCCTTTTAAACTTTCTAAAGTTTATTCATTTTATCTCCCCAAAATTACTTCACCTTATTAAAACCGCCAAAATATATAACGTAATGTTTCTGGCTCTCTTCCAGAGCTTACTATTAAGGGTCTTTCTATCATGAATAAAAAATATTTAAAACAATTATATCAGGAAAATTCTAACTGCAGATAAAAGTGTTCTTCCAATAGCAATGGTTAAATGGAAACAAGCATTCCCTTCATTCTTTTTTTATCCCCAAAATCTGGTCAGACATTAAAAAATACATAATTCCTAATAAAGTAAAAGAAACAATTTTTTAAATATTACATATATATCATCCATGCAATGATTGACACCAGGTACTTTTATTCAGTATTTTTAGCTGGTCCAAATATCATCTAGTTATGGCTGGATAGTGTATTTTAAAAAGTATTTATATCAGTGTTTTAGAGTATGTTCACAATTGGAATGCTCAATTAAAACAAACTCTATTTTGACTGGTTTGTTAGTGTGGGACATTTGGATAAGCATAAATACTGCAATCTGAACCTGAAGAAGGATACCAAGACACCCCAACAGATCAATATTATCTGCATATCTTTGTATGCAACTTAATAAGTTAAAGCATTAAGCTAGCTTACTGACAAAGTGTTTAAACATACAGTGTTCAGGATATACACCCCCCACAAATCATTCATTCATTCATTTTCTTTTCGGCTTCCCTTTATTAATCCGGGGACGCCACAGCGGAATGAAACGCCAACTTATCCAGCACGTTTTACGCAGCAGATGCCCTTCCAGCCGCAACCCATCTCTGGGAAACATCAATACACACTCATTCACACTCATACACTACGGACAATTTAGCCTACCCAATTCACCTGTACCGCATGTCTTTGGACTGTGGGGGAAACCGGAGCACCCGAAGGAAACCCATGCGAACGCAGGGAGAACATGCAAACTCCACACAGAAACGCCAACTGACACAGCCGAGGCTCGAACCAGCGACCTTCTTGCTGTGAGGCAACAGCACTGCCTACTTCGCCACTGTGTCTCTTCCCCCACCCCCACCCCCACAACCCCCACCCCCACAAATCTCTCATTTAAATGAATATTTTCTAAAGTATGCTTTACAATAAAATATTTGTGCATATACATCAGTTTAGTCAGTACTGAAGCCAAATGTGGAGCTTATCTAACAAAATAGCTTACAATAATGGTTAACAAATTAGAGAATGTTAGGGAAAAATATGAAATACAATTTTCAAAAATAGCAAAAAATCAAGAGAAGCAAAAAATATATACAATTTTGTTGAAATGTTGTAGTTTCTAATTTGTTTTTGCAATATTTTGCATGAATTTAAATGTATTATCTTTCCATTTTTAAAGATGTTTTGTGACTACAATATTATTTTAATAAATATATCTGTTAAATAAATCTGTAAAAAATCTTCACAATTTATAAATTTGTTCATCAATTTAGAAAATAAAAAAATAATTTGACAACCAGTAACAAAAGTATAAAAAATACTAAAAATAATAGTACAGAGCATAACAGGATAGATACATTCATATTTCAAGTGAGGAAATTAAAATCTGCCATATATCTATTTCCTTGTAATCGCCATTCATTTTGGCCAACATTTTCTCATATGATACATTCTCAATCATGCATTCCATTCATAATTTAAGTGTAAGGCATTGAATATCTTACCAAAACCTCAGTATTATATGTGCTGCTGTAGTAATGCCCATAGTTATAAGGGTGAACTCATCATTTGTAATATGTGGAACCTCAGTTTTCTCACCTAAAAGGCATATCCTGGGTGAGAGAGGGATATTAAATCCCAGACATCTAGCTAATTCTCTTAACACAGATTCCCAAAAGGGTCGAATCTTTGTACATTGCCATAATGCAATGTATGTACCAATCTTCTGTTTACATTTCCAGCATTTATTATCATCTAAGCATCCCATTCAGAATCAGAATCAGAAAGAGCTTTATTGCCAGGTATGTTCACACATACGAGGAATTTGTATTGGTGACAGAGCTTCTACAGTGCAACAGAATTGCAGACAGGACTAAAAAACAGATAATAAAATATATTTTAAAAAGTAGTGAATGCAATATACAAATTGACAAGTGTATGTACAGCTATATTACTATATACAACATAATATGTGCAGCTGTTATGTGCAAATTGGCATGTAAAGTGTGTTGTTAAATAAGTGTATATGTGTATAAAAGTGTATAGCAAGTAGTGATGTTGGTTCCACAATTACTATCATCAAGTGTTCATGAGATGGATTGCCTGAAGGAAGAAACTGTTTCTGTGTCGGGCTGTTCTGGTGCGCAGTGCTCTGTAGTGTCGACCAGAAGATAGGTGTTCAAAGAGGCAGTGTGCTGGGTGTGAGCAGTCCAGAGTGATTTTGGCAGCCCTTCTGCTCGCACTAGATAAGTACAGTTCTTGGAGAGTAGGGAGGGTTGTACCAATGATTCGCTCAGCAGTCCGAACTATTCGATGTAGTCTTCGGAGGTCAGATTTGGTAGCTGAGCTAAGCCAGACAGTTATTGATGTGCAGATGACTGATTCAATGATGGAGGTGTAGAACTGTTTCAGCAGCTCCTTTGGGAGGTTGAACTTCCTCAGCTGACGAAGAAAGTACAGCCTCTGTTGAGCTGTTTTGACAATGGAGTCAATGTTAGTGTCCCACTTCAGGTCCTGAGAGATGGTGGTGCCCAGGAACCTGATTGACTCCACTGCTGCCACAATGCTGTCCATGACGCTCAGTGGGGGGAGAGCAGGGGGGTCTCTTCTGAAGTCCACTGTCATCTCCACTGTTTTGAGCCAGTTCAGCTCCAGGTTGTTGTGACTGCACCAGACAGCCAACTCCTTAACCACCTGTCTGTAAGCAGACTCGTCACCGCCTGAATGAGGCCGATAAATGTGGTGTCGTCTGCAAACTTTAGGAGCTTGACAGAGGGGTCTTTCGAAGTGCAGTCATACGTGTACAGAGAGAAGAGCAGTGGGGAGAGGACACACCCCTGGGGGGCGCCAGTGCTGATTGTGAGGGTACTGGATGAGAATTTTCCCAGCTTCACCAGCTGCTGCCTGTCCGTTAGGAAGCTGTTGATCCACTGACAGACAGAGGTGGGCACGGAGAGCTCAGTTAATTAGGGCAGGAGAAGTTTTGGAATGATAGTGTTAAAAGCCGAGCTGAAGTCAACAAACAAGATCCTCACATAGTTCCCTGGTCTGTCTAGGTGTTGCAGAACATAATGCAGTCCCATATTGACTGCATCATCCACAGACCTGTTTGCTCTGTAGGCAAACTGAAGAGAGTCCAGTGAGGGTTCAGTGATGTTCACAAAGGCTTTTTCTAAATGCATTTAGACCATATTGTACCACTGCTGTTTCTTATTTGTATAAAAGAAAAATGTTTTTCTGTGTTAATATTGTTATGTGTGTGTGTGCTTTACAGAAGAGTGGGTCCGTCCTGTAATGAAGAGAGACAAACAGATGCTGCTACACTGGGGTTACTGGCCTGATAGGTGAACACACACACAGACTTAAACACACACACATAAACACACAGACACGTGACCAGGTGTGTATGTGAATGCTGGATTAATATGCTGTGTTGATGATGCAGTTATGACACATGGATCTCAGCCAGTGAGGTAGAGGCTGCTGTGGAGGATCCACCCACTGCTGAGAAACCCAGGAAGGTCCGAAACCCCCCTTTACATCTCTCCATCTGTCTCCAATCCTATACCTCTCTTTTTCATTGTCTCTTTTGTTCTCCTACCGTACATGTTTTCTCTGTCTGTCATGCCTTTTTATAATATCACTAATTAGCTCAAGTAATAAGAGAATTTCAGCTGTTTATCACATGACCATATGGTTTGTGTGTGTGTGCAGGTCCATGCCAAGTGGATTCTGGACCTGGATCAGTTTAATGAGTGGATGAATGAGGAAGACTATGAAGTGGGAGAGGGAGGGCCGAGGAGGAAGAGGATTTCAGCAAAGACTCTTACAGATGAAGTGAGCGCTCCTGATGAAAGGAGGGATAAAAAACCCAGTGGTGCCAAAAAGAGGAAACGCTCCCCTTCTCCGTCCCCTACCCCTCCACCACAGGAGAGCAAGAAGAAAAACACTAAGAAAGGGTATTTTTATTTCTGAATTTAAGGTCATTTATTTATTTTTCATTATTTGATTTATTTATTGCGACGCAGTGGCGCAGTAGGTAGTGCTGTCTTCTCACAGCAAGAACGTCGCTGGGTCAGGTTCGAACCTTGGCTGGGTCAGTTAGCGTTTCTGTGTGGAGTTTTGCATGTTCACGTGGGTTTCTCCGGGTGCTCCGGTTTCCCCGACAAGTCCAAAGATATGCGGTACAGGTAAATTGGGTAGGCTAAATTGTCCATAGTGTATGAGTGTGAATGAGTGTGTGGATGTTTCCCAGAGATGGGTTGCGGCTGGAAGGGCATCCGCAGCATAAAAATGTGCTGGATAAGTTGGCGGTTCATTCCGCTGTGGCGACCCCAGATTAAGAAAGGGACTAAGCCGACAAGAAAATGAATGAATGAATGATTTATTTATTTTTTACTTTTTTTGTTGTTTGTGTAATATTTGAATAATTAGAATTAAAAAGAATACATTATTAATAATGAAATATGAATAATTGATAATATTTTCACATCACAGGCCATAAATATCAGGACAGTAACCAGAAAGTACTGATTAATGGCTAATAAATATGGGGTTTCAGTTAGGGATGTCCCGATCAGGTTGTTTTGCCCTCGAGTCCGAGTCATTTGATTCTGAGTATCTGCCGATACCGAAACTCAATCCGATACTTCTATTCATTCATTCATTTTCTTGTCAGCTTAGTCCCTTTATTAATCTGGGGTCGCCACAACAGAATGAACTGCCAACGTATCCAGCACATTTTTACGCAGCGGATGCCCTTCCAGCTGCAACCCATCTCTGGGAAACATCCACACACTCATTCACACTCATACACTACGGACAATTTAGCCTACCCAATTCACCTGTACCACATGTCTTTGGACTGTGGGGGAAACCGGAGCACCCGGAGGAAACCCACGCGAACACAGAGAGAACATGCAAACTCCACACAGAAACGCTAACTGACCCAGCCGCCACTCCACCCAGCAACCTTCTGGCTGTGAGGCGACAGTGTTAACCACTGAGCCACCATGTTGTCCCCCACCTTTATTATAAACATAGGTATTACACAGAATACATAGTGAATATATATATAACCATATACATATACACACATTAGCCTATATTTCTCTATCAGTCCCTATCAGAGCATCTTCTAATTATTTATAGCAACAAAATCAGGTCTTCTATCTGAATTATATTCAACCCATTTCCTCCATTTTTCTAGGAATACATTATTCTTTAAGTTCCATCCAACATCCTTTAAGTCTAAAATGTATAATAATGTTTTTGATAATGTTTTGTGTTGTTAGTCCCACTACTCCCTACACTAAATCCAAACGAGGACAGAGAGAAGAAGAGCAGGAAGATCTAACTAAAGAGTTGGATGAACCCTCACCTGTGCCTGCAGTGGAGGAAGCTACACTACCTAAAACAGGTGCCTTCACACACATCTAATTCTTCCTACTTTACAGCTTAGTCTAGATTGTGTGTAACCTTGACTTTTGTGTGTGTAGTGACTAAGAAGGACTCGGATTCTACTCCAGTGAAAGGAGGCACTATGACTGACCTTGGTATGTTTTCTCAGTTGTGTCTGTCTCTAATAACACAACAGACTAAACCAAAGGTGAAGTGTGTGTTTACAAAATCAAAGGGTGTCACCAAATACAAATATAGTTGTTTTCACACATTGAGCATTCATTCATTTTCTTTTCGGCTTAGTCCCTTTATTAATCAGGGGCCGTCACAGCGGAATGAACTGCCAACTTATCCAGCATATGTTTTACGCAGCGGATGCCCTTCCAGCTGCAACTCAACACTGGGAAACACCCGTACACTCTTGCATTCACACACATACTGTACACTACGGCCAATTTAGCTTATCCAATAGGGTATATGCAGAGCTAGTGTTTCTTTCCATACCAATAAACTTCCGGTGAATGGTTAATGTGACTTTTTTTAGTTTTATACAGTTCCTTTTACAGCATCGATGTTGTAATGTAATTAAAATATAATCAGTTAAATAGACTCCAGCATTCATTTAGTTGTCGAAGCGTAAACCGAGATGAAAAGCCGTTTACATGCACAAGCTCTTGCTTTAAGGCGATCATGCTACTCACTGTGCCACCGTGATGTCACACATTGAGCAATTTAATGTAAACAGCACACACTTCCTCTTTCTGTGTTAATTAACACTTTTTTGTCACAAAGTGTATGTGACCCTGGACAGCAAAACCAATTTTAAGTTGCATGGGTATATTTGAAGGAATAGCCAAAAAAACGTGGGTCAAGATTTTGCCTTTAAATATTAAAGTCATTACAATATTAAGTAAAGATCATGCACCATACAGATTTCCTTTTGTGATTATACAAAAACATATTTTTTGATTAGTAATATGCAGTATTGGGTAAGTTACTTTTTAAAAGTAATCGATTACAAAATTACTGATTACTTCTCGAAAATTGTAATCTGATTACATTATTATATACATAATGTAAAAAGTAATCAGATTACTAAATACTTTACTTTGAAGTTACTTTTAAAACATATAAAATATACCTAAAAAATACAAAATAAACTGCAGTTCTTTCAGTAATTTAATATTCACTGAAAAACATTACAATGGGTTGATCACAGCAGCTTGACATATTCAAATAGCTAAAGAGATAGTTCACCCAAAACTTTCTCTCATCATTCACTTGTTCCAATCCTGTTTGTCTTAGTTAGTCTACCGAAATGTGTTTATTCCTTACAAAGTATGAAACTGAACAGTCAGTTCTTGTCACGTGACACACGGTTTTCAACTGGTGCGCCTGAAAAATGTGCGCACATTATGCACTCCCAATATGCGTGTGCACACAATACACGCTCATAATATGCGCATGCGCGCAAAAGACTCGACATGTGAATGACCCTATAAGCAGCTACGTTTCTCTTCACATTCAAAAGATACCTTTACTAGTCCTGCACAAAAATCCAATTTAGCCTGTTTAGACTGAGTTAGACCGCCGTGTTTTTGGGCACTGGTGTCCTACTTGGTGACGAGTATTGTCTTAGAAGACTTTCTGTTCAAGTGCTTGAAGAAGTTGCATTTCACAGCAATATTTTTGTTTTTACGCTCAATGAAATCAAAGTAATGTCTGTATTTCCACTTGAAGCAACCACCCTCAATAGCAGCCATTTCAGCTCGTGTTCTCCAGCAGTTTAAAAGCACATGCTTATTAACTGACGTTGCAGTGGAAAACGTGATTTAAAAGAAGCATTTCTTTCTTCTAAATATTATATTTGTAACGTAAGTAACGCAATTATATTGACTTTAGTAACTGTAATCAGATTACACAAATGTAAAAGATTACACAAATGTAATTAGATTACAGTAACACGTTACTGTGGAACTCTGGTAATATGTAATTCTAAGAATTTAATTTGGACATTAAAAGCAATTTGAACCCTCAGAAGTTTCTGAAGCCTCAGAATCCAGATTTTCAAATAGTTTTACAGTATCTTGGCCAAATATTGTCCTGTCCTAACAAACCATACATCAATGGAAAGCTTATTTATTCTGCTCTAAAAAATTGTATAGATTTACAATATGTTTAAAAATGTATAAATTGCTATAAATTTCAGCTCTCAGATTATCTATAAATTGAACTTTATGACTGGTTTTGTAGTCCATGGTCACTTATGTTAAATATGATTGATAATTTTCTGATATTACTTCTAGATGAACAAGAGGATGAATCTATGGAGACTGTTGGAAAGGTATTGCAGTTTGGTTTCACATTTACATTTATTGTTTACAGCTATGGAACACTTGAACGTTCTCTGGATTTATTAGGTTTGAGTAAACAAATAGTAATGTATTTAAGTAAAACATAATTTAGTATTATTCTGTAAAGGCCTGATAAATTTTTTTCTGACTTTCAAGTAAAAATAGTGTAAGTGTAGAGGAGTTTTCTCCTATAACAAAAGTTGCAAGTTGTTATTAGGCCTGTCACGATATCTATTTTTTGTTAGACGATATATTACACCAAAATATATTGCGATAAACAATATTATTGTCATTTTAAGACTATTTTATGCCACTCATATAATGCCAGAATGACAATATAATATCATAACTATGCAAGTACACTCCTCCAAAGAACACATCATATTTTATTCTAAAGAATATTTAAGTTAATTATTGTCATTTTAACAATTTAATAATTAGGCATTGGAATCAGAATTTGAAAACATATATCCTAAAGAAAAATATATATTTATAAATGTTAAGGCTGCGATATCTGCTACTAGAACTATTTTCAGTTGTCAGACACCCACATAAAAATATACTACAGTAATTTATAGTAAATACTATAGTGTATTTTTTAACCATACGGACACCCCCAATAGAGATAGAGATGTTGCACAATCAGCTAAAATGTTGCTGGAATTAGTTTTTATGCATAGGCGATATATATATTGCATGTGTTGTGTGATAAGTCGATAGAAAATTGAAAATCAGGGTTATTATATATATATATAATATTATATATATCAGTCAAAGTCAGCTTTATTGTCAATTCAACCACATGTACAGGACATACAGAGAATCTAAATTCCATTACTCTCAGACCCTACATATATTATTAATACAAAATACAAAAAGTAGAGTTGTAAAAAGAATTTACAATAAATACAATTATAGAATGTAGTCTAAAAAATATATACATTAAAAATATATATATATACATAAGATGTAATCTAAAAATATTCGTAAAAAATAAATATATATATATAATGCATTGTATTCTGTGAACAGATAGTTAGCTTTGTGCTTATGTGATTCAAGGAGGAAGAAGAAGGATCCCCGAGTGTGAAAGGAGAACCAGTGAAGGGCTCAGACCTTCATGAAGATAATGTCACTGAACAGACCCATCATATCATTATCCCTAGCTATGCTGCTTGGTTCGACTATAACAGGTACTACGACTACACACAACTTTGCGTCTTATTGTTTTTTTTATGAAAATGTAGCATAACAGCTTGTTTCTGTGTCTTTTAGTGTCCATGCTATAGAGCGCAGAGCACTGCCTGAGTTTTTCAATGGGAAGAACAAGTCAAAGACTCCAGAAATGTAAGAATATTTTTAATAACATATATACAAAGAAGTGAAAGAAGAATTGCACATTTCTTACCTATTCATCATTCCAGTTTGTATGACTGTATGATCATTTGAAGAATAATGGTAACCAAATCGCTTTGCATCCCATTGACCTTCATTAGTGAAAGTCAATGGGATCTGAAAAGATTTTATTATCCACCCAGTTTCACTTTCAGACTTGTCTGTGTTACAGTTATCTGGCGTATCGTAACTTCATGATCGACACATACAGACTGAACCCACAGGAGTATTTGACCTCCACAGCTTGCCGTAGGAACCTCGCTGGAGACGTTTGTGCAATTATGAGGTTGGGGAAAAGAATCTTCTAAAATGCCTATTTACCTTATTCTGCATGCGATGTGTGCTCGTTTTTGCGATTGTTTTAGAACTTTCAAACAGTCACCTATGGGAGAAATGACTAGGAATAATAAACAGCAGAAAACGGGGAAACTACTTGCTCTACAAACAAGTGTGTTCATGACTATACATAAAAAGTAGAATAATATAATAAGCAATCTCAGTTTGTATCATCAAGAAGCTTAACAGGCTGTTTTTAAAAATCAGTGCAAATGAATGAGACCGGAAGTCTCGAGCTAAAAAGATTCCAATGGTTGTGCCCGCTCATACATGATGAATAAGGCCAATATTGTTTATGTATAGTAGGACAACACATACACTTAAAGGTGCGTTTGAAATGGAGCTTTAGAACAAAACACATATGAGTGATTCAGCATGTACATTTAATAATGTTAAAGGGGGTTAACATGTATTAATTAGATTATAAACGCGTACCATTTCGTGAGTGAGTGCAGGTTCTGTGCTTCTGAATGGCTGTATTTAAGTTTCATTGGGTGCAAACAGCCAAATTGCTTATCACTGCGTATCTCCTCACGAAGCATGTTGTTAGGACACGCAGTTACAATGTAACCTGCTCACCTAATGTTTATGTTTATAATATTTATATTACTTTCCTATTAATAACCTAATGTAGAACTGAATCTGCGTCTCTTTTCGGAGTCTGCTACTGTTCAACGGAGGTCGCATTTTGGTCACGGATGCATGCATTCAGAGCCTTTCTGAATGAATGAATGAAATACACGGTTTTCCACCTAGGCAACCCGGGGTGCTGAAATATAATTGGCTAAACTGGCATTGGGCGGGTTACAATTACCAAAACAAAGACAGACGTTCCAGCACATAACAGACATTTTCAAAGCAGAATATCTGACTTCAGCATTGTTTTTCAGATAAACAAGAATGTTCACTTGGCATGTTTCTTAAATATCTGCAAACATATTATGGTGTTTTTATGCTTTAGAGGAGTCAAAAACTTACATACAGCACCTTTAATACACAAATACACTTTATTACACATAGACATCACCTACTGTATATGCTATTAACTGCTGGTTATCTATGTTTATATATCATAACTTTAACTGTTAAAAGCTTTTAGTTACTAGTTCATTAGTAAAGTTATTAGTAACTAGTAAAGTTATGGTAACTAATACCTAATAACTTTTTCGAATTTTGCTGCTTTGAAACAATAATTATTGTAAAAAGCGCTATACAAATAAACTTGAATTGAATGGAAATGAATATCCATGTTTTTTTTTAATATAACTTTGATGCATTTTGTGTTTGTAAACAGAGTCCATGCTTTTCTGGAGCAGTGGGGCCTGATTAATTATCAGGTGGATTCAGAGAGTCGACCCACTCCGATGGGACCTCCACCCACTTCACACTTTCACGTTCTGGCAGATACTCCATCAAGTCTGGTGCCACTACAGCCGAAAGCATCTCAGGTACAATAAACACATATGTATAACTGTTTTTCTTTCTTTTAATTAACAGCCTAGAAACAATTATTCATGAAAGTTTTATCAGTGAGGTCAAACTTTAGTCAAAAATGTCTGTCCTTTCATTGGCTGTAGGTCTATCACTCCTTTACTACATTCCTTCTGCTTTCCATCCCGCTTTCTCATTGGCTGTAAAAAAACCTCTCAAAAATCATTCATTTTCTCTCAATAATGACAAAGTTTTTATGAGCTCTGAGGTTCATAATTGATTTTGTAAAGGTCCATCTATTAGTCCTATGACAGAACTAACAGCATGGGTGAAGGTTAAATGCATGTAAGCCTTTTTAGCACATGTAAAAAGAAATATTTTTATTTGTTAACATTTATTTAAATTTGTTTCCAACTCCGAATTTATTCTGACTCTATTCTGAATTTATAATAATTTAAATTTAGATTTATCCAATTCAAGCTGATTACCTTATAGGTAGGCCCACACGGAATCTGTGCGCAGAATTCCGCAGATTTCCGCGGATTTTTAGCCCATCATTAATTCTGTTTATTCACTTAAAGTTAACTATTTACAGTTAATCTAATTGGATTTGCATTTTAAACATTAAATACAAGTTAAAAAGATATTATTTTTTATTTAACATATTAAGGTTTTAGTTATGATACTCCCAAAATAATTCCCCAGAAATCCGCAGATTTTTACCAAAATTCTCAGCAGAAATAGCAAAAAACGTCCGCAGATTCCTTCTGCCCCTGCTTATAGGTTGTGATTTGGTCTAATTTAGATCGATTAACCTAATATATCCTTATTTTCAGTTAATGGTTCATCGTTTACCCGAAGTCGCTTAGAGTCTGCTGAGTATGCTGGCCAGTTACATCTGCTCACGGACACATCCTCGCCAGTTCTGGTTCTTAGATAGAGGACATAACTGTAAACTAATTTCCTTTAAGTAATATTAGGCGCACCATGCTTGCTCATACATAAAGAAAGTTTGATTTACCCACTAGATTATATCATACTAAGTCAGTGATTGTCAGAAATCAACAGGTCTCTAATGCTGTGCCTATGCTCCATCCATTGAGCCTGAATGTATGAACGAATCCTGGTCATAGGTTGCGGAAACATCAGCCTTAACAATCTACTAGTTACTGTACAAAGATTTCAGGAGATATTAGAGTAAGACAAGTAAACAGAACAATTCACATAATTAAAAAAAACAAGCCAATTCAGAAATGTACAACATCAATTACACAAAGAAGCACTGACCGCGTAGAAGTTCATTGCAGCATATAAGCCTTGATGCAGAGCTCAGAGACTCACACACTGCAACAGGGTATCCTGGCTACAGGATCCCATAGACACTTCTGCACCTTTCTCTTAAATACCCAAAACACAACAAACCATCATAAATTCAAGACAATTAAAGCTTCACAAAGACCCCTGCCTGGTCATGAGATCATTTTCCAAGGAGGGGAGCATCTTGCAAAGATCTTATCAATGTCAAAACCCAAATCAACAGATATAAAGGAAATTGTAAAATATTACAGTTAAATTAAGACCACTTTACCAATCACACAGAGACATTTAAAATGACACCAAACATGAATGTAGAGCCACAAGATATACCACATTAAAAAAACTGGACATTCTGTGTGAAAAGTGAGTGAGCTGCTCTGGTGGAGAAGGTAAAGTAGAGGGCAGAGAGTGGGACTCAGGATGGGTGACTGGGATAGTTGAAGAACTGGTTTCCTATTTGATCTTCTTCTCAGATTAGGAAGTTTATTACTTTAGTGCCTGACGATTCTAGTGGTCTTGCTTCGTAGAATTTCATAACAGTTTTCAGGGTGCAATATTTTGGAGAGACTTAACCATCCTTACCTATTTGGTCACCATTTGTTCATATTAATTAACTAATTTGAAAACAATTGTGCTAAAACATGGACTTTATGCATTAAAACTACATTACCCATGATGCCCCACAGAAAACTCTACCAATCAGAGAGCTGCAGTGAGCCATTTGCACCAAAAGAGATCTTTAGCTTCAAATTTTTGTAATTATTCCTGAAATTGACTAAATTTTTGATCCACAGACTGTATTGTTTACTTGATATTAATGTTCTCCTGATATTTTTTTTTATCTTTATTTCTTTAGCGCTTTTTACAATGTAGATAGTGTCTTAAGATAGTATTAACATAATATTTCAAATTGTTATATTGCCGTAAATGGTGTATGTTATGTTTTGTTAGCTGCGTAGCTGAATTTCTTTATTATAACTGTTACTATTACTATATTTCAGTAAGCATTTCATTTATTTTGAGTGATGCATTCATCGTTTTGTCTATATTTACCTGGTTAAACTCTGTTCTTCTCATCATTTCCACTAGACTTCATCCTCTCAGCAGATGCTCTCATTCCCAGAGAAAGTGAAGGACAAACCGGCCGACTTGCAGAACTTTGGGTTGAGGACAGATGTGTACAGTAAGAAGAGCGGCCCAGCTAAGGTAAGACCCCAATGTGTGGGTTGACAGGAATTTTAGGATGTAAACTATGGCCATGCTTTTGAGCTCTGGAAGAAATGAAGAAGCTTTTGTCTGTATTTCCACAGAATAAAAATGCTGCCAGTGCCACTCGGGAATGGACGGACCAGGAGACGCTGCTACTGCTAGAGGTACAGTTTTTACATATACATATGTCCAGACCTTTTATTTATTTGTTATTTATTTTTATTCTGTTATTTGTTTTATTCTTATTTTTATTTCATGTTATGTACATCTTATGTAAGTATGTATTTGTGTATATATGTAATATTTTACCTTATTATTTATATATTTATTTAGTGTATAACTATGTTTTCCTGATAATTTCTTGAATTGTATTAGTTCATGGTTTATACAGCATCACACGCGTAAATCCCAGGGGGGATGGGGGGAGTTGACCTTGTGACGACCTTGGCATAATGTTAACTTAACATTAACAGCCACAATTAGCATATTGTTTAGCTGTGCATTTACCAAATGACCACTGTGCGATGACCGAAATGACCCAACTGTATTTTTTTATATAAAATTTTTTTATTCTGTTCTTAAGGGTCATGATTTTAAATCAAATCTTTATTATTATTATTGTATATGAGAAACATGTCAAATTGCTGTCTCTGACGGACCAACTGACCCACCCACCCCTTCCCTAAACAATAATAATGATAGAAGCGAAGTTTTTCACTGTGAGCGCATATATTTATAAGTAAAATTTTACTTTTAAAATGACATTTTTTTGTATCTCATGTAGAGCCAACCAGGCTGTAATTCATTCATAATAGGGCTGCACGGTATTGGAAAAATTGAACATTATGATACTTAGTTATTCTGCAATACTTATTGCGATATGAATAGAAATTCACCACATGACTTAAATATCTCTGTTTGGAAAGAATTGATTGTTTTAGATTGATTGGGATGACTCTGTAGAGAGTGTATCTACATAAAATACAATAAACAATCTACAAGCGTAGATAGAATGAAGATACAAATGAAATAAACAGTGTTTTATTGTTTTTCCGAGGAGTCGATCAGTATTCGGATGTACAGTAAATGTGTAATCAAATGTAAAGTAATACTGCATAGTCTTTGTTGTGTAAATAACTCAGTAGAATTAATCATTACATAAAGTTATACATAACATAAAGTTACAAACAGAACACATGCAAATGATAAATTATAATCCAGACTCTGCATTGCATATCCTGCGATGTGACTATTGCGAATGATCAGATTGCGATATCGATACGATGCTAAATGATATACTGTATTGTGCAGCCTTATTCGTATTGATTCACAAATGCAGTCCTGTAGTCTGGCATTGGTGTTTAGATTGTCAAATACTCACACTTACCTATAAAAAGAATCAATACAACATGTGAATGACTTCACCATTTTCACAAAATCACACTTTTGTTGTTTATGTAAATACAGTAATGTTTTTTTTCTTGTTAAAATGGTGGACGTTTTCTGCTCACCAAGGCTGCATTTATTTGAAATATTCATGATTAAAAACTGCAATATATTATGTTTAAAAATACCTGTTTTATGCAAAACCAACCAGACATCAATGTTATTTGGTGTTTAAAACAACTGACAAAATAAGTTTATCAATAAATAACAAATAAGATTATCAATACTGGAAATAATTATGCTGTCATTGTTTTTTTCTTTGTAGAAACCGTGGAATAGTTTTTTTCTTTAATTACAAGAAAGGTGCTGGAATGATATCAGAACCCGGATGAATAATTCTGTGTTCTTTCAAGGTTTTCTTAAGGGGTTTTACTGTAGGCTTGTTTAGTTTATGAGAAGAACAAAAGTGTGTGTGACTTTTTACATTGTAGAGCAAAACATAAAAATATTGTCATGTTATGTTTACAACAGGGTTATTTTTTCCAATAAATTTCAAAATTCCATCGAAAAATTTTGGGAGATTTTTCCACCGGTTTCTGACAAAGTACTAAAAATGGATTTTTTGTAATGTGTTTTTAATGCATACTTGTTGAAGAAAAGCATTGATAAAAATAATACTTAATATTCATTTCTCAGGGTCTAGAGATGTATAAAGATGACTGGAATAAAGTATCGGAGCACGTGGGCAGCCGCACACAGGATGAGTGTATCCTCCACTTCCTACGTCTGCCAATTGAAGACCCTTACCTGGAGGACAGCTCTGCGTCTCTGGGTCCTCTTGCCTATCAGCCTGTCCCGTTCAGTCAGGCGGGAAACCCTGTGATGAGCACTGTGGCCTTCCTGGCCTCTGTGGTCGACCCTCGAGTGGCATCCGCTGCAGCTAAATCTGCACTCGGTGAGAGGACACAACTTTAAATTAATCATTTAAATGTACAGAAAAATAAAATAGAAACACTCTTTTCTCCAAAAAAATTAAGAAAAATAAAACCCATCCCCATTACTCTAGCACATATTCTCTGAGCACAAACAGTTTCTTTGAATAATTAGCACTTCCCAATGCCGGCAGCTAGCTCTCTGCAACTCTCACATGGTCGCCCACTGAAGCTAAGCAGGGGTGCGCCCGGTCAGTACCTAGATGGGAGACCACATGGGAAAGCAAGGTTGCTGCCGGAAGTGGTGTTAGCGAGACCTGCAGGGGGCGCCCAATCTGTGGTTTGTGTGGGTTCTAATGCCCCAGTATAGGGATGGGGACTCTATACTGCTCAGTGAGCGTTGTCTTTCGGATGAGACGTTAAACCGAGGTCCCGACTCTCTGTGGTCGTTAAAAATCCAAGAATGTCCTTCGAAAAAGAGTAGTGGTTTAACCCCGGCATCCTGGCCAAATCTGCCCATTGGCTTTGTCTATCATGGCCTCCTAACCATCCCCATACCATAATTGGCTTCATCACTCTGTCTCCTCTCCACCAATCAGCTGGTGTGTGGTCTGGCGCAATATGGCTGCCGTCACGTCATCCAGGTGGATGCTGCACACTGGTGGTGGATGAGGAGATTCCCCCAAAATGTGTAAAGTGCTTCGAGTGCCCAGAAAAGCGCTGTATAAATGTAAGGAATTATTATTGATTATTAATTCCTGTGTGTACTGCCTATTCTTGTTGAATGTCTCCTCAATTGTAAGTCGCTATAAACAAAATCAGTGTTCCACGTTCCTCGAGGACCACCAACAATGCATGTTTTGGATGTCTCTTTTGCCTGTTACACCCATTACAGGTCTTTCAGTCGCTGATGATATGAATTGGGTGTGTTTGATTAAGAAGACATGGAAAATGTATAGAGCTGGTGGGTCTCCAGGAAAGTGGTTGAGAAAAACTGTGCTAAATGTTTAAATGTAAATCATCTTGACCTTGAAATGTCTAAAACCGTACGACTTTTCTTTTTTTGATGAAGGTGAATAGGAACTTGGGTAGTTTAGCTCCAAAAAAGAGAAAATGTATTTTATTGTGTTTTATTTTGTCGGTTCATTCCGCTGTGGCGACCACTGAAAAATAAGGGACTAAGCCAAAAAGAAAATAAATGAATGAATGTTTTTTATTTTATTCTACATGAGCATCCCCAGCAAGCATTTATTGTTTTTAAAAGATGTCTAAAAGATGTCTAACAGATGTCAAATAGACGTCTAAACATAGTCGTCTTGGCTAAAACAAGGCAAAATTTGGGCTGTCAGTGAAAATCTGATAGATGTCTAAGAATAGGCAAAACCTAGACTAGTCATCAAATAAACAGAAATGAATGACTACACATATAAAGTCTGTCTAATCTGTTTATTTGACGACTAGTCTAGTTTTGGGCTATTCTTAGATGTTTATCAGATTTTCACTGACAGCTGAAGTTTAGCCTTGTTTTAGCCAAGCTGTCTACAGTACGTTTAGATTTCTATTAGACGTCTATTAAACACAAAATTGTTTGCTGAGTCTCGTTTGTCTTGTGTTTGTCAGAGGAGTTCTCTCGAATGAAGGAGGAGGTTCCAGCTGCGTTGGTGGAGGCTCATGTGCGTCGAGTGGAGGAGGCGGCCCGGGCCAGCGGGAGGCAGGATCCTCTGTACGGCCTGGAGGGCAGCGGCATCGCAGGAACCGGCCTGGAAGATTCTGACAAACCATGTAATGAACAAACCAATTTTGACTTGTGTGATGTGTGGTGAGAGAGAATTGACCCCTATGTGTTTGTTGTTTAGCTGAGGATGGAGGTGAAGAGAATAAGAGCAGCGAAGGTCAGCCCAGTCAAGAGAAGAGAGACAGTAAGGTAAATGAGAAAAGATATATGTTCAAAAAAAGTCAAAAAAAAAAATGTGTGTGTTTATGTATGTATGTATTCATGTGGGCGACACAGTGGCTCAGTGGTTAGCACTGTCGCTTCACAGCAAGAAGGTCGCTGGTTCGATTCCTGGATAGGTCATTTGGCATTTATGTGTAGAGTTTGCATGTTCTCCCCATATTGGCATGGGTTTCCTTCGAGTGCTCTAGTTTCCCCCCACAGTCCAAAGCCATGCGGTGTAAGTGAATCGAATAAGCTAAATTGACCGTAGTGCATGTGTGGGTGTGAATGCAAGAATGTATGGGTGTTTCCCAGTGCTGGGTTGCGGCTGGAAGGGCATCCACTGCTTAAAACATGCTGGATAAGTTGGCGGTTCATTCCACTGTGGCGACCCCTGACATAATATAATAAAGGGACTAAGCCAAAAAGAAAATGAATGAATGTATGCGTGTGTTATAAATAATTAAGAGACCACTTGAAAATTTTCTGCATTTACAATTTAAAAAACTTCCAAGGTTCTGCTGGTTGAAATTCCCAATATTTCATTGCCAATCTTAAGCCAATTGTAATGATTTGTTTTGGTTCAATTGTGACTTCCCCAACCATTGCAGAGCCCGGGGGACCAGAGTAAGTGCTCCAGCTTGGCCTCCTCTGGTCCTGGATTAACAATTTTAATTATATGTTTGATAAAGTGTTGTCATTTAGAGCTTTTTTGTTGCATAAAATAAATAGTAAAGAAAATGACATTTTTGATACAGTCTCTGGGGTATAAATAATTTCGGGCTTGACTATATATACATTTTATGTATTAATTTTTAGACAACAAAATACCAACAATACCAAAAGAAAACATTTGTTATTCTGTGGTTAAAATATTTTTATTATTACAAATTTTAGCAGATATTAACTTATAAAAACACTTTAAAAAATGTAAACGTAACTTACATTTTAACAATTAGACATTAAAAAGAAAAAGAAAAAAACCCAACAGTCATAGAAATAATAATTAAACAAAAAATAAACATGCAAATCCCCCAACCAACCACCCACCAGTGCTATTCAGTGGTAAAAGTAGGTACTAATTATAGTAGGTACTTCTATTAATCATAAGTTTGTATAAAGAAAGTAAAAGGGGACCAGTTTTTTTCAAATAACAAAACCTTTTTTCCAGGTGTAATGTACGCCAACATTTGTTATTTTAACTGATTGTCAATTTTATATTTATAAAATAACTATAGTAATATATATACACTATAATAATAATACTATAATAATAACTAATTTCTAAAAACTGATTTTTTGTATATTTGCCATGATGACAGTACAATATTTTACTAGTATTCAGCTTAAAGTGACATTTAAAGGCTTAACTTGGTTAATTAGGCAGGTTACAGTAATTATGCAAATCATTGTAATCATGGTTTGTTCTGTAGAAAATGTAACAAAATATTGCTTAAGATGGATAATAATATTTAAAAATTAAAAACTGCTTTTATTCAAGCCAAAATAAAACAAATAAGACTTTCTCCAGAAGAAAAAATTATAGGAAATGCTGTAAACAATTTTTCTGCTCTGTTAAACATCATTTGGTAATTATTTGAAAATAATAATAATTTTGACTTCAACTTTATATATATGATATTTCCCCAATACAAAAAAAAATGAACTCTGTGTGTGTTACATTTTAGGAGAGTAAAGATGGAGCCAGTGAGGAAGAAGAAAAACAAGGAGAAAATGGCAAGAAGGAGGAAGAGAGAGCGAGAGAAGTGGAGACGGAGAGGGAAACAGAGAAAACAGACTCAGAAATGGGTGTGTTGCTATAAAATATATGTGGACAATAAAAATCCAGTTGTTTCCCAGTACTTGGTTGCGGCTGGAAGGGCATCCGCTGCGTAGAACATATGCTGGATAAGTTGGCGGTTCATTCCACTGTGGCAATTCCTGATTAATAAAGGGACTAAGCCGAACAGAAAATGCAATGAATGAATGATAAATCCAGTTGACATTTAAATGCAAAGGATAAACAATGCAGATTGGCAGTATGATACACTAATGGATTGTTGACAAAAATAATTTGTCCATCTAGCAAGCTGTAAATGCACTAAATCTGATTTCTTGCTGAAAGCATCATCAAAAACATCTTTCACAATGTGTTTACCTTAATGAAGTCCTAAACACAAGATACAGAGGTAAAGTTACTTACCTGAACTCTTGTGAATCCCTGCAGCTGATGGCGAGAAGGAGAAAGAGCAGAAGGAAGGATCAGAAGAGGCTCAGCGGGATGGAGAGACTGAAGACGAGAAGAAAGCCAAGGTGGAGAGAGATGTAGGAGAGGGAAACCTGGCCACCGCAGCTGCTTCTGCACTCGCCGCTGCCGCCGTCAAAGCTAAGGTGTGCGTAAAGCGCAGAGAAAACAAACAGCTTTCCTGCAAACGAAACACTGAACGCTGCATTCCTTGTTTCTTTCCGTTCAGCACTTGGCTGCGGTGGAGGAGAGGAAGATCAAGTCTCTGGTGGCTCTGCTGGTGGAGACCCAGATGAAGAAACTGGAGATCAAACTCAGACACTTTGAAGAGCTGGAAACCATCATGGACAGAGAGAGAGAAGCCGTAAGGAAACATTTTATTAATAGTTCAATATATTTACATTCTGTGGTTCATTGGGTTCATTATAGTAAATGTTTTGTAAAAGAACAGTTAACAGTAATGTCATAGAAAGCTGTATGATTTTAAATCGTCCATGCACTTGAAAAATAATGATGTAGTTTAATTTAAAAAAAAAATTCATATTCTTTTAATAGTTAATTTAATGTTTAGCAATAAAAAAAAACATAGCACTACAGTGCTCATGGTGGCCCAAATTTGATTCCTGACTTGAGGTCTTTGCCAATCCTTAACATATCTCTGCCGCCGTGTTGCCCATCTGGAAAGGAGGGGAAATAGGGATAGGAGGGGGACTCTTCAAGATGAAGATACTGATATAAGAAACTCTGGTTATTTATAGAGAGTTAGGAATCATCTGATTGATGAATCAATCATAGGCTAATGCGGGACCAGACGTGGCCAATCGAAAGCACGCGATCCTCTCGAAATCAGTTTATAAATAAACTTCACTTAATTGTAATTTGACTTTTTACTGCATACACATCTAATGCAGAAAGAAATCTTCTATTGGATTGTGATCATGCATTGAAGCTACTCAATAAACCTTAAAATAGTAATAAAATGTTTAAAAAATACTGTTAGTTTTTGTTTAGTTTTGCCTATAGTATCAGATGCTGCTTGTAGCTATGTTATTATTACTGCAATTATTATTACTAACAATTGCTTGAGGCTAAACCCAATACCCAAAAAAATGCAACAAATAAAAGTAAAAGATGAATTAAGACAAAGTTTTTAAATGTTTTGGCGAATGAAGAAAAGTTTTAGGTGTATACAGTATAAAAATAGTTTAATTTTGCAATTGACTGATGTGTTTGGCTTTAAATGTGATGGTTTTTTTTTCTAATAAATATTTTATTTCAGTTTTTTAGTGACTGTTTTAGTTTTTAATTTATTGTGAAATTTGTATTTTATTTTAAGTTGACGAAAATGTTTTTTGACCAATAATTTTAGTCTTTGTTTCGATTAATAAATAACCTTAAACTCTACTTACAGAAATACTAAAATGTTTTTGCTAATATGATATAGTTTTTTGTGAGGCACAGACATAAATCAAGTCATTATTTACAGAAATTCTTCATATTTTATTAATATCCTGGAGTGACTCTGCATGTATTTATGTTGTGTGTGTCTAGCTGGAGTACCAGAGGCAGCAGCTTCTTGCGGACCGTCAGTCGTTTCATATGGAGCAGTTGAAGTATGCGGAGATGAGAGCCCGACAGCAGCACTTCCAGCAGATCCAGCACCAGCATCACAGCAATCAGCCTGGCAGTCAATCTGCCACTGCTCCACCTGTGCCCCACCAGCCTGTTGCCACCTCATCGGCTCCGCCCCCAACGCCAAGCCCTGCCCCCCTAACTGCCACCAACGCCCACAGTGAAGCTCCTCCTCCACCTGCTGCTCACAGTTCGCCTCCTACCAACACACAGGCTGGAGCAGCACACGGTAAGAACATACAAAAAAAAAACACAGAAACTACTGCTTATGAATACTTTAACTCGCCTAGTAGGTGGTACTTATAATTTAAAAGTCTGGGGTTTGTGCTATTTTTAATGGCTATAGATTTATTTCATAAAACAGTAAAATTGTAAAACATTATTATACAAAATATAATACTACTTGGGTATAAATATATAACTACTTTATCATTTTAATATATACTTTAATATGCTTAATAATGTAATTTATTCCTGCAATAGAATAGCATCATTACTTCCAGTCTTCGTTGTCACGTGACCCTTAAAAAATCATTCAAATATACTGATGTACTACTTAAAATATTTCTTATTATCATCAATATAACAGTTGTGCTGGCTAATATTAGTGGAAACTATACTTTCCAAGACTCTTTGATGAATATAAGAGCAGAGCAGCATTTATTTGAATGAGTGTTTTTTCTTTTTTGTATGAATATTTGCTGATTGATCGTCGCAAAATTTAAAATTAGACATAATTCAGTTGATTTAAGTTTTTCAAAATGACAATTATAATTTTACATAAATGTCCAAACGTTTTTATATAGCAATCCGTACAAAAAATCATAGTGTGATAGCACTATGTGTGTGTGTGTGTGTGTGTATAGATATGTATATGCACACACTCACACGCCACTTTATTAGGTACACCTTACTAGTACCGGGTTGGATAGCATAGATTTGTTGGCTGCACATTTATGATGTACATCTCCCATTCCACAACATCCCAAAGGTGCCCTATTGGATTGAGGTCTGGTGACTGTGGAGTCCATTTGGGTACAGTGAACTCATTGTCACCAGTCTGAGATGATTCGCGCTTTATGACATGGTGTGTTATCCTGCTGGAAGTGGCCATCAGAAGATGGGTACACTGTGGTCATAACAGGATGGTCAGCAACAACACTCAGGTAGGCTGTGGCGTTAACACAATGCTCAATTGGTACTAATGGGCCCAAAGTGTGCCAAGAAAATATCCCCCACACCATTACACCACCAGCACCCTGAACTGTTGATACAAGGCAGGATGGATCAATGCTTTCATGTTG
The DNA here is from genome assembly GCA_903798195.1 of Danio kyathit. Classification (NCBI taxonomy): domain Eukaryota; kingdom Metazoa; phylum Chordata; class Actinopteri; order Cypriniformes; family Danionidae; genus Danio; species Danio kyathit. The sequence continues at coordinate 48,581,310 of LR812524.1, forward strand.
TTGGCACCAAATTCTGACCCTACCATCCGAATGTCGCAGCAGAAATTGAGACTCATCTGTCCAGGCAACATTTTTCTAATCATCTATTTTCCAATTTTGGTGAGCCTGTGCAGATTGTAGCCTCAGTTTCCTGTTCTTAGCTGACAGGAGTGGCACCCGATGTGGTCTTCTGCTGCTGTAGTCCATCCGCCTCAAGGATGGACGTGTTGTGCCTTCAGAGATGCTCTTCTGCATACCTTGCTTGTAACGAGTGGTTATTTGAGTTACAGTTGCCTTTCTATCAGCTCGAACCAGTCTGGACGTTCTCCTCTGACCTCTGGCATCAACAAGGCATTTGCGCCCACAGAACTGCCGCTCACTGAATATCTTCTCATTTTCGGACCATTCTCTGTAAACCCTAGAGATGAAAATCCCAGTAGATCAGCAGTTTCTGAAATACTCAGACCAGCCTGTCTCTCACCAACTACCATGCCACGTTCAAAGTCACTTAAATCACCTTTCTTCCCCATTCTGATGCTCGGTTTGAACCACAGCAGATCTTCTTGACCATGTCTACATGCATTGAGTTGCTGCCATGTGATTGGCTGATTAGATATTTGCGTTAATGAGCAGTTGGACAGGTGTACATAATAAAGTGGCTCGTGAGTGTATGAACCATTGTATGAATTCATACAATTCATACAATACATGTGTATGAATTATTTTCTAATAGATTTCATTTCCCCCCTCCAGATTCCAACTCCACTCCACTAACAGGGGATTCTCTGTATCCAACAGCCCCTGTGCCTCCATCACAGTAAAGCAGAGGGTGAGATTAAAAAGTGAATCAAAGATTCCAGAGAAGAAAATGAAGGAGACGAGTTAGAAAGCAAAAGATAAAGAGGGAGAAAGGGAGCGATATCTTCTTTTTTTTTGTCACTTTCATCATTTTTGGGAGAAAATGATATAAATGAATACTTGCCAGCATCTTGAACATCAAAAATAAATAGCTAAAGCTAAACAGATATCATTGAAACTGAAAGAAAAGACCTTTGGTTTGGACTTTTGGAAAGGTCTTAAACTCAAACACCCAACAAAAAGCACTCGAGACCCCGACAGCATCCAAGTACAAGACTCAATATATCCTTGTCCATCCTGTTTTCAGTAACAGCGCTTAACTACAGGATCCAAAGTACCCTGGATCTGCACTCCAGAAACATCTCAATGTATTTTAGGTACTCGCAAAAGAAAACCAAGAACAAATTGCACTTTTCCCGAATCTTACTTTTTGGAAAAACAACATAGCTCTGACTTAATGTTTGCTTTTATCAGTGTTCTTTTTAATCACTCAATCTTTGTATTTGTTTCATAAAAGCACTCGATTTGGAGTAAGTCTGGAGGAAAAAAAAACTTGACTTTGTAATCGTTACTTTGTATGTGTGCGTGTGAATGTCGGTTTTGCTTTTCGGGACAATGTGAAAGCTTCAGTGGTTTGGCCTGTTTTTTTTAAACGTACGATTAGATTTTAGCATGAGAAAACAAAAAGACAAATTAGTATTAAGTCTGTTTACTTTGTATGAAGAGTCTCTGACAACATGTACTGTAAAACCTGGAAACCATGTCATCAATAATTGATGTCTGCATGTTATTTTTTGGGTACGTGTGCACGTCATCTGACACAAAATATTGTAAGTTACTCCGCGTTTCAAACAGGTGAAAGTAGATTCATTCTCATCTCTGGTGTGCGTTTGAAAATATTTAATAATGGTAGTGACAATGGAAAAAAATAAATAATGGGAGATGCTGTAGGGAATCATATTGGTTCCTTTCTCTGACAGTCACATTAATCGTTTTATTACCAAGTTCATATCATACATTATAGTATACAGTATTCATGCCAGAACTGATGTTTCAGTTCAGATTGTTAAAGAATGTGTTGTGTGTATGTGTGTGTGTGAGTGTTTTAGTATCAGGCCAAACCCACCGAAAGTATTTACGACATGAAGGAAAACCGTCTGTTTTGTTACAAATAAGTGGCAACTACCTGATGAGTAGAAACACAAGGGATTTTAAAGTTACGTTTGCAGCTGTGGTCTGTGTATCTCATATCTTCATATTGTAATCGTCCTATTTTTGTATTTTTATATGTTTATTTACACTATTACGAAACGACGTAATGCTGTTATCATATTATACATGTCTGTAATGTTTCCTTCTCTTTCTGATTGTGGATGTTGTCGTATTATTGACATGTTCATGTGAAAGTGTCATTCTCTTTATACGATGAAGCTGGACTCTGTGTGTGTGTGTGTGTGTGTGTGTGTGTGTGTGTGTGTGTGTGTGTGTGTGCATGAACTATAATTTTTTGATCATTTTGTACGTATGTTGTTTTTTTTCTTTGTTATATTTACATTGATTTGTTTCCAGACTACAAATGCTCGTAGTGATGGATGTAAAAATCTGCCAATATAAGAATCAGCAAACATGCATACATACACTCCCGTTGTTTACATGTATGTGAATGCGCAGGTATGCAGTAGTCCAACATACAGAATTACTGACAGAACGGATTCGTATCGACCTCAAAAGTTTTGCACGCCTCATAACCAGTGTTGAAAATGTCATTTTTGATCAAACTGCTCAGCTCTTTGGTCTTTTACATTGTAGTGGTATAGTTGTTGTTTTTGAATTTTTTTTTTTACATTTTGTTTATACTTTTTTATGGTGAAAGCTGGTAACCATTGCATTGAGATGTGTGTGAATGTTTGGCGGCGTTTGGTTCATCCTTTGAGGAGATGTAGCAGGAGCTGTCCAGCACCTGTTTTGACTAAGAATGAATTCATTTTTGGTTTCAAAATACTGAACGGTTCTGCACAATAAAAGACATCATCAGTGATACGAGCTGTGTGAAGAATATACATTTTATATACTTCTTAAATATTTAAATTATGAAGAAAGCCAACATTTTTAACAACTACTGTCACAGATAAAAAGATAAAATAATCATAATATATCTATAGAATATTGTTGGGATAATTTTCTCAGATGATGGATGACAAAAACTGCAGCAAACACATACTAAGCTGAATATTACTACAACACACCACTGAACAGAGATGTTCAAATGTATCGTTTTAATCAAAAAACATTGACAGATATTATTTTTAAAAAGTCATTTCTAATAAGGCAAAAGAACTACAATTACAGTATTATTGTGTTATTAAAGTCAACTCTAATAAAGTTAAACCATTATCATACTTACTGTGATTGGGCACTTGGATATATATATATATATATATATATATATATATATATATATATATATATATATATATATATATATATATATATATATATATATACACACACACGTGATGACACGTGACCGTCTAAGTAGCCGTTTACATCTTCAGCCTCGAAATTGTGTGTTCGTGAAAATATCAAGGTAAAATTAATCTGGGACGGTGGGTACAGTGGTCATTTGACCCAAAGTCTCTCGAAAAATCAGTTTACAAGTTCTTCGAGGACGTGAGGAGATTTTACCATCTGAATCACGGTTAATCCGCTTTAATATGGCGTGAACGCATCTTTTACCGCGAAAACACAAACATTCCGCCTCAACGGTTTGTATATTGCAGCTAAAGAGCTCATTGCGTTTAATATATATAATACATACCATCAAAGTTTAAACTGTCCTTTAGGTTTAGTTTAGTAGTCCACGTTATTTCTTCAAGTAAACACAAGCCCATTATGTAGGCTGTGATATTCCCCGTCCAGATTCAAACTGCTCAGCTGTTTGGACTTTTACATCGTATATAGTTGTTGTTTTTTTATTTTTTTTTTATGGTGAAATCTGGTAACCATTGCATTGAGATGTGTGTGAATGTTTGGCGGCGTTTGGTTGGTTCATCCTTTGAGGAGATCTAAAAGGAGCAGTCCAACACCTGTTTTGACTAAGTTTGGTTTCAAAAATACTGATCGGTTCTGCACAATAAACATCATCAGTGATACGAGCTGTGTGAAGTATATACAATTTATGTCTTTATGTTGTCTCTTTAGGTAAACACAAGCCCATTAAAACATGTTGGCAGTGATATATTCCCCATCCAGATTCAAATCCCAAACAGTAGGCTACTCCTAATTTGGTATCCTCTTACTGAGAGAAAGAAAAGTCTCTAGAAGTTTTGAGGACGTTAAGAGTTTTTACCTGCGGGAATCTGACATATTTCCAGCTGAATCATGATAAGTCCGCTGATTTCAATATGGCATGAGCGCATCTTTTACCGAGAAAACACAGCTGACGAACTCATTGCGTTTAATTTATAAAATATATACCATCATAGTTTAAACTGTCTATTAGGTTTAGTTTAGCAGCCTAAGTTATCTTGTCTCTTCAGGTAAACAGAAGCACATTAAAACATGTAGGCACTGCAGTAATATGTTCCCCGTCCAGATTCAAATTCCAAACATACTCCTAATTTGGTATTGTCTTGTATAATGTTTACTGAGAGAAAGAAGACGGTGTTACTCAAGTCAAATACTAAAATGAAAGTGCTGCAGCAATGCCCTACAAGGCAGTCCACACACACGATACACCCTCAGCTCTGAGAAATCAACCAAATCATACTTCAATCTGAATATTTATTATTATGAACAGCAGACAATAAAGAGGGATGTCAAATTACTTACAAACAATTCGACAATATGATCATTTAAAAGAAAAAATACATTAAGAGTTGATCAAAATGTCCCTCACAGTTTAAGACGAATGATGGACGAGTACAGCGATGGGTGGAATGAATGCATTGGCTGAATGGAAGGTATTCGAGCAAACCCAAATGAAGATCAATTGACGTTTTTGGAATGAAATGAGCCATAATTCCCCAAAAACATGATAAAAGGCACTTAAGGAAAAAATAAAGAACAAATAATTAAAAAAGCAAATATGGAAATGTAGAATCACATGAATGGGGGAAAATAACGGACAAAAATAAATGTGTCTGAATTCTTCAACCGCTCATGACCATCCTTACGAGTTCTGTAGAAGAGAGATAAAAAAAAAGAGGTAGTGAGGCAGTGATACAAGAAAATTCAACTTGTTTTATCAACAAATTGGCACCTTGAAATTATAAGGTTCTGCCTGCATTCTAAGCAGTTTTAGGTTTTGAAATTATATTAGGAACAAATCTCTCTTTCCATAAAATGTTTGATTGAATAGGACACTATTTGGCCGAATACAACCATTTGAAAACCTGGAATCTGAGGGTTAACAAAACAATCTAAATATCGATAAAAAATCTTTAAAGTTGTCCAAATTAACTTCTGAACAATGCATAGTACTAATGAAAAGTTATCAAAATGTTTTGATATTACAGTAAGACATTCACAAAATCTTTACTTTATATTCTAATAATTTTAAGCATAAAAGAAGAATCAATGATTTTCATTTATACAATGTATTTATGGCTATTCCTACATTAGAATATTTTTTGGTCCAGGGTGTAAAAAAATCCTCTCAAATTTGTAAATGAGGATTTTTGGAACTTGTCAAATAATAATAATAAAAATAATAATAATAATAATTAGCAACTTCTGCTTGAAATAATGATGTTCTATCTTACAAAATATTAATTGAAGCATTAGTTAAAGGTTTCGTCTGGTGAAGCAGCTAAATTGCTTATCACTGGAAATCTCGTCACGTAGCACGCGGTTACAATGTAGCCTGCTCACCCAATGTTTACGTTAATAATATTTATATATTTTTTTAATTTATAACCTCATGTGAAACTCTGAATCTGCGTCTCATTTCGGAGTCTGCTACTGTCCACCGGAGGTCGCATTTTGGTCACGGACGCATGCATTCAGAGCCTTTCTGAATGAATGAATGAATGAAACACTCCGTTTTCCACCAAGGTAACCCAGAGTGCTGAACTATAATTGGCTAAACTGGCATTGGGCGGGTTAAAAGATCCAAAACAAAGACAGCAGTTCCGGCCCATAACAGACATTTTCAAAGCAGAATATCTGACTTCAGCATTGTTTTTCAGATAAACAAGAATGTTCACTTGGCATGTTTCTTAAGTATCTGCAAACATATTATGGTATTTTTATGCTTTAGAAGAGTCAAAAACTTACATACACAACCTTTAAGACAAAACACAAACAGTTTAAATATAATGCATATTTTAATATTCATTTTAAAGCATTTATATTTAATGCTAACATTTTATATTTCAATATAATTTGTTTGTTCAAGTTAAAATGCAGTGCTAAAAAATAGAACACTGCAGGAACATTTTAATTTATGTAAATTTCCTTTAATCTAGACAAATGTTTAATCACTTAATGTAATTTGATGCCTCTGTTATTTTCAAAAGGGTGAGATGTTAATGAGCTATGCCTTTAAAAATGTACACCATGCCCATAGAGATATAGTTGAAGTCAGAATTATTAGCCTCCTTGTATACTTTTTCTCCAATATCTGTTTGACAGAAAGATCTTTTCAAGACATTTCTAAATATAATTGTTTAATAAGTAATTTCTAATAACTGATTTCTTTAATCTTTGCCATGACAGTATGTAATATTTTACAAGCTACTATTACTAGTATTCAGCTTAAAGTGCAATCTAAAGGCTTAACTAGGTTAATTAGGCAAGTTAGGGTAATTAGGCAAGTCATTGTTTAATGATGGTTTGTTCTGTAGACAATCAAAAAAAATAATTGTTTAAGAGGGCTAATAATTTTGACCTTAAAATGTTTTTTTTTTTTTTTTTTTTAATAAAACTGCTTTTATTCTAGCTGAAATATAACAAAGACGACATTCTCCAGAAGAAAATTTATTATAGGAAATACTGTGAAAAATTGCCTGCTCCGTAAACATAATTTGGGAAATAATAAAAAAAAAAAAACATTTTACAGGAGGGCTAATAATTTTGACTTCAACTATATTTGCATATGTGATGCATATTTTGGTGCACCTTATGTGGAAATGTATTCTTTTCATTTTTAATACCTTTATTCTATAAACATGAACCTAACATCACTCATCAGGGCTCGAAATGAACTTTTTTGCTTGGTAGCACTAGTGCTCCTAACTTTAAAAATGTGGCCGCACCAGCCAAGTTTAGTCTCACCCACCAAGAATTATGTGCACCGTTACTGCTAGTTTTATATTAACGGATATACTGCATTTGAAATCATCCTGGCGTTTAAATGAGGGATTAAAAAATCCTCTCGCGCTTAAAATTTGTAGATTAAGTGGCAAACACTGTTACCTGAAAACTCCATCACACAGACCTTACAGTGAATGGCTTTAGGAGTCTTATCCATTCTTCGAAAAGTGTATCATTATTCAGCTGTGCCATTATTTGTAACTTTAGGTGGTTTCTAAAACAAAATCTGTCAGTGTGCTTTTTATTCTCTCATCTTCAGCGAGTTACATTTTCGCGGCTATAGCTCCCCATCACCTGAAGGCAAAAAACATTGATTGAATGATTGACAGCTGATATTAACCAATCCAGTTCAGAACCAGTTCAGTTCTAGAGCAGTGCGCCAATCAGAAGTGCTTGAAGGTGGGGCAAGCCCTGCGGGATTGGTTTACTGTAGAAAGTTGATGTGATGACTGTTTTAAACTATTCCTGAGTGCTGCGTTACACGTTTTTATGTGCAAAAATGCATTCTGCGTGAATGTCTCATAAATCTGTGCATCCGGTAAACATTGTGCAGTGAAAACCAGTCTAGGCATGGGACGGATAACCGTTTTCAAGGTATACCACGATTTGGAAAAGTCAAGGTTTTAAAACCGCCAAAAAATTTTCTTATACCTTTCCTACGATACATGTAAGATTTTTTTAATGTTTAATGAAGACAGCAGAAGCCAATGATTCATTTAAAAGTAAAAAGTTTACTGTTATAAAATATTGAAAAAAGTTTCTTAAAATAAAATATATTGTGTTCAAAGGAGGAAAAAAGTTTTTGTTTTTTACCCAAACATTTAAAAAGAACTTATTTTAGAGCAGTAATCACATTACCGTCAAACCGTGATATTTTTACCCAAGGTTATCATACCATCAGAATCTTATACCGGCCCATGCCTAAACCGATCACACGGTTTAGCATAGATAAAATTTTAGGTGCATATGCAAACAAAACGGTCGCAATTTCGAGCCCTGCTCATCTTGGCCTTTGAAATTACCTTGTGTGCATTCGTAGTAGAACCAAGTTAACAGTTTGACTTTATAGAAAGTACCTTTTTGTTTTCTAAATAAAAATCCTAAAACTATTCACAACTTACCAAAAACAAATACATAATGTAAATAAGTTGTACCAGAGTAAGAATGTGTAAATAAGTCAATTTTGACAAAAGAAAATGTCAGATAGAACCTCATAATCCCAAGGCGACCAAATGTTGCCAATAATATCAACATACTTAAACTTATAAACAGTCACAGATCAGATCACACACAAAATAAAGACTGTAGGTGTAGTTCAAACAAACTACATTTCCCTGCAACAAAAGGGGGTGTAATGCAAAAGCCCCTAGATGATTTGAAAGGGGGGAAGAGACATTGTCCAGGCCTAAAAGAAATGAGTTAGCATACCTTATAAAGGCATGTAGAGAGAACAGATAAATACACAAGTACAGAGAAGAGACAAAGCAGGAACAGCAATGTGACAGGACTACAAACTAGAATCAACAATACACCTCCTTACAAAGCCTTCTAAAGTAACAGAAGAGCGTATTGTAAGAGTTTCTAGACAGGACAATCCGAATCCATTTCCCTAGTGCCATTTTAGCCTTTAAATATGATGCTAGTAGTAATTAGCTTCACTGACTAAAGCTCAAGGGGAGTTACTGGTTTGGGCATGACTGAGCTTTACACTAGTGTTAGTGCCGGCTCAGCCTCAATAAAGGCAATAGTAGTCAGGAGACACCTAGGCACATGCAGAAATGCTACATGCTAGGCTACAGCCAGGGGACGCGGTAGAGAGGGAGCTGCAGGAGAGAAGAATGCGTAAAAACAAACTGAGGACTATCCGTACCCTGTCCTTAACCAGCCATAATGTGGCGCACAAATGCTGTCGGAAGGAAAGGCATATGGATTAAACACAGACACTACAACTGTGGTCTTGATCTTCAGTGAAGAAAAAGACCCCGTGTGTGATTGTACCTTCATAATTGATGCAACCGTTAGCGTCCTCATGTCCTGCCAAGAGTGTCTCCACCTCTTCCTCTGTCATCTTCTCACCTGCATTAAAATAAATTGATTTTATTTATGATATTTTTAATACAAATGACATTTCAAGGTGAAATAGAGTGCATGTTTGAGGCAAGTTCCTTAATTGGTTAGTTTGAAAATTCTCCAAAAATTGAATATATGCTCATTTATAACCACACAAATTACTTAAAATGGGCATGAATATTAATGAGCTCTGTTCTGACACTCAGCAGCACATGTCAGTGCCTGAAGCTCACACACAGCTCTGAAATACACACATGCAATGTAATCATACCTCAGTTTTAAAAAAATATTGTCTTGTTAATCTTTTCAGATTAGAGAGTTTTATTTTAGCTAGAAGGAGCGAGCAAGGTATCTTTAAGCCACCAGAGAAAACTACTAAATACTACTGCTACCGACTCAGAGTTGTGTTGTGGATTAAATATATGCTAAATTATAGTTTTACTCAATAAAAAGAGCTGCCAGAAATTTATCTTGTTATATTTTGAATCTTTAACGCATATGAAAATATAGGTAACTATTAATGTCAACCTTTGCATAAACGGATGAGTTTTTTTAGTTTATTGCTGAACTTTGACTCAAGAAAAATCACAGAAAGAGCTGAGTGATAAGACACAATGCATAAACGTGCATTAAACACTTATACTCAGCAGTTTACATGTGTTTGTTGCCTCATTACAAACATACATATATCTGTAGTGTTGTCTCATTACAAACACATGCGGCAAATTTCACAATATACACCTTTCAGATTCTGACATGCTGTGAACACATGGGGCCCTATCATATACCCAGCACAATGCAGCGCAAGGCGCGACATAAATGTTGTTTGCTAGTTTTAGCTTGACGCAAGTGTCGTTTTGACGTTTTTCACCACGCTGTTTAAATAGCAAATGCATTTGCGCTCATATGTGCGCCCATAGGCATTCTGGTCTAAAAAAGGAGGTGTGTTAAGGTGCATTGCTGGCGAGTTGCTATTTTGAGGAACTAAATTAGACTGTTCAATAGACCAGCTAAGAGAAGGCCTAAAGTCCAGCGCAAAGCACGTTAGATGTGCCTCGCTTAAACATTGCTTAATACACACAGGATGTACAGTAATACGCAAATATCTTTACAAATGAAAAAGAAATAAAGGAATAAAATATTACAAAAATTATTACTTTCTACATAAATATAAAAACCACTGCCTATTTGCCTTCATTTTGGGGGGGCTTTTTCAGTTTATTCATGACATTTTGCTTTTATATAATGTTATTATTATTAGTAGTATTATTTATTATATGCATATTTATATTTGTTTTATTAAAAACACGCTTAGATTTGACCTTAGGTTTTTGACCATATGGGGCATAGCATGTGTATTTGGATATAACTCAGTTTTTTGACCACACTTCATTATTATTGTTCAATTATTTGTTTGCTGGAAATTAGAACTGAATTTAGAAATAGTTTTGAAACTAATCTTTGCGCTTAACAAACGAAATTAATTATGTAGGCTAATGGATGTCTGTACGTACAACATCTTTCGTTATCCACGAGAGTGAAAGTGAAAGTAAGGAATGAGGAGGCTCATCTCTCATTCTCACACTGCTGATGCGTGCTGAATCGGACTTTCCTGCCACTATATTGGTTCATATTAGCTGTCAATCACTCAAGGCTTTCCACTGTCAGATAACAGGGAGCTTATAAGGGCGCCAGCAGAGATCAATCGAGGGTTTTCGGAGAAGGTGCCCGAATCTCGATGCGTTGCATTCACTGCGTGTTCAGCGCAAATGTCCACTAAATGTAAAATCTAACACTGTACACATCATCGCCAAAGAAGCTCGCCTTTACTTAGTTTAAACTGAATCTGTGGCTCATAAAGAACGGTATTGCGCTGGTGGTCATCACGAGAATCCTATTCTGCCCTGCTCATATATTGGGCTGGCTGACTCGCCTGCTTTTTTCCACAAACACAGAAAATTGAAAATCAGCGGATAACGAGACCGAGCATTTAAAATGACACAAACCCAAACCAAAACTTTTAAAGAGTGGTAGAAGTGAGACTTTTCTTACTTTCTTTGGTCCATTCTTTGCAGCTTTCAACATTGGATTAAATTATTTATTATAATCTTACGTTTGTTTTGTAGCAGAAATATTATTTATTAAATTGACATGCATATAAAAACAATAGTGCAAAATAAATATTTCTTACTGCAATGCTTCATTATTGTTTGATGCAAACCATAAATTTATTTTTCATCAAGTAACAGCAGGACCTTTTACAGTACACAACTCACATTCAAGCACATTTAAGGCAGCATGATGATGAGAAATGTAATTCATTGTAAGTATTATTGACATCATCGTCATCATTAATTATATTTTATAATTATTAGACATTCATTTTGGAATTATTGCACAGATATCAATAAGTCATCACAGCATTAGTTAGATAGTTGTTTCTGGTTATTGTTAGTCCTGCTTGATGTTGTTTTCAAATACAATAAATCCTTTAATATACAATTTGCAGTCATGCTCTTTCATTTTTGGTGGGTGCTCTTAAATTTTTTCTGCTGCTCCTAAATTTTTGAAGTTGGGAGCACCGGTGCTACCAAGTAAAAAAGTTAATTTCGAGCCGTGGAAGTGCTCACTTACAAAGTCCGCCATGTAAATAGCAAATGCGCTATGGTGCGACGCAAGGGAATGGGAGATGAGACTCTGATTGGTTTATTCTCAAAACACACCTAACTTATTAAGAGAATAAGCTCAACCCTGTTAGACCATGCGCCGCGGCATAAAGCGGAATTTCCCGTCCTTAAAATAGCAAAAGTGGATTCTGACACAACCTTAAAGCTTTTGCGCCCTGCGCTTTAGACTTTGCGCCTACATTGTTAAAATAGGGCCCATGAGGTTCGTGTTTGGCAGCTTGTTTCACACTCGCATAATGGCTTTCCCTAAAGACTCATTCTCAAAATAAGAGTCCCACATTCATAGTTTATAAAAACATTAAATAAAAGCTAAGATGAGTTTTAAAATATAAAAAAATAATCATATCTCACTACGCAAATGTTGTGGCCAATCAAACACAGCCTGGGGTGTACATATTAATGATCTCATGTGAAATGTAAAAGCCTCTGTTTTATTCAAATAGGCCTGTTTTTCCACACGGATTTTACACTCACAGGAAGTACATGAGATTACAGTAGGGTTCGAGGCTCAGGAATGTGTCATTTTCATACCTGGGTGTAATCAAAGAAATATTGTACTGTATTTTAAAACAGGCTGTGACTTTTTACCTAATGTAGTGAGGACATGTCGCAGCTCAGCACCCATCACCGTCCCATTTCCCTCTTTGTCAAATACCCGCAGTCCCTCCACAAAGTCCTCAAAGGAGCCCTGATCCTTGTTCTTAGCGATGGCCTGCAGCATTGGCAGAAACTGCTCAAAGTCCAGCATCTTCATGTTCATATCTAAGGGGTAAAAAAACCACATAACAATTACTTATTTAATTCACAACTTAATCCACTGAGTTTTAATCTAGATCTCTTTATAATTTAATTATAAGTGTGAAAGATAAAGACACAGGTAGATTAAATCAGTGGGAATATCTGAAGTGGACCCGAGTACATTTAGACTGATTAAAGGAGAAGCATTGCTTTTATCAGTCAGAATGAAGGAAAGGAGTACAGCTTATTGATCAGGGCAAGTGAAAGGGTCATATGAGTTTGGAACAACATGAGGCTGAGTGAATGAAGACAGACTTTTCATTTTTGCCATTGAATGAACAAAGAAGGGCTTTTAAACATTGTTTTTTAGTTTAACAAACATTTTATCAGAGGGAAAAAAATACTATTGTCATAACACAGAAGTGTCTTCAAAGTATAAAGTTTGGTTTAAAATGAATGACTTCCCAAAATAATAATAATGCAAATTAACGCAAAAAAGGAATCAATCACAATTTCTCTTCCATGTTTTAATTTTAACTGGAATAAAATGAAACTGAGAGAAAAATAATACATAATCAGTTTCTTAATATGCTGTTGTATAAGTTGTAAAATTGTAAAAATGTCATTCTGAAATATTTTATGATTTTAATTTCTTACACTAGCTTTTAGATACTTTATTTTGATGGTCCCCTTTAAACATTCAGCTAGCTACAAGTAACATTGAAAAATAAATGTCTCTCAAAAAAATAATACAGCATTGATAGATTGCTAGACTCAAGGTAACCAGACATACTTGCAAACTTACTTAGAGTCAGTAGAATGGTTGTTAGTGGAGAATCCAAATTAAGTGTTAGCAAATATTAAGCACAGTCTATTAATACTCCACAGTCTTTAAAATAAAGATTATTTACTGGCATCAATGGTTCCATAAAGAAACTTTAATATACTGAGAAAGAGACATTTAAAATAATGCAATATTAGAATACAGAGATTATTCAAATATTCTTCACATTATAAAAAATGGTTCTTTTCAATAAAATGTTCACAAGGGAACCAAAAAAAGTTGCTTTTATAGCATCACTGTGAAAACCCATTTTTGGTTCTTTCCTCGCACCTTTATTTTTAAGAGTGTAAGGACTGCTAGAGGACATCTAGATGCATAAATACTTATAGGTTGTTTTCACATGACGTCATTGATGACGCGCGAGACTCAAATGCAGGGTAGGAAATGATTCTTCTACATAGGAATCGCTATCAGAACATAAAAAATGTTTGTTTTATGTTGTTTATAATTGTTTAAATCAGCCAATATAAGAAATGACGAACAGCTTTTATGGACTTCCAAAAGTTTTTGCTCATAAAGGGGGAAAAGTTCAAGAAACCGGCTAAAAACGGAAGAAAAAGTGGCATGTAATAAACATTTATTCAATAAATCCTGTACAAGCTTTTTTTTCATTCGTTTGACAGCACCAAAAAATATTATATACAGGCCTTGCTATGTGTATAAATATGGTAATGTGTTATATAAAAATCAGATACAAACACCACCACACTTATACAAAATCCAGGAGAATATAACTAATGTACCCTGCCATGTAATCGGTGCAATGAAATCTCCATCTTGTTTTGCAATAATCCAAGTCTTTACTGGCGTTTCGGCAGAATAAACAACCATAACGCTAACATCGAGATGCACAGCAGCGGTTTGTTGATGGGAAGTTTATTGACAAAACAAAATAGAAATACAACCCTTGCGACAAAACTAAACAATTATTATTGTGGAGCACATAATTTCCCCTAACAAAAATAAATAATAATGTAGATAATACGTTCACGCTTTTGTATGCGTTCATCTGTTATTTCGTGATGTCTGGAAGTTATCTGCATGAGGAAAAACCATAGTAATTTATAATAAACATGTTTTTGAACCTCATAGCAAAGTGTATAATGTGTGCAACTCTTTGTTAATGAATGCTACAGAATACTGTAGCATAGTAAACTGAAACTGTAATAATACTGTAATGTTAGTGTAAAATCTGCTGCATTGTGATGGTGTATAATTACAGTGTACAGAACGGAAGCCTACTAAATAATTTGTTTATTACTACCAGTGTTTCCTCTAGGATTTTTTCCAGCTGTGGCGGCAGGCCTTTTGATCTACCAACTACCTTTGGCATTATTTCAATGAGTCGAGACCGGATTTGTGTAATACGAGCATGCAGATCTTTTTGCTTGCGCTAGGATTTCCTCTGTTCGTGCACAAAACTTCTTGCACGCCCTCAAATATAAACGCTGCTCAAGCGCAATTTAGCGCGTTTACGTAGTGAATTTGTCTCCAACCTTTATTAGATTTGCAAGGAATATTTATGAACGTCTCCAATAGACCTACAGAGCGGCGTTAATGCATCCTGAGGTAAAGTGAAACGGCTATAAACTCCAGCAAGATAAAGTCTTTGTTTGTTGTATGCAGAGCAATAGACCTTTATCTATAAATAAAGTATAATTATGGAAACTGTGTTCATCCTAACTGAAAGCTATACGCCATGTTTGCTGGCTTCACGCACCTGTCAGTCAGTCAGTCAGCATGTCACCTTAAAGGGTTAAACAAATGACGCACAGCACTACTACGGTTACAGAAAAGCTTGCGCTGTTATAATTCACTTACCTTTTAATACTTTTGGGCCGATTATAATCCCCTATTTAAAAAAAACATCAATGTTTTGAATGAGCAGCTGTAATGTAGCCGTGGCAGGATGAATTTTGGCATGGCGCCCCGCCATGGTAGAATGAATGTAGCGGAAACCTTGACTACAGTTTTGTTACACTACAGCAAGCAACAGTATAATTACCAAGACAGTTTAATTCAAGTAATTATCTATAGTATGCCTCCAAACACTAGTATTTATTTTTTCATGTAATGTAATGGCTTATACAGTATCTACTGCCTCAATGACAGGCAAATATATTTTAGTTCAGTAGAAAACTCGGCCCTCTTCATAGGGGTGTGAACCTACACTGGTCTCACGGTTCGGTTCGATTACGATTATTATGCTATCGATTTGGTTCAATTCGATATCTCGGTGCATCACGGTGCATTGACGATGCTTTCCACATAGTTAGATTTAACACAAGAAAACAATTGTATTAAAATCTATAAATATGTTTATATTTATTACTTGCAATACAATTTTGTCCTTTAATACAAGCAGTCAGATATATGAACTGTACCTTTAATTTTACCTGCTCAACAAAAAAAACACTCTTTGTGAATGAAAACTCCAATATATGTACAGAAGACAGCACGAGCATTCATAACAAATAAACTAATGTAAATATTATCCCGCTTGCTTTTTGAGCACTGGCAAGTTCTTACACCCCTATGATTGGTCATTGTCTTCACCCGCTCAACAGAAAGGGCTGCGCTTGGCTTTAGAAACGAAAGCGATGTTTACCCATGAGTGACGCGGGAAAAAAGCCGCGGGTCAGTCTTTATACGCATAATCCGCGGTTATCAGGTAATCCGTAATAGAATAAATACAATACAATAAACTCGCACCACAGGCACGCTTGTGTCTGGATCCACAAGTATCGCTTTAACAGCCGAGAGGAGAGGAAAAATTACCTCACGAACATGCCAACGGGTCAAATGCCCAAAGTGTGTGAGGGGCAGAGATGGAGTTTTACAGCATTTCTCCCTAGTAGTGAAATAGCAGCTCGAGCTTTAAAATTCCTCAGTGTCAGTGAAAGACTGTGTCCAGCACACTCACACGTGCACAATTATCTGCTTTTTTAAGTAGTAGGAGTGTTTTATTTACTCACCCTCGCCTCCTTTGCCACAGTATTCTACCGTGACATCGCGCATGGGTGATAAATGACGTCAGTGGAAAATAACCAGTTATGATCTATTACTGAACCGATATCGAATTGTCCCCATCTGCATCGCGGTGCACCGAAGAAACTATTAATTTTGACACCCCTACCTCTTCATGATATAAGGATTGTGCTTAACATATGTGATTTTCTATTTATATCTCCTTTGAAATATGTTATAAATTGCAAAGATACAGACTTTTCTCTGTGTCTCCCATTCAGTTTTATACTTCCTGCCCTCCATCTAAATTTCGCGCGTGATCAGAACCACGTGAGTGAAAACAACCTTTAGCCAACAGAATGTTTAAAAGAGACCATCAAAACAAAACAAAAATACCAAACTAAATGGATGCATTAAAACACAGTCCAGAATAATAAAACAGAATTCATAGTGCATTCCTTTAAAAATGAATGTTTTTAACACATAACAAAGCTGGGAAGCACAACAAGAGCCTGACCTTCATTACTGGGGTTGCCCAGGACTTTAAGGACCTCAGCATTGACAGGGTTCTGGCCGAGAGCTCGCATCACATCTCCACACTGATTGTACATGATCTTTCCATCTCCTGTTCGGTCAAACAGGAGGAAGGCCTCCTTAAATTCTGATGGGGAGAGAAAGACAGGGAAAGACAAGCGATGCAGAAAATGATGTGTAGTTATGTGGACTGAAAAAAATGAAAGCAATATTGATTCTAAAGCAACAAGCACAGTTTGATGTAAAATCATTAGGCTTGTAGTTCTTGCTAGAGGCTTTGAGATCACTATCACAGCATTTGGCAGAGCAGCTTAGAGGAATGCAGCTCTTCCCGGGGCCGCCCTGAGTCAAACTTCACACACACACACACACACACACACACACACACACACACACACACACACACACACACACACACACACACACACACACACACACACACACACACACACACACACACACACACACACACACACACACACACACACACACACACACACACACACAGATTAACCATATATGGACAGAGGAGAGAACGCAGCACTACATCAACAGCAATTTGTGTCCCAAATGACACACTGCGTACTGTACTGTCTAGAGTGTGATTCCTATTAAACAACAGAAAATAATACATCATAGTCTAAAGAAACATAATTAGAAACTGCTGAAGAATGCACACAATTAAAGTGAGGATTTACAGCAGTTTATAATGGACAAACTGATAGACCTTATTTATTGCTTTTTCTGAGAAAAAGTTTAATCCTTAAACTATCTTTCTGCAGATTTATTGTATATTATAAAGACCAATGTTAATACAGCAAAATAAGACTTTCAAACAACAATTTTAAAGTTGCCATGAAATTAAATGTTAATCTATTCAGTCTCTGCAAGCTCCTATTAATCCTCCACCAACATGAGTGTAACACCTATATCCCAATACTTAATTAAAAAAAATATGCATGGAACGAGGACCCCACAATTTTGTTACCCCACAAAAATCTGTTACATTTGATTTTATGTCACAATACAGAAGAAAAAAACTGTTGCAACTTCAATTTTCACTGCAAACTTTTGAATGAATAATTCAATTCCTTGCAACCATCAACTTTTAAACCTATCGCAGATCAAATTAAAGATACTGTGTAAATATGCTGTTAACTTACTAACCCTCAGACCTTCAAAGCATTTTTTTCTTAAGTCCAACGTTAAAGAACATTTTCCATATTGTTCTACTGAAAACAAGGGTTTAGAATTAGCATGGACGGAGGGACATGTCCCCACCAATATCCACAGATTAATAAAATGTCCCTACCAATAATTGAATCACCTCCAAAATAAAACATTGCTTGGCGAAATTTTCCAGTCAGGCTTACTGTGCAAGACATAAGCGGCTACATTTCAAAGAAAAGTGTCAGTCACTTCAAGTTCGCTACAAGTCCACCACAATAGTAACCATGGATGTGCAATTAATAAAAGATTTGTTTCGATTTCGGCCATCATGATAATTATGAAAAAACAACAATCAAGATAAAATGGTTATTGTGTCATATGCCTCCCCCTTTCCAGAGGTCTGCATTCATTCCTTGTCAAAGTAGAATCATGTAAATTTACTTTTGCACCATAAGACATGCTTGATTTAATGTTGTTATTATTACTAATTGTATTTGATTTATTTATTTATTATTAAAGTTTTTTTAAGTGCGAAATAGCACGTGCTGTTCTGTTTGGACTCTCAGAGAAGGTAAAGAACATGGACATGTAAAGTCATCCTTTAGCTTAAAGTGCATAAATGGCAATATTATACCTGCAAAAATGTGTTCAGATGCGGTGGCAAGTGATTATGCACAAATAAGCCCTCAGTAAATGTAAGCCTTTATTAAACTACCTTTTTGTCAGACATTCCTTTAACTTTACATTTTAAATGTGAAGTTACATTTAAATTTTACAATTGGGGGGTGGGGGTTCAAATTGGGTCCCCACCAATATCAAAATTAAATCTACGCCCATGACTGAAGAGTCAATTCACTGAACTATCCCGTTAAACACATCTATGGGTGTGACAATGTAACCTGCAAACAGGTCAGTGAGCAAATCTATTCAATGAATGATTCAAAAGATTTGAGTCACTGAGATGAATCAAATCCGCACTGCCCTAGAACTGCCCTGTGAACACTAACCTGGCTCTCTGTCCTGCTAATACGACCACAAAACATCACATCATCTTTCAACTACCTTAAATTAACTTCAAAACTAATTTAAATAGATAACTTCCTAAATATCTGCTTGAATCCCATCCATTTTCCTGTCCCCCATGGATGTTTTTAGCGTTTCCAGCTACACATTCCAGAGCAGCTTCCGGTGCTTCAAACGCGACGCATCGGTAAAACTGTTTGACTTCAACATCAACACCAGAAATGTGTACATAAAAAATACTAATGTCAAAATGGTCTGACCACTTTACATTATCCACAGCACACTGGTTTGTACACCACATCATGTGAATGCTAATCTGACAGCACATCTGTCATCCAGTGTAACGTTAAACTGATGTGCGGGCCTGCGTTTATTTGCATTCATCTGCAACATAAACACAAATATATATCTAAAACCTCGACGAATATATATCACTATAATATTAAAGCCAACATTCGATACTCACCACAAATCTGGTCCTCCGTGAAGTCAGACTGTCCATGCCAGGATGAGGGCATAGAAAAAATGGTATAGAAACAGATGCATTTGTTTGATCTTTTAATAAATGTACTGAGAATCTCTCTCAAAATAGTAATAATAATACACTTCAGACACAAATGTATGACATATATTAGCTAACCGGAGCTTGAACGCCTTTTTATTAGATGATTGAGGTATTAACGTCATGTCTGATAAATCTGCCGACTTTATGGCTAATGGACGCTGCCTGCACTATAGTGAAAATGAGAGATGTGTGCGGCTGAGACGATGGACTTACCATGACTGCAGTGTTTGAGGATGGAGCAGAAACGCGTCAGACCGAGCGCTTGTCAATTACAGTATGGTCGCGCGCACTCCGCTACACCGCTATATTCGCGATGACGTCATGTCAACCTGATTCAAGCGGAATCGGCCAATCAAATAGTGCGGGCGCTGGTTTTCCTCTACTGGCATTACCGCTCTGTCAGTAATACACGGGCAGTTGAAAACATTGGCAATATGGCAAACCGTTTTATCATTTAATATATCCACCTTTTTCCTATGTCCCATGGCTCCAAGTAGAGGTCTGTGCGTACAAAGTCCCGCTCCCGCCAGGTTTTATTCCACACCTGACCTCTCCGGCTGTATATTCAGTCATTGTTTTTTTAGAATAATTTTCTACCCGACCCGACCATTCCTGTTTAAATTGGGTAGGCTACTACCAAAAGAGAGAGATAACAGATAAAACTGTAGGTTGTGCAAGGATTGTAGGCTAAATGTCAGTTTTGTTCGCGACTTTGTGATGAGACATGAGTGCCGCCCATGGTGCCGCCTTAAACCTGGGGTTCCAGTCTTGTGACTGCTAAAGGGTAAAACTTTGAGGTATTACCACATCACGCAAAGGGTCAATTTTTCCATCTGCATCTATGATGCATGAAAAAGACTCCCATACATCAGACTTGCCTGATGTGGGTTTCTTAACAGTAAACTGACCGTTTTCTAATGCAAGCTGAAGCATCTTTTTGCTCTCTCATGTTGGTAAACGGTCTGAGGACAGTTATGCAGATGATGCGCGCACAGACTTTGCAAAAGAAAAAAAGCACGTGCAGAAAGCACTGATCATGCGTTCAGCATGTGTAACAGTCGTGAGTACTGGCTGTACCGGTGCTTAATAAGAATAAGGAAATGCTGTTCCAAAATAATGTCGGGACATGGGAGCGCTATATTGTTAGACCTGTTCAAATTACACCAGAGTTACCGACCACTACCACATTTTATTCTGAAATTTATTCCCACGTTACAAGAAATCTGGTTGGCTCCTGAGGTACAGCCGAGAGAATGCAGACCTCCAACTCCAAGAGTTGTAAACAATAGCTGTTTCTCAATACACGCTCTTAAAGTACACATGAAATTAAAACTAACCATGTTGATTTTGTTACCTCTCATTGCTAGTTTTGTGGTGAGCAATTCTTCTGTGCATGTCATTAAGAGAAAAAAATGTTTTTGCACATGTAATCTAAAATTTAAATCTGAAAATGCACTTCCTGTTTGTTTGCATTGGGTGTGGTTAACATACTTAACCACGCCCCTTCAACTAACAGTTTTGACAATAAAAAACAGAAATAGTGGAGGTGTCTGTTAGATTGTAATAACTCTCCAGAAATCCTTTTCCCAATCTTTCAGAGTGAAACGCCTACTTTACTACATCCAATCATCTCGCAGTTGAAAAAACAAGCCACACCCACTGTTTATTACTCATTTAACATTCAATTTATCTAGGTACTGTCACAATATGAAAAAAAAAAAAAAAACAGTCACAGCTTCCGGTTCATGCAGACTTTGTGATCTTGTTTTCAATTTCAATACTCAAGACTGCAAAAACAGGATGCATGGAAGAACCTGGATGTGTTCTAGATCTCGATAATGCATCAACTGTTATTAATAAAACAAACAAACAAACAAAAAAAAAATGCATTAACAAAATGTTTTCAGTGTCCCCAATATCCCCAAATCTTCCACATGTTTTCCACAGCTGTTAAAACTGACCTTACTATACGGAATATAGGAACAGCACTTTTTTTTTTGAGTGTAGGATTTATTCAGTAGATACTATTTATTTATTAAATATATACTTATTTCAACAGTAACTAGTAACAAATATCACTTTTTTGCCATTGACTTCATTGGGGTTGAATCACTGAAACATTACTAGTAGGCTAGTTATTTATTAGGTATTTTTAGATATAGTGCCTATTATTATACACTTGTAGGCTATTTAATCAAGATATATATTAGATATTATTATTTATTCATTATATTCACACTGGTAGCTGAAATAAGAAAATAAAGTTTAAAGTAGTAGCAGTATGAAAAGTGATTTTTGTACTATTTATATATTAAATGTTAAAATAGTTTGCCATACATCTAATACCGTAAAGCCGTGTAAACTAGAAAGAAATGTGTGGACAGATGTTTTCAGCATTTTATTTGTATTTTTGCTTGTTACATTTGAGAGTTATGACTTTTACACAAATGTTAGTATTGTAACTTTTCTTGTATGATAAAAGTATAATCTATTTATCACTATCTATCAATAATTTATGACTTGCAGCAGTGTTTTTTCTAGAATTAAAACTAACGATTTAATGATTTATTATATACGGTTTAAAATCTTGGGATGTTAGCTGCTGTGTGTTTGTTTGTATTAAAAAGGCAACATCCAAACACAGAGACGCTTGAAAACAGAATATTTTACTATAGGGTGTAGCTGATACTTCTGTTTTGTAGCAAGTATACAGTTCCAGTTTACACTTTAAAATATAAGCTGCATGATCATTAGCAATTTGCTTAAATATTATGGACAATAAAAATGCCTCTGTATTGAAATTTGTACTGATTCCAGTGAGTGTCTTTAAAACATTTTTGACTTCTATCAGATTCTCAAACACTCTTCTTGGAAAATTGTGAAATATGCACATTCATCCTCTCCTCCATTAGATGGCACTAAAGACTCAGTCAAGAGATGAATAATGTATTTGATGTTAGGAGAACAACTTATCCTGGCAAAATTGAATCGGATAGCACTGTGGCAGTAAAGCACTTGATTTGTTTAGCTAAACTACACAAAAACGCCCAGGTAAATACTTAACTAGCTGATGTGACTATAAATATTTTTGTTTAGTAAAAACAAAACCCAAGAGTTAGTATTGGTAATTTAGATAAAACATTTATTATTATTTGTTGTGGCACAGAAACAGCACAGGAGTTTAGATTGACCCATTTAGGCTGAGACCTTTTTTTTTTTTACCAGTAGCATGTCAATACCACAATGTCTATTAGGCCACATTTAATTTATTTAATTCACTTCATGAATAAACTAGAATATTTTGTTTGGGGATATAAAACAGCAGCGATATCATAGATACGGCTTGAAAAAAAAAAGTATATATAAATATATATATATATATATATATACACAGCACCTATAGAAAATCATCATACCCCTTTGAAATAATTACTTTATTTGTCACACATCCTGAAATCAAATCACATTCCAAATAACTTTCCAGCCTTTGAAATGTTTTTATAGCCTTCTCCTAACCTGTGCCTTTCTAAAGCAGGGTGAAATCATGCGAGTACAGGTATCAATTTTCACAGGGAATAATGATTTTCTATAGGCACTGTATATATACATACAGTTTAAAGAAAATGTAATTAATTCATACTTTTAATATCTCATTCAGGACCGTTTATATCAATGCATTGATATCAAATGGCTTTCTTCACTCCCCTTGACTGCTGCTTTCTCCACACTGAAACCGTATGAAGTCCAACACACGGGCATCTTGAAGAGTCAGGTACTGTGCCACTGTATATTTGGGATCTGGGAGAAACGTCTGGGGCAAAAGTCTCGTCTCAGAGTCACCACATGGTAAATCGTCCATGTTGCCAAGAGAAACAGGTGCTTCACCCATTACATGTTGTGCCAGCTTCCTTCCAAGAGTGTATGTTCCTTCCTTAGGTTCACCTTGAAACACAACTAGGGATCCATAACGCCCCATCTCAATGCCAACCTGCCCAGCAATCGTCCCATGAACGTATGAGCCAATGTGCCAATCAGAGGGAACAGAAAGTGAAACGGCTCGCCTCATGCCGATGTTCTCACCCAATCGCCCTGATGGAGCAGAAAAAGTAAAAAATATTAGAATATAAAATATTAAAATAAATAATGTAATTATAACGGGGTGCAAGGAAGACAATAGGGTGTGTTGGAAATATTCATGTTTAATCATGTTTAAAATATGTAATTGCATCTCTTTTATGATACAGATAAATCCACTGTTTTAAATGCATTGTTTTAATTTTGGGGCCCAAAAGATTTATAAATGTTTCTTAAAGGCCACATTTATTCAATCAAACGGATCCTGTAAAAATTGTAATATTTTGAAATATTATGGTGAAAAACTACTTTCTATTAGTGGTGAAACGGATCACAAATCTCACGGTTTGGATAGCAGCAGTTGTTGAGTCACGAATCTGACCATTTTTCGGATCAGCAAAAAAGGGAGACTACAAAATGTCAATTGCTTTTTTAATTTATACAAAAATATTACTGTAAAAACCATTGGTTTTAACAAACACAACATAGAAAATCAAGGAAGAACCAGCTGAATAAAAGGAAAATATTCAGTAAAAAAATGATCTTTGCTACTGTTGCTGATAATGCTAAATATAGAAATCTAACATCTTGTACAACACATTTATTTTCAATGAATGATTTAACAATTCACACATAAAACTCCATGTTTCATTATAGGTGGATCATTTTTGAAAACCTATTCAGTGACATAATTTTGATGGCTGTTTGTCGCCACCTATTGGTTACACAATGTAATTGCTACAACATTTACCATCTTTAAGTTCCATTGAACAGTGATTTTAATCTTTACCATAAACATTAGTTTATATTGTTATTAACAAACTGAAAAAGTGTAAAAACTGAATCTCTCTCGATCAAACGCAGATTTTAATATATCACTTCGAAGGATTAATAAACATATGCAAGACATTATCATTTATCATTCATGTTGCGTGGGTTTGAATTGAGATCACAACCCAAGCAGCAACCTCCCGTTCTCCCTCGTGACCCCAATACGGAAGTAACTGAAGCTGCAATTCATAGACTCACATTTGAGGGCTGGGTCCAAAAACTCCAGATGTTCACTGACTGCTATGCTAAATTGGGCAATTTTACAGCTGATAAAAACATGTTTACAGCCTGGTACAAAAGATGGTTTTGGTGCATATAGCTAATATTACCCTTCATGACAACTATGAGGAGGTGAATTTTGTTTTAATAACTCATCCGTTTCGTTTTTTTTAAAGTTGACTAAGTTTGCATAATTAAGAGCGTGGCCACTTGAGTGACAGCTTGGTATCGCTGGTCTCTGTCGTATCACCTCAGCTGATCCCGGCTGATTAGCCGCTGAGCTCTGCCTATACATATTTTTGTGTTGTTTTATGTGGCTTTACACAGTCAATTGCCTTTTGGAATTATTTCCTACAATTATCAGATAATATGGCATACTGTGTGCACTTAATTGTGCTCACAAACCATTCAAGTTGCCTCAATTTCCCAGGCGAGTTAAATTATATACTTATATATCATACCTATGAATGTATTTGTTTTATTTAAGATCATTTATGACTTTCTTTAGAACTTGAATGCACTCCAGAATCTGACAGATTGATTAGCTCTAGGCTCTAAAACAGTCATCTGAATTGTTGTCATACAGTGTTATGCCTAGATTTCATAAATAGCCTAGCATTTATTAACACAGACTATATTTGAAGTGTTTGGAAGTAATTTGCGTTATTCCACTGTTAAAAAAACGTCATAATGCTTAGTGGCTTAATGTATTACAACAGTGTTTTTAAAAGTCTAAACACTTTATTGATATAGTACACAGCCAAGCACATGTGGTCAGAACACAAACGAGTCACAGGTAATGAAGTATTAAGCATTTCTCCCAAAGAAAAGCCTGTCTAAGCAAAATGCTTAGCTCTAGCTCTGCCTCTTTTACTTTGTTTGGTCACCCCAGTCGGTGCGATGAAGCGCAAACAAAATGGCGACGATTGGCCACGCCAACTTGTAGCTTTATTTGCACTCTTCAGAAACCAATGGGTGATGTTACGCATACTACGTCCATATCTTTTACAGTCTATGGTACAACTTTTTTTGTCATTATTATATTTTACAGGGAAGCCTAAATGCTTTCATACATGTAACACGGGAGGCGATCTTCCTGCAATTGTTATGAATGTTAGACTGACCTACAAGTTCAAAAAAAGTTATTATTCCGCAGGTCACGTGCGTCTACTGTGATCCGTTACACCCCTAGTTCCATTATAATAATTATTAATTATATTATATTAATTATATTACTTTTTATTTACTGCTTTGTATTATAATAAATTGTTAAAACATGAATGAAAAGCTGAATTTTTGGCAGTTAAAAATAAATAATAATTTCTAAAATCTCGGGAAACATCTGAAGATTCTGAAAAATTCTGAAAATGGCCATTTAAAACAGTTTTTCAATATTTCTTGTAAATGTACTTATAGTCATTTGGTTAATCCCATGCATTCTTGCTGAATAAAGTGAGATTTTAATAAAATAATCACTTCAGTCCAATATATAATTAAACTAATTATTACTGAATGCAAGTGTATGATGGTTTATTCTCACCTATAGTCAAGGCTAACTGATCTGCCAGTGAGGGTCCATCGGGAGCGTTGAGTTTAGACATGTCCTCAGATGACAGCACACTCTAAATCACACAACAGATCAGAGATTACACAAGCTGTAGAAGAAATGCACATTTCTGAAAAAGCAATTGAAGGGCATTTACCTTAATAAACCCTGTTTTTTTGCTGGTAGATTGATGAGCCATTACTGACAATGCAACATCCTTCACCAGCTGCTGAAATTTCTCATTCCTCGCCACAAAGTCTGTCTCGCAGTTAACCTGAAAATTAAAACGTCCGGTCATTCACCGTGCATCCTTTTTAGAAACAATTATACACTGTATATTGATGTATACCTCAACCATGACGGCAGCATTGTCACGCATTATGAGACCAATCAGCCCCTCTTTGGCTTTCCGACCTTCCAGTTTGGTCGCTTTACTCCAGCCCTCTTTTTTTGCCTGTTCATGAAGCCAGCTTTCTGCCTGCAAATTTCACAAGTCATAATTAGTTCACATATCACGTACCTTTCTTTTCCTTTACTGAGGAATATGTTAGAAAGGTCACTGAAATATACGGAGCCTTTAAAATGTCATGTCTCAGATATTGCAATACTAAAATGATTTATAATTCATCCCAAGTGATTTTATACTCGTAGAAGGCATTATAAATATAAATTTGTTGGTCAAGATAAATTTGTAATAATTATTTATTTACCCAGAGACTAAAACAATGAAAATTTAATTAAATTAAGTTGAAAACAAACATTGCATATTCTAATGTACTGGTGGGGAAAAAAGTTGTAGTACACATTTTTTTTCTTTGATGCAGACAGACAGCGTTTTCATATTTACTTTTTGTGCAATTTATGCAAAATAAAGAGTTTTCATAACTTTTTGAAACTCCCCCTTTTTGTTGTTTTGGTGACTGTCACTTTAAATTCAAATAAGATTGTGCTGTTTTCAATAGAGGGCAGAGCTACAAATGCCTATGCATCAGTGTAGTGGCAGATGCAAAACAGGACTAACATTATCTCTGAAAAACTTAAGGAAGTCAAAAGAACAGATGAAGGCAGTCTATGTAGACTACGCTGTTCAATTGTGCATCCTAAAACTCCACATTTCTAGCCCACACTAGAGTTTGAGCATGAGAAATTCTGTCGTATGGTACTGCGAAAAAATTAAACAAGATGATTAGACATTAAAAAAAAGCAAGTGATCGCAACATATTTTAAAGTCATGTTTTGATCTATTGGTCTCATGCAATCACGTGATGCAATTTCACAGGTAAGACTTCACCAATCTTGAACTTTCCAACGCAACAAACTGCGAAGCTTGTCGCATGAGCTTGCGTTTCCGGTTTGCCACATGTGTATGAATGGAATGCTGTGTCCCAATTCACATACCATCTGTCCTAAATAGTATTTGAAAATAAAATTAGTATGTCCCTAATCGTAGATGTTTGTATGACTGTTAATTAATATCTAGCCAACTGGAAAATATTTAAATCACGTTTTCTGTCTGCAACAACAATACTGAACTTAAATAAAGACATGTTTGAACATTAACGTCTGAATGCATAATTATCCAAAGATCTGAGGAGATTTCTCTGCAGGAAAGACTCCTGAATGGAAGAATAAAGCTGCGGTCACACTGCAATTTTCTTCCCATAGACTTCCATTCATATGCACGCAAATGCGTCAGACTGGAAACGCAAGGTCATGAGTCAAGTTTCGCAGAAATCGCATCACTTGACTGGGTGAGACCAATCAAGGATCAAAACATGACCTCTCTGGTAAGGAATTTAAAACATGGACCAAATGCTCGCTTTTTTTATTGTCTAATGATCTTGTTTAATCCAGCCCCTTTTCGCAGCGCCATACGACAGAATTTCGCAAGCTCAAACACTAGTGTGACCGCAGCTTGATATGTGGATGATTGACAGGGCTCATAACTAAGCAACACAACGATCTGTTAACAAGGAAGTAGTACGTCCCAAAGCTTGCATACTCCTGTTACACACTCAAAAGTATACATTTTTCCTTCACAAAAAAAGTACACACTTTTAGGGTGTAGTATAAATATGCGAATTGGGACGCAGCAGAAGTCTATGGGGCGAAAAGTGTACTGTGACTGTGGCTTTAGTTGCTTCAGTAGGTGAAATCTCTAATGGCGGATGGCTGCTTCTCATTCAGGGCTGTTAATGAGGGAGAGACTGTCACTAATGGGCGGTGCTTTCCTACTCCGTTGACATGTACAAAGGGAGAATGTCAAAGTGTATCTGCAGACTGTTTTTATGAAGTGTGACTCTAAAAAATATAATTTATTCATTTTTACCATTAGATGGTGGTTATATTCACACGCTGTTGCCCCACACATATATTTAAACCCTTTATAAAAGTGATTTTTGCATAATATGTCCCCTATAAAAGAGGAAGTACAAGGACTGGGTTGTACCTGTGTTATGTCATTGTTGCATTTCTCCAGCGCCTTTTTGCAGTTGATAAATGTGTAGCCCGTAGATTTGCGCAGCTGCAGGAGAAGCGCTTTATCTGCTGCTAAACTCGGGCAGCTGGTGAACAGAGACTGAACGTGCTGCGTCAAACATCCCTGCAAATAGCAAAATATCATTACTATTATGACACACAATAATGATGCTAGGACATCTCATAGTCATACAAAAACTAATAATTAAACACGCATTTGGATGACAAGCCAACATTGAGGTTTCAGTACGACATATGAAAAACGAGTCCAAGCCCACCTTGACAACTTCAGTCCTGACAGACCGAAATAAAGAATATAAAGCCATTTCTGTACTGTGTCTTCCTCAGGACTGACACCGGTTTCCTTACTTCAGTATCAGGAATGTCATTGAAGCACGTTTTCTACAGTGAGGGAGAAAGGTCAAACTAAGAGAATTCTCGAGATAACTTTAGCGCCATCTGCGGTACAGGAGTTTATATTGTACTTGAATGCTAATGTTTTTTAAGCTAGTTTGTTATCATAGTCAGTATTTTACATCATGTATATATTGTGTTATAATAAAAAAGACATTTTAAAAACTTAATAATATGTTTGGGTCTTGAAAAGTTCACATATGTAGTAACCTGTGTTGGGGAAAGTTTTTGAAAGTATTAATATTGAGTTACTTCCCAAAAAATTTCATTATTTACGTTACTTAGTTACTTTTTATGATAAGTAGTGCATTATTATGTTACTTTTGAGTTACTTTTTGTCTGGTGGAAGCTTGATCTCTTTCAGAACCTGCAAGGTTTTTTTTCTTCGTATTTTTGTATAGAGGAGCTCGACAATAAACAACACACTGTATAACCTACATAACAAAATACATAAAAAAATAATAATTTAGGATAGCGTTATCTTTTAGAGAACTTCCTTACTTCAGCGCTATACATGCCGCATATACAGATTAATGAAATTTTAATTTGGTACTTTTTGCCCTATTAGATTCAACATGACTTTGTTAATTTTAATTCAGCAATTATTTTTTTAAAGCTAATTAATTAAACAAAAAAGTAACTTGCATTACGCTTTTTAAAAAGTAACTCAAATAATTGTACTTATTTTTAGCGAGTAAAGTAATGCATTACTTAAAAAAATAAGTAATAATATTTGCATTAATAAAAGACTGAATTAACTTAATAAAGACATGTTATACAAAAGAAATACAAAATATTTATTCATTCTTTTATTTTCTTTTTAGCTTAGTGCCTTTATTAATCAGGGGTCGCTACAGCGGACTGAACCACCAACTTATCCAGCATATGTTTTACGCAACGGATGCCCGTCCAGCTGCAACCCATCACTGGGAAACACCCATACACACACATTCACTACGGACAATTTAGCTTACCCAATTCACCTATAGCGCATGTCTTTGGACTTGTGGGGTAAACCACAGCTCCCGAAGGAAATCCATGCGAACACGGGGAGAACATGCAAACTCTACACAGAAATGCCAACTGGCCCAGCCGAGGCTTAAACCAGGAACCCCTACAAAATATTTACAAATATATAATTATGTATTAATTAATTAATTGTCATTAAATTACTATTAGGCAACTTTATTAATTATTGTTAATTTTTGTTATTAGACCTATCAGTTATGTATTATATTATTGTTGTGGTTGTTGATTAGGTTTACATGCAAACTTCATCTATCTGTTTTAAACTTCTATGGGTTTTCATGAGCATCAACATCAAAATAAGTCTACAAATTTTACTATTTAATTATTAGTAATTTTTTATTATTTATATTCTATCATTTATATTATCCATAAAAATTGTATTATTAGGTATATTATTGTCACTAAAATATGTTGTCAGTTATACTCAAATAAAAATAAATTTTAAAAATAGCATGAATTAAATAATAATTATATAATTATTTATTAAACGAAAAACCTTGTGTGCATCTTGATATGGGTGTGAATGCTCCACCTGCTCTTGCTGACTGTTTGCCCACACAACAGCTCATGGAAACTCACAAGGGAACGTGTTATTGCCATGAAGACTTTTATGCCAAACACATACCGCAGACCATCATTTCAAGAGACTAGCGAAACTGTGTTAACTCCTATATATTCTATATAAATGTCATAGTCATCTACAGAACCCGAAAGCTGATATTTCACATTTATTTGGGACATACAGACCAAAAAAAAGAGGAACTTCCTTTTTTTATTATTGTTTATTTATTTATTTATTAGTTTATTTATTAATCATTATACTTTCTCTTTTTATCATCTCACCACTCCTAGTCTTATCTTTTTGCTCATAACTGAGTCATACTTATTATCACAACAATGTTTTTTGGGGGGCATGGGAGGAGTTCCTAATAATTTATTGAGTTAAGAAGATATAAAAACCAAAGTGGGTCTTACTCTGCGGTGTTTAACGGATCGTCTAACAATGAAGATCATCCTCATACTTTGTCTCAGCATCACCCTGATCTCTCAGGGCCACTTTGGTAAGTTCATGCAATTTCTATCAACAGTAAATGCATCAGTTATTATTGTCTTTTTACAATCACTAGGATACATTTCTCAATACTTTGGTGACTTGCAAAACTTTTTACAGTTTTAACCAACTTTCATCAGGGCATTGCTGTTCATTCCATATTCAAAGCGCACTAAATTTATCAACATGCCTAATGCATATCTCAGATCCATACATTCTTTCCTATTCAAAGCTTGTAATTCAACAAACACACTTGGTCATCTATTTTAAAAAACCTAACAACACTAATAAGCAGGTGGAATTTATTTTTTACAATATTGTTTACATTCAAAATGTTTTTTTTACAGAAAGGAATCAGACATGATGCTGTAGGTTTCTATATATTTGAAGAGTTCAAATGCAAAAGCTTCTAAGTGCCGTCTAAAATTCTCTTCTAAAACGAGCAAGTTAAAATGTGTCTAAGAAAATGCTTATTTTAGAAGAAAATTTTAGATGACAAGTAGAGGCTTTTGCATTTGAACTTTTCAAACTTGTATTTTTGTTTTAAGAAGTTTATCGAGAAAAAAAAAAAAAGATTTTGTAGATAAACCAGTAAGAATCCTCTACTTTTTTTCCTCTTGCTCTTTCAGCCACTTCTCTCAGTGGGTTAGTCCGTGTTTACACCACAAATTATATCTAAATTGTCCACTTTTTATAGATGGTAATGAAATTATGTGAAACTGTGGTTGGTATGGTGATTTTGATAGCATTTTGTTTTTCCAAATATATTTTAATAAAATATCAATGTAGAAAAAAGAGATTTTATTCAGTTATTTTGTATTATTTGGGGATTTGAACTCAAGTTGAACAGTTTAAAAAAAAAAAAGTATGTAAAGCAAATTGGTCTGTCGGTACAGAGCTTTGACAGTTGTTGTGTCCGAAAGAATTTCCAATGATTGAAAACAAATGCCCAAGAATTCATGGGATTTGAAAGACGTAGTCAATGAATGCATGTACAGAAGCAATGAAACATGATTCACAGTTTAGATTACACTGACTGATGTCATGCTTACTGTTTGAACAATTTTGCAAAATCACTAAAGAATTGAGAAATGTGTCTTAGTCATTGTAAAAACAGTCAATTAATCTGTATATTCTGTTCATGAGAGCAATTACACAACAGCAAACGGTTTTCTTCTCTCTCTCTCTCTCAGATTCTCTGGACTTGTGTAAGTGTTAAAGCATGATACTGAACTGTTATTTTATAATACTTCTTACATGTGAAATCTCCTTATTTAATTGAAGTGCCTCATATAAAATTGTGTAATGTTTTAGGAAGCTCGTGCTATCAGGCTCTGTCCCTGTAAAAAAAGCTGTGGTGGATTTTTTCCCCTTTATATAAAATATAACTCAAAATTGCCCAATTTTATACTTTTAATAACTCTTTATCATGTGAAATACATATCATCTCCTCCAAGTGTCACGATGACTATAAAACACATGGTAGCTGATATGAGCTGCAATGTAAAATTTTATACAGGATATAACATATACATGTATATAGCACTTCATTCTCAGAAATGAAGGTACAATAGCTGTTACTGGTGCAGTATCTTTTCAAAAGATCCATTTTGTTCCAAAAGGGTCTATATTTGTAACTTGAAGGTACATATTAGTGAGTAAAAAGTACAATAGTGTTATTATAGTAAATCTTTAGGTATTGATATGTGCCTTTATGCTACCAATATGGACCCTGTGGGTACAGAACATAAAAAATAAACAAATGTATCTTTTGACAACGTACGACCCTAGTGAAGGCTTGCGTACCATTAATATCTGAGAGTGTACGTGTGCCATGGTAAAAGAGGTATTTGGCAGTACAGAGTTTAGTAAAGTTAAATGTTCCTTAAATTAATATTTTACTCAAAAATTAAAACTACGACATCATTACTCAATCTCCACTTGTTCCAAAACATATTATGTTTCTTTCCTCTGTAGGACAATATTTTGAAAGAATCTGGTAGCCATTGACTTCCACAGCATTTTCTTTCTAGGATGTCAATGGTTTCCAACATTCTTCAAAATACCTTATTTTGTGTTCAACAGAAAGCAAAAAACTCATATAGTTTTGAAACCAATTGAGTAAATGATGAGTAAATGTTCATTTTTGAGTGAACTATCCCTTTAATCTGTGTGTTCACCAAGCAAACTGGACTTTAGCTTGTAATTTAACAAGTGTATTAAAAACACCTCAAGGTCTGTTTGGTCACGTGAAGGAAAAAACAGCTTTTTATAACCGGCATATAAATAGGAGTTATGAAAGATTCAGTTCTAAACAAAAGGTTTACATGTGATGATAAGATACTCAGTGTGACCCTGAGTCCTGTTTATTTTGCATCCCAAACTTGATGTAGAGCTCAGCTGTGTCTACTTCAAGAGTTTCACACACAATGACGCAAAAGCCCAAATAATGATTAATAGTTGCAGTTTAGTTATTTGTAATGAAGAGCATTAGAAACAATGTTTGATGGTGCCATATATGCTGCATTGATTCAATAAGTTAAGTTATTCTCTGACATCTACATAGTACAGAGGTGGGCAATTACGGCCCGTGGGCCATAAGCGGCCCACTGAACTCTTTCATCCAGCCCGCGAGGGAGTTTTTAAAATGCTGCTTCTGAGTAACAGTTTGGTTTCAGAATTAGTAAATTAAGGACGCAATACAAGTGAACGCCATTTGATGGCAGTATTACATGCGGTACAGTTAGTGCAACCAGTAAAATTAGAACACACTCTCGCAAATTAAAATGCACTCGACCGTTAATGACTGAAAATGAGTCAGGCAAAAAAAAGAAAAATTGACTCTAAATGTCGTGTGATTAAGGAAGAATGGACAACAAAATACTTCTTCACCAATATCGGACAGAAAGCGGTATGTCTAATATGCCAAGAAAGTATTGCTGTTTTTAAAGACTACAACCTAAGTCGGCATTTTTCTAGCAAACATTAAAATTATTTTTAATGTGTTAATATGAGATTCTTTTCCATTCTCCACTGTAAAAATTATTACATTATTATTATTATTATTATATTTTATAAGGGATTATTTTATTGTTTTATGATGATTGATAAGTGAATATAAATAGCAGTGCAAATTAATTTGACTTGTAACTATGACTCAATAATAACTATTAAAAAAATGTGTGTTAATGTGAAACGTTTCTGTCCGATACTACATGTTCCATGCATACTGCCACTATAAATAAAAGTTATTTTTTGAAGGATTTGACATGTGGCCCTTCACTTGGTTTGCAAAACATGATGTGGCCCTCGGGTCTAAAAAGTTTGCCCACCACTGACATAGTAGGTATGTGGCTTAGGCAAGTTCAAACAAACTCCAGGTATGGTTTATATGCTCATATATTTCCCATAAAATATCCCTAGAATCATAAGGGTCATATTGACCATATTTAGAATGGTCGTGAATATTAATGAGCTCTGCTCTGATGTTTGCTACCTGTTGTTTCCTCTGTTGTGTTGTATTGTGGATAAAATTTAGGCTAAACTATAATTACTCTCAACAAAAAAGAATGACAGAGATGTATTGTGTAGTTTTTGAAGCTACACTATAACCTTCTGAATGTTTTCTTGATTACAAGACAACAATTTCATAATTTCACTTTCATAATTGTCACAACAAAATGCTTTAACTGCAGCTATTATTATTTAATTGCAGTGATTACTGTTTTACTCCTTTTAAGTGCTTCTTTGCTCTTCGGGTATTAATGCATTCTTTATGTGTACGTTTCTCAAGCATTGGCCAATGTGTCTGATGCTGAGATCAAGTCTCTGTCAGAGACGCTGTACAAGTTAGACTCAAACAGAGCCACGGCCTCTGAGCTGCTGATTGATCCTCAGACACTGATCCTTTCTTCTCAGACCGGCTCTGGAAACGACCTCTCACCACAGCCGTAAGACACACACACACCAAACTACTACAGACATGATAAAAATTAGTGACACCTATGGTAAATGTGAGCAAAATACATTTATGTTATGTATCCTTTTAATCTTTCATTCTAAAAAAAAAAAATACAAATTCATGAAATTTTCCCCAATTGTTTTATTTCAATAAATTTTTTTTTAATAAAAGGACAAACAACGCATATCATATTATCAAGGGTGCCATTAATTCTGACCATGACTGTGTACTGTATATAAGACATGCATGAATGTTATCGTGCATTCTAATGCTCTGTTTCTCTTTAGATTGTTCAAGGAAGTGAGCAGTACGTTGCTCTCCAAGCCCACATATAAAGCTTTCCTAGATCTGCTGGACAACTATAAAAAGATGACAGGAGAAGTGGAGGACGTGCCTTCACATGAAGAGCAGGAGCAGGACTCATTCCTCCAGCAGACCATGAACACCAACCTGGGGAAAGAGCTTTACAATTTCCTACACTCTAAAGGTATATTTGAGCTCCAGTCAAATGCGGTGTGATTTGTGTGTGTGTGTACTTTAGTATTTATTGAATAATGTTGACATATTTAAATTATTATATTAATATTTATCAATAAATATTAAATAAACTATAGTTTTTCTTTTACAAATGTTGTATTTATCAATGATTTCTGAAAACGTATAATTTATTTAATATGTTTTTACAGAAATATTTATTACTGATTGTAATACACTCAGATAATGTTGTTTGCTGTTGCGTATTTTAATTGAGCTGAAACATCTCAATTCTTGAGGGTTTTTGTGACAACTTAATTGTTTTTTGTTCAATCCACTTAAATTTGTAAAAACTAATAAGTCAACTTAATTATTTCATGTTGCACCAACACAAATCAATTGTGTGGAACCCAGCATTTTTTAATTGTATGAAAAGCAAATCAGCAAAAAAAAAAAACATTTAATTTATTTTGTTTTTTTCTATTTATTATATATAACAGCTATTTAAATTGTAAGTATATTTTACAAAATATTACAAAAAATATATTGTTAAGAATTATGCAAATGTTTGAACAGTGATATACATATTTTAGTTTTATACATTAGGGTCACTACAGTTAACTAAAATCATTTTAGTTTGAAATAAAATATAAAGGAAAAAAGCTAGTAGGAATGTGTTTTCATTTAGTTCATCATGATGTACTAATAGAACTAAAATAATAAAACAAAATGACTTTTAAAAAAAAACTGACAAAAAACGCACAATATAACTAAAATGTTAAATTAAATGATAAATTTTTAACAGATTTTAAATTAACAATGTTTAACTAAATATTTAACAAACATTTAACAAATATTGAGCAAAATTTTAATGTAAGTTCAAAATGAAAATTGAAATATATAATTATTCTATAGCTCAAACTATATAATAAAATCATATTATATAATATATATATATATATATATATATATATATATATATATATATATATATATATATATATATATATATATATATATATATATATATATAATACTGCTATATAATAATATTCTAAAATTCACTATTCTAATAATAAACTATTCTAATAATAAATAATATAATTATTCCTTACATTTATATAGGACACTTCACACATTTTTGGGGGGGAATCTCCTCATCCACAGTGTGCAGAATCCACCTGGATGACACAATGGCCATATTGCACCAGACCATACACCAGCTGATTGGTGGAGAGGAGAAAGAGGGATGATATGGGGATGTTTAGGAGGCCAGTGGGCAAATTTGGCCAGGATGCCGGGGTTAAACCCCTACTCTTTTTCAAAGGACATACTGGGATTTTTAATGACCACAGAGAGTCTGGACCTTGGTTTAACATTTCATCCAAAAGATGGCACTAACTGAGCAGTACAGAGTCCCCATCATTATACTGGGGCATTAGGACACACACAGACCACAGGTTGAGCACCTCCTGCTGGTCTCACTAACACAATTTCCGGCAGCAACCTAGCTTTCCTATGTGGTCTCCCATCCAGGTACTGACCGGGCGCAGCTTAGCTTCAGTGGGTGACCATGTGAGAGTTGCAGAGAGCTAGCTGTCAACTAGATTGTAGAGATACTACAGATAAATATTTTACTAATATTCCAAACTCCTTATTAAAAGAAATGCCTTAAATAAATGATTAAAAATATTTTAATTCAGTATTTTCTGTCAACACATTCAGGTGTGTATGGATCACAGAGTGAGTTTCTCCAGGACCTGAAGATGATGTGGTTCGGCCTTTACTCTCGATCAGACGGAGTCAAACTGGACTCCAGCGGCTTTGAGCACATCTTTGTAGGTCAGTCTGTGAACAATCATTACAATCTCAAACTGCATTTCTCACCACTTCGTCTGACATGCGATGTGTCGACAGGTGAAATCAAGGGGGGAAAAGTGTCCGGTTTCCACAACTGGGTGCAGTTTTATCAGTGTGAGAAACAGGGAATCCTGAACTACTACAGCCACAGTTTTGACGGTCCTGTGAGTATTTTCCTTTGAGAGAGTCAATCAAACAAAGCAGAGCCATTACAAGATAAGACACTGCAGGCAAAGTCATGCACCTCTCTGTTTTATTAAGTGTTTCTTTTGTCCAAACAAAGCTTCTGCACTGAACCATAAATCTCCATTTCAGCATCACTATACACCAAAAAAATGTTGTAAGTCAATTTATCCATAAACAAATGCTTCTGGAAAAGCGTTGGTGTATGTACTGCTGAAAAACAAATTCAGGAGAGACACATTTCATGCAGAAGAAACTAAAACATTTTATTTTAATTGAGCTCTATACACACAAATTGATAAAGGGTGACACAAAGTAAACTTTTTCAATGGTTTTTTTTCCATTAGAGATAAAATCACTTTGAGACCCCAAATTTACAGGTACATGAAAAAAATGTGCAGTAGCTGCAGTGTTTCACATTAAAAGTGTCAATGTTTGCTAAAAGTGCAGTTTGTCCTCTCTCTCTCTCCCTCTCAGTGGACCACGTATCCTGATGTATTGGGAATGCAGTTTAACTGGGATGGATATTTCAAAGAGCTTGGTTCTGCCTTTATTGGCTGTAGTCCTGAGTTTGATCTGGCCATCTACAGCCTCTGCTACATCACCCGTCCTGGCAAGAAGTGAGCTGTCCTATTTTTATTTCTGTCTTTATACTCATTTATCTATGAATTCAGTAAGAAACAAAAACAAGGAAAAACATTTTGACCTTGAAACTGCGGTTAAAATGATTCTGCTAATGAGGCTGAAAGGGCATCTGCCGCATAAAAAGCATATGCCAGAGTAATTGGTGGTTCATTGCATTATGGCGACTAAGCCAAAGGACAGCGAGTGATTCAACTAAAGCTATGTATGCAAAAAAAAGATTTTTATTTATATTCCTACAAAGAAATCTATGATCCATTCAAAGCTAGTCACTTGCTTAATTTTGTAGGATTTGAATTGAATTCAAATGATCGAACCATTTTGAACAAAACATTTGAATGAATGCTTCAAGGAAATCACTCAAGCAATAAACTCAGGGTTTCTGCTGATATCATAATGTCAAATTTAAGACTTTTTAAGACCTTTTTAAGACCATTAAGTATTAAATTTAAGACCTATATCACAATATAAAAAAAAAGCGCAAGAAAATGCAAAATCACAAAATTAGTGATAAAATAAATTTATTTAAATTGAACTGTACTAAAGACAGGTTAGATGGACCACTGAACTACAAAAAAAAAAACATCTTAAGGCTGATTTATACTTTCGCTGGCGCCGCATCGCGCACCTCGCTGACTGTGCGCGCACCTCACGAAACAGACGTTTCTGGAACTACGTCATATCATTAATATCATTCAAGATTTTAAAACTAATTATTTTTTTTATTATTTTTATAATTTATTATAATGATAATAAAGATTTTTATAACCATTCAAGATTTTTTTTAATCAAACTTTGATGCATCACTTGCTTTTGTTTACATCTTGGACAGTTCTACCTATTAAAGGTAAATATCAATAACAAGAGAAAATGGGTTGCTCTACAATTATATTTTTTACTATGGTAAGAATAAAAGCAAAAAAAAAATGACTAGAAATACTGATGTTTTTTTTTTTATTTTGCCCAGTCAACAATTCACACATTACTGTCTGTCTAGTTTCTGTCCTATAAAGGCTAAAAAGGAAATAATGGTCCAACATTCCTTACCATTATCACCAATAAAGCCCAGAATTTGGGCATAAGTATACTGTATTGGAAACTGATAGGTTCATATATTCTTTTCCAGTTAACAAAGACATAACTTGTCACTTAATTTTAGTTTGTAGCTAATAACCACCTGGGTCTCCACTTTAGCCATGGCATCTTTTTTTGTTTGAACAAACTTATCCCTCCGGTTTTTCCAAAGTTTTACAAAAACTTTCCTTCTTTTCCACGACTGTTGCAATTTCTAGCCAAGAATTATTGGTCATCTGGTTATCTCTATGATGATCACGCATGGACGGATCATAAAGATGTGTGTACAGTCATACCTGTTTCAGACAAAATCTCTTTAAAGTGTTTCATATTCAACTCAAATCAAACGCGGCGCCGCGGGAACTGTTCACCCGAAATCTGTTCACTCTGCCAGCCGAAATCATGTCGCGCGCATGTAAAGCGAACCTCCGCAAACACAGCGATGACGTCACATTCGCCGCGCGCACTGGGCCCAATAACAGAAAGCTGATTGGCTATTGCATGCTGGTCTCATTTGTAGTTGTAATACCGCAAATTACAATAGGACTAGTGAAGTAAAGGACTACAACACCACGAAAACCAAGCAACAACAAAAATGAATTTAAATGAGCATTAGATGTAGAGTTACATGGACATCGGAAAAATGAGACCTGTGCAAAATATTTAAGACCTAGAACAGCCAATTTAAGACTTAAAGGCCTTAAATTACGATTTTTAAATTTGAAACTTTTTAAGACTTTTTAAGACCCCGCAGAAAACACAGCAAAATAATTAGTATAATTATTGAATAGACATATGAAGATTTAAATGTAAATATTGCACAACCTAGTCAGATTATAATTGAATTTTCCATCTTGACTGCTTTTTCAGGTGTAATGTGAGTTTGGGAGGACACAGTCTGGGCATTCAGACCTACACATGGGACAAGAGCAGCTATGGAGATGGAAAGAAGTTCATCGGCTCTGCTTACCCCGTAACACCCTGATTCAGCCGATCAGCGCAATACACCAGCACCAACAGATCCAATCAACACATCTCTCAAATGTGAAAAAGTCATTATTTTCTTGGTTGTTGGAGGAAATAAAAAGCACATTTCTCTGTCTTTAATTTGATTTGTTAGGGTACATTTACAATTTTGCACTCACTAGCTCTAAATGTCAAAACTGTACACTTTTCAATTAGTTGCCAAACAATAGACATATTTACCAATAGTTTCAACAGTTTATATATCTATCTATCTATCTATCTATCTATCTATCTATCTATATATATATATATATATATATATATATATATATAAACTTTACTTTTTTAGCATGTAGATGTGGTGAAGATGATCTTCTAGAGGAAAGGTGATTTTAAGGCAACCTATTATGTTTATTTTTATAACTCTTTGAAACTGCCCATTTTAGGCTTTGATCCAAATTGTATCATTTTGGTGTGTATGTGGACTTCGGTGTTCATTAGTGCATCCGAAAACTCCACATTTATGCTTTTTTGTCACTGGCATTATCTTCAGCGGATAGTGTGTGAAAACTCCAATGGTGGGGCTGTCTATGCTAATAAGGGAGAGATTGTCACTAATGGGTGAGGCTTTCTCTCTCTAATGACATGTACAAAGGGAGAATGTCAAAGTATTTCTGCAGACTGTTTTAATCAATTGTGATTATAAAAAAAAGAAAAAAGAATGAATTAATTTTTTTTACCATAAGAGGCTGGCTATTTTCACACACTGTTGCCCCCCGACTGTGTTTAAACCTCTTATAAAAGTGATTATTGCATAATATGTCCTCATTCAGTTACACTATGCTTGTTCATGTCAACTGTGTTGATACAGGTCTACTGGGATTGTCACGTACAACTGGCCAAAAAAAGAGAATATCCAGTGAGTGATGGTTCTGTGGGTAAAAATATCTTGTTTATGCAAGAGAAGAATGATCAGACTTGTTTGGGTTGACACAAAGGCAACAGTAACTCTATTCAATCTTGTGCCTGAATGCTTTAAACTCTCTTCAAATGCTCACAGTAACAAACCTTAAACGATGAACTTTCACTTTATTATGGCTTAAGTCTGCAGTGAGTCCACAATTCTCATGTGTTCTGAACTGTTGTGCCTGGTCAACTACAATCTCAACTCAACATTTCACATCCCGCAGTATGACTATTGTGAATGCATATATTGCGATAGCAATGCTGAAACGATAGATTACGCAGCCCACAATCAAACCCAATTCTAGCAAGGTGTACCTAACAAAGTAGCTGTCAAGTGTTAATAAAAAAACAGAAATAAGCAACACCAAACTTCTACAAATGGTTTTATTTACATAAAAACAAAATCCCTCTTAGTTTGAAGAGTAAGACAGTGAGATTAGTGACAATTAAAGTTATGAATCAACATCAGAGGCACAGCGGAAGCCCAAGTTTGAGGCTGAACTGTCCGGTGTATTCTGACTGCGGGCTGCACACCTGTATCTGTAGCAGTAAGACTACAGAGAGACAATAAATAAGTTAACATATTAAAAAAACAAATGTAGAATTACTTTGGTGCATAAATAAATAGACCAAATTTAAGCAAATCAGCAATTTACGGCTTAGAATTTTGGGGTCAGTATGACACATTCTTGAAAACCTTTAAAACCTTTTAAATGTTAACTGTTCAAGATGGTCTGCCTCAGGGTACATGTGAATGTCTTACCTTGTGGCACATGTAGGATCCTCCTTTCTTGACTCTGTCTGTCCCTGATTCTGGTCCCTTCTGTTTAAAAAACATCAGTGTAAGCTCAAACCTTTTAGGTGTGTGTGGGCATGCTTGCTTATTCCCAGAGTGGAGCCTTACAGGGTTAAACTTGTCTTCTGCAGTGTGATGCACACTCCACCAGTCTGCCGTCCACTCCCACGCGTTTCCCACCATGTCATACAGACCAAAGCCATTGGGAGGAAAAGACATCACCTGTCCGACACATATTTACATGCTAAACATCTGCAGTAAATGCTTTTATTTCTCCTCTTACAATTATAAAAGAAACTAAGCAGAGTTTGAGTTGTAAATCAGAAATAAAAGCTACCCTCTAATAAAATTATAACAAAAACAACATAATAGATGCTGGTGTGAGGTCCAGCCAGTTAGTCCAATCACTGTGCCTACTGGTGGATGAAAGTGCACAATGTTGAATTAGTTTAAATTTAACTCATATCTGACTCCAATTATAGTATGAGTTGGTTTAGAATATTAATATTTTTTTCTTCATATACTTGAATTAATGCCAAGACGATAGATGGAGCAGCGTGGCACACTATAAGATGAGCTCCGACTAACACATTGGCATTAATTCAAGTATACTTAGACTGTAAAAGGCTAATAATAGGTTTTTCTGTTTAGAACAACAGAGTATTGTTGAGACCAATCTAAATGTGGGTAGGCCTTTATCTCTAAACTTACAATACTATTTAAATCATATGGTGATTATTCAAAGTTACTAGTAGTTTAAGTAAATTGGTCTGCTTGATTCTATAGTAATGATCATGGTATGATTAAATAGTTTTGTTTCAATTAGTAGATAGCAGATCTATGGGGACCACACAAAAAATATTCTAAACTGAGTAAGTAGAGTTCTGCCTTTTTAGAATAGCGGTTAATCGCCTCTGTTTAATGACCATGACTGACATGCTTGTGAGAGATTGTATACTCAGCCGGTACAAGCCTCAGGATGTTATAGAAATCCGAATGAACGAGAGTAATATATGGAAACAAGATTAAATAAAATGATGAAACATTCATCTCAATTGAATTTTACAATAAGCTTCTTAATTTTTATGATTAGAGTCAGATAAAACGAAGATAAAAATATTAATATTCTAAACCACCTCATACTAAAATTAGAGTCAGATATGTGTTAAATTTAAACGAATTCAACAATATGCACTGGAAACATAGATATATACATTAGATGTCGCCTACCCTGCTGTTGTCTATTAGAAGGAATGTGTCAATAGAGCCGCCATTTTAGTACAGGGTAGCGCTCCTTTGAAATGAATACGGGACCAAGGTGCAGTGGAGGACTGTGGCCATCCAAAGCCAGAGATGTACACATATACACATATATCTGATCGGGAGTTTTCCCGGTGGTCAGTATGCAAATATTTTTTAAATTACAAAATATTATAATTTTACATCACTTTTCTACATTGATGGATGTGACCGCACGGGCATTGCCGACAAAGAGTATGTGTTTGTGTGCATAGAAATGCATTATCCTCCTTCCCTGTTTAATTTGATCTAATCCGTGTCCTGAAACACACCCCCTCTCCTGCTTTCACTTCTCATTCTGACGGAGAGAGCAATTTGTGAATGAATCTCTGTTATGAATGACTCGTTCACTTAGCCGACAATAATACAAGTTTCTAGCACCGCAGCATTGTTGTTATATATTTTATAACATTGTTTGCTTATTTTATTCAACAAAACTAGCACAAGCTTAGAATTTAGTGTGAGTTGGTGCTCCTTTGCCTTATGGTCACTGCAGTAAGTGACTGTATTATCATCAATAACGTGACTTGTTAAGCACAAAAGTTCATAACATACAAAAACATAAAAAACTAAATCTTACCTATGAAATGTTCTGCCTTTGTGCTTTGTTTTCTTTGTTTGCTCGTTACTACATCCGTACACAGCGCTAAAGTTCAGCATCTTCACATTGCACACTGTCTTGTCCAGTGCGGTTGAATGACGTTTGTCCTGGGAGCACTGTACAAATGTGGCAGTGCTATTGACGCATGCTCAGGGTCCCTATGTGATATCTAGTGTATATATCTATGCACTGGAAAGACCGAACACGCAGTGAACCTTCATTCATTAGTAGACACCGTCATTGGACTAACTGGCTGGACCTTACACTGGCTAGATTATTTCAAAAAGTAAGAAAAAGAAAGAAATCAGTGTGCGCACATCTAAAGAAAATCTTGAAGACAGGTGCTCGATCAAGCCAAACAAAACAAAGACAGAGGTAAACAGAACCAGCACACTGCCACTTTTGCTCTCAAAAGACAGCTAAACCTGATAAAGACCTGAAACGTCTAATTAAATTGTCTTTTGAGAGCTAAAGTGGCAGTGTGCCGATTCTGTTTACTTCCATTTTAAAAAGTAATACAATCTAATTACAATTGATGAATATTTCTGAAATCCGATTACACGGTCCAGATTACATATAATCAATTACTACCCAGCACAAAGGCTACAAATGTTATTTCTTTCTGTTGTATTACCGGGGATGTGTTGGCATAGCCGTCCTCTGCAGTGTTGTGATTAGGGAAATCTCCCTGCCACAGGTTAGCATAGTGCTGCCCTCTTGGCATTAATTTATTTCCCCATGGGTACATCCTATCAAAAGAGTTATAAAGAGAATAC
Source organism: Danio kyathit (assembly GCA_903798195.1). Taxonomy (NCBI): domain Eukaryota; kingdom Metazoa; phylum Chordata; class Actinopteri; order Cypriniformes; family Danionidae; genus Danio; species Danio kyathit. The sequence continues at coordinate 48,626,300 of LR812524.1, forward strand.
GTTAAAAAAAAGACATTAAAGTAGACAAGAGGTAATAAAACACAGACACTAAATAACGCACCTGTCCTGTAGTCCTCCTCTACAGGCCAACTCCCATTCAGCTTCAGTAGGAAGTCTGCGTTTGGCCCATTGACAGTATGCCTGTGCATCAGCCCATGAAACATGCAGAGCAGGGTGATTCATCCTGGTTATAAAAGCACAGATTACATTCAGTTAAAAGACTTATAGTGGTAGGTACTGTATATCATAGATATATACACTAGATATCACATAGGGACCCTGAGCATGCGTCAATAGCGCCGCCACATTTGTACAGTGCTCCCAGGACAAAAGTCATTCAACCGCACTAGACAAGACAGTGTGCCAATGTGAAGATGCTGGACTTTAGCGCTGTGTACGGATGTAGTAACGAGCAAACAAAGAAAACAAAGCACAAAGGCAGAACATTTCATAGATAAGATTTCGTTTTTTGTTTTTGTATGTTATGAACTTTTGTGCTTAACAAGTCAGGTTATTGATGATAATACAGTCACCTACTGCATTCACCATAAGGCAAAGGAGCACCAACTCGCACTAAATTCTAGACTTATGCTAGTTTTGTTGAATAAAATAAGCACACAATGTTATAAAATATATAACAACAATGCTGCGGTGCTAGAAACTTGTATTATTGTCGGCCAAGTGAACGAGTCGTTCATAACAGAGATTCATTCACAAACGAATCGCTCCCTCCGTCAGAATGAGAAGTGAAAGCAGGAGAGGGGGTGTGTTTCAGGACATGGATTAGATCAAATTAAACGGGGAGGGAGGATAATACATTTTCATGCACACAAACAGACTCTTTGTCTCTTTGTTCACTCATCATTCATATAGAAAAGTGATGTAAAATAATAATTTTCATAATTTAAAAAAAATATTTGCATACTGACCACCGGGAAAACTCCCGATCATAGATATATGTGTATATGTGTATATCTCTGGCTTTGGATGGCCACAGTCCTCCACTGCACCTTGGTCCCGCATTCATTTCAAAGGAGCGCTACCCTGTACTAAAATGGCAGCTCTATTGACGCATTCCTTCTAATAGACAACAGCAGGGTAGGCGACATCTAATGTATATATATCTATGACTGTATATGACCTAGATAAACATCATTTGATTACACAGATTAATTACTGCTTGCTCATGTCAATGTTTTTACCTGTTTTCTATGGTTGAATCTGGTCCTTCTGGGTGTCTCCAGTCTGCACCTTTCACTGGTGACCACCAAGGAGCAGCAGCCACCTACTGACACACACAGACACACTGTAGCACAGCTTTGTTTTCTAGAAATACACGTCTATTCTTGGCTGTATTTGGAATTTAAACTCTTTCTAACCACAAGACGCTCTTTATTTATCTGACTATATTTGACTTTCAGTGTTGTGGAAAAGTTATATATTCATTCATGCAATTTCTTTTCGGCTTAGTCCCTTTATTAATCTGGGGTCGCCTGTACCGCAATTCACCTGTACCGCATGTCTTTGGACTTGTGGGGAAAACAGAGCACCTGGAGGAAACCCACGCAAACACGAGGAGAACATGCAAACTCCACACAGAAATGCCAACTGATCCAGCCACGGCTCGACCCAGCGACCTTCTTGCTGTGAGGCGATCATGCTACCCACTGCGCCACCAAAAGTTATATATTTTATACTTTTATTATACTTTTTAAGAAAAGGAATGCGAAAGTATTTGATATGTTATTTTTGCATTTTTTTAAAGAGTAAGATAGGCTTAAGATTTTACTACATTTCTTTTTATGCAACTGTCTCGCTCTTTCTTTCGCTCTCTTTCTCTCGCTCTCTCTTTGAATTATTCGCAGGTGCAGCGGATTAGCCTACATCGGATCATGATTGGCGCTTGGAGTGGCGGCGGCTGTATTTAAACCCTCAGAGAGCATGGATTCAGCGGCTCCCCGCTCTCTCTCGATTCCTCGTTGGTTTAATTTTCTGTAGAGATATTGTTGCTTAAGTGATCCAAAATGAGTGTTTGTTACTGGTGTCTCTTATATGGCATTCTGTGAGATGCCAATGTGACGTTGTACATTCTAACCGGAGAAACCCGGTTTTCTGTCTCGCTTGAAGCATGGAAGGGAGGTTTGGTGCCTTTTGTTTATTATTTTCGTTTCCTCCTGTGTTGTTAGTATAGGGAGGCAAATTTCTGTATTTTATTTTATTATCTATTTTCCAGGGAAGTTTGCTCTTAGTTTTCTTTATTGTCATTTATTTTGGCTGAACCCCTCCCGATGTTATTTTTGCTCCTTATATTCTGTAAAATAAATCCTATTTTCTTGTTAATTCTCAGTGGTTGTGTTTTCGGTTCATATTATGAGGAGAGAGAGTGCGGGGGCACCAGGGATTATATTTTTAATCCCTGTTAACTTGTTACGTTTTGGTTAAACCTCTTTTTGATTAAGGATTTTTAATTTAATTCGTAACACAACACAACTGACTTTATATTTGTCTTTCCAAAACAGTCTGTTAACTGGTCCTACTTGAATTAATTTTACACAGAAAGTTTATGATTTTCTCTTCATCATTCTGGGACCTTCTTTCATGGCCTTTATATTTATATACACTTGATTATACATTGAAATATAGATTAAGTACTATTGACAAACCAGAATTAGTGTAAGTTTTATACAATTTTATATGTCACCATTACTTGTTCTTCAACATTCATTCTGTATTCATTTCTACATTAAATAGAGTTTTTAATGTCATAAAATCATTCCTGTTTTAAATTTGCTTGACCAGATTATTTATTATATAAACTATGACATTTGAAGGCTGTATTCTGTAAACCTATGCAAAAATAATAGATTGTCATTATTTTAAGTTAAATTAAACAGGACATATCCTAATGCACAGAGGGAAAATAACTCAATTTAAAGCGGTTTTACATTTGAAACATTTTGATGCTTGAAAAGCACATTTTGTCTTTGGTCCATATAGTAGTGCTAGGCATGAGATGATAACCGTTTTCAAGGTATACCGCGGTTTTGGAAAAGTCAAGGTTTTAAAACCACCAACATTTTCTGTAATACCGTTCCTAAGGTATGTGTAAGATTTTTATTTACATTTTTTTGTTGTTTTTAAGACCACAGTATCTCCAGCAAAAAAATATCCAAAGATGCCATTTTAAATAGTAAAGAAATCAGTGTTTTTGAAACTAATGAAGACAGCAGAAGTTAATGATGTATGTGATGTGAATTATTCAGCCAGACATGTTTAATGTTCTAAAATATTTGAAATCTTTCACAAAGTAAAATATATTGATTTCAAAAAGGAAAAAAGTTTTAGTTTTTTACCCAGACATTTAAAAAGAATATATTTTAGAGCAGTAATCACAATACCGTGATATTTTTATCCAAGGTTATCATACCGTCAGAATTTTATACCGGCCCATGCCTAAGTAGTGCAGATCCATGTGTGCAGATTTCTCACCGCATGTGACAGTGTGCTCTTCACTTCTTCACTCAACAGTCCCTCAAATACAAAGGAGTCTCCAAAACGCTCAGCCTAGATTAAAAAAAGATAAAGAAAAGAAAGCATATTGAGAGAAAGAGTTTGTGTACTGATAATTTGTCGTATAGCCATGTAAAGGGTTGTTTACCTCAGTTATGTAACCGGTCTGGTTGGTGAAGTGCTGGAACTGCTGGTTTGTGACTTCATGCTCTTCAATGTAAAAAGTATCCAGCTTCACTCTCCTCTGAGGCCCTTCTCCATCCTGTGGTATTCCTGGATCATCTGTTCCCATCAAAAACCAACCTCCCTGCAGCAGCACCAGCTACACACACAACATATACATTTTTACGTTTAAGGTAATAGTTTATTCAAAAATTTAAATGTTTTCATCATCACATCCTTTCATTATATAGGCTAACTTTATTTCATCTCTGCCTGGTAAGTATTCGGTCAATACTTGGTTAAAATACTCGTATAGTACATGAAATGCCGATACCTCGCACTGATACCACTCAACAGTATTTCACTATGTAGATGTGATTTGTTGTCCTGCCTAACTTCAACATCTTAATGTATTAATTAATGTAATATATATATTAATAGCTTAGTCCTTAAAAACAATCCGTTTATAAAATACATCATGTAAGCCTATTTTTTGATTACCTGACACATGGATTAAAGACGAACTCATGAATATAACGAAGAACCATGCATAACACGGTTTTATGTGTCTCCAATATGCAATGTCAAGAGAGTGACTCTATAAGGTAAGGTAAACTGCACACACTTGATTTAGTAATGTGTGAAGTTATGTACACGTGTCAGCAGTAGGCATAGGCTGGTATAAGATTCTGATGGTATGATAATCTTGGATAAAAACATCAGGGTTTTACTGTATTGTGATTACTGCTGTAAAACATATATTTTTAAATGTCTAGGTAAAAAAACAACTTTTCCCCCCTTTGAACACAATATATTTTATTTTGAGAAACATTTAAAATATTTTGGAGCAGTAAACATATCAGGCTAAATAATTCAAATCAATCACAGACTTCTGCGGTCTTCAAGAGTTTCTAAAACACTGATTTTTTTTACAATTTAAAAACTGCATTTTTAGATATCTTTTCTGCTAGAGATACTGTGTTATTAAAAAAAGCACGTAAATAAAATTTTTTTTACACATACCTTAGGAACAATATAACAGAAAATTATGGCGGTTTTAAAACCTTGACTTTCCCAAACCGCGGTATACCTTGAAAACGGTTATCGTCCCATAGTCAGCGGTCTATCTATTTACAGGGTTATCAACAATGTTTGTATATTTTTGGCTTGGAATAGCCTTCTGTTGAGGATTTTTGTGTTCATCCTTGCTACAGGCAAAACATAAAACCTCCTTTCAAATTAATTGCACTTTCAGTGAAACCAAATCTAAGAAGTATTGGAATCGGTACTCTGTATCGGCAAGTACAAAAATGAAAATACTCATACTCGTATCGGTTTGTAGGGATTATTGGATCATCATTTATGGTAGGTTATTCATGTCAGAATGAACGTGTAGTTCTTGTCCATATAATGAAAGTGAAATGATCACATCTTTAAAGCTATATTTCAAACTAGTTTCAAAAAAGTTTTAAACCTAATGGACTGCTTTGAAGATTCCACAGAAGGGAAAACTAAATGGCAATACTTAAAATGGCAATAGGCTACTTAATTTACATTTTGTAGAAATATTATCAAACCTTTATGGAATAACATTAAAATTAACATTTCACTCAAATCCAACGTTTATCAATTCAAAGAAACTTATAATTTCTGAAAGTAAACATGAAACGGCTCTTACTATTTTTCTCACAGAAGATTGTAAATGAACAAACTAAACAACACTAGCTACTCGTCAAAAGTGACAACAAACATACCTTACTCTGTACATCAGACTCGCTCTTGTCTGGACCCTCGTTCGCTGTTTTGGAGTAAATATTTGCATCATCGTGATGGTCCAGTGTGTTTACATCCCTCACACCAACAGAAACTTCTCTCTTCAGTCCCTGACAACCACAATCTGTGCCCTGCGACTCTGAGGACTCCGGCCTCTGCTCCAGCACGATATCGCCTACATCGCAACTCACTGCTAAAATACTGAAAAATAAAACCACGCAATTAATCAACACCGGTGCCATAGCCATGAGTCTCAGCTCGTCATGTTGATCCGCACGTCCGAAAACGGTCATGTGATCAGTCAGCTGACACGTGTGAGCACAGCAGATACTCACACTAATGTAGTTCACTTTACTCAAATCTGTGACTAGAGGTCGCTGTTTGTGCTCGTCCACATTGTCGTGAGCGCGCCAGGAGGAGTCTGTGGAAGTGCTGTGGAGAAACAGGTCCGTTTCTTCAAGACCAGGGGCAGGTGACAGGTGTCCTGACATTTTATCCTACCCATCAGATTATGCTACTGTTTTTGAGTGGTTCTGAGGTTGGGGTTAAAGATTAGGTAGGTTAGGACGAAATTACAGCTTTATATCACACTACTCCGCATTAACATTTAAACTGGTAGCAATATCTGATGGGTAGCATATTGCGCGGAGTGATTTGGGGGCCCTAAGCAATTTCAGGTATGGGGCCCAAGCATTGAAATTCAAAACATTCTCTTTCTCTGTTGATATACCTTTATTGATCAACCTTTATCTTCTTAATGTAAAGTTAAATACATAAATTCACAAATAAAAAGCAAGTTTACTAACATGTACAGGTAATTAGCCACATTTGTGGTTAGATTTCAATATTTGCATGTGCAGTATGGTTTTGAAAAGAAGTAATAACATTGAAATCTTTTACGGTTATAGAAAGAATTCACAACATATGATAGAAAATGTATAAAAGAGCTATATGATTAATAGGCTTCTTGGTATTGGTCAGGGCCCCCTAAATCATCAGGGCTCTAAGCGGCTGCTTACCTCACTTATTGGTTAAGTTCGCCCCTTCAAGACATACATTTTTAGACACACATAATTGTAATGTTAATATTTATTGTTAGCATTTTATTTTTCTGATTGTTAATTATGCATTCAACCCATTCATACATTTTAAAGTATGATTTTGGACAGGGGGCATCACTGTGACGCAGTGAGTAGCATGATCGCCTTACAGCAACAAGGATGCTGGTTCGAGCCTCGGCTGGGTCAGTTGGCATTTCTGTGTGGAGTTTGCATGTTCTCCCCGTGTTTGCATAGGTTTCCTCCGGGTGCTCCGGTTTCCCCCACAAGTCCAAAGATATGCGGTACAGGTGAATTGGGTACGCTAAACTGTCCGTAGTGTATGCGTGTGAATGAGTGTATGGATGAGTATGGGTGTTTCCCAGTGATGGGCTGCAGCAGGAAGGGCATCCACTGCGTAAAACATATGATGGAGAGGTTGGTGATTCATTCCGTGGTTACGACCACTGATTAATAAAGAGACTAAGCCGAAAAGAAAATGAATGATTTAGGACAGACGTTATTTTATATTAGAGGGGTAGTTCACTCAAAAATTAAAATTTGCTCATTATTTACTCATCCCCAAGTTGTTCAAACTTGTATGAGTTTTTTGTTTTCTTTTTCTTTTATTACTAAACACAAAATTATAGCATTTTAAAGAATGTAACCAAAAAGTTGACTGACCCCACTGACTTCCATATAGGGCAAAAAATATAAACACTACAGCAGTAAATGTGGACTGAACCATCAATGGTTTGGTTACCAATATTCAAAAATATTATTAAACATCATCTTTTGTGTTCATTAGAGGAAAGATAGACTGCTACAATTTTGAAACCAGTGTTTTTTTTTTTTTTATTTTAGATTAACTATTTCTTTAACTCAGATGATTTTTAAACATCTTTCTTATATGTTTTAGAAATTATTTTGGTTTAATGTACTGTAAAACACAATGTAACAGAGTCACAAAATCAGGCAGTCAATATCAAAACTTAATGAAATCTGTTGGGCTACTTCCTCTCTATTTTACACAAAATGGTTTAATTTTCTAAATTCACTCTGTCAATGTCTATATTTCTCTGTTCTATATTTAAAAAAAACAATTCTGTGACCTTTGTGAATGTTCAGATTTTACAGCCATTCATAAAGGTCACAGAAATTGAAAAGTTAGCAGGTTATTAAAATATGTTCCTAACAAATTAGTGTCATACTTTACCAGTTGCACTGTCCCAATTCACCTGCAACCTGTGGAATAATAATGATTTCTGATCCACTAAATAACCACTAATATTGCTTCAAAAAGGGATAGAGAGATGTTGAGAATTTGTTTAAATGTGAATATTAAGTAGAAAAGATGTATTATTAGGCATATGTAATACCAAAAGTGTCCTATAATTTAGCTGGCTTGACATATAGCCTGTATCATTAATAGTTGACAAAATCCTTTAGTCCTTCTCTGTTAACACATACTGATTTAACTTTGATCAGAATTCACAATATGTCTTTGTTTCTTTTCAAATCTCAAAATCAATTTGTCTATATGACAGTTGTAGGGAGATTACAGAATTCGACATGCACTCAGTCCATAGTATGATAAAATGGCTGTAGTGATATTTAAACTTGCCTCACAGCAAGAAGGTCGCTGGTTCGAGTCCCAGCTGGGTCAGTTGGCATTTCTGTGTGGAGTTTGCATGTTGTCCCCATGTTCATGTGGGTTTCCTCCGGGCGCTCCGGTCTCCCCCACAGTCCAAAGACATGCGCTAGGTGAATTGAATAAACTAAATTGGCCGTAGTGTATGAGTGTGTGAATGAGTGTGTATGCATGTTTTCCAGTACTGGGTTGCAGTTGGAAGGGTTTCGGCTGTGTAAAACATATGCTGGGTAAGTTGACGGTTTGTTCCTCTGTGGCGACCCCTGATAAACAAAGGGATTAAGCTGAAGAAAAATGAACGAATGCATGAATTTTTCTGTTCTGTAGCCTATTTTAGAAACAATTTTGTGTACCATTTTATATTAAGAACTTGAATCAATAAATTGACAGAGTACACTTGTCAGAAATCTATACAATTATTCTAAGCAGATTTATAGCACATATAAATGAATTGCTACACAACATTTAAAATGTAAGCAAGATAAGTTATAGCAGCATTTAACATACAAAACTAGCTGTATGCCCCAGTCTCATCCGCATACTTTTGCATATGTTTTTGCTATAAAAAAAAAGCACTTTCTCTTGTGGTCTTTACAGACTTTACACGAAAAAACGAAATTATTTTATTGAATGGGGGAATTTCTGGGTCTTGTAGTTCTTTAGTATCTCAGATTATTAAAGTAGCGGTGAGGCGCGGCACCGCTGAAACACTATTTCCCAGAAACCCCTTGAACTCCGATGCAGACAGAGTCACTCGGCAAGCCGAAAGGAGACGAACATCATCGGGGCGATGGACCGCTGCTGGACTTGATGAAGAGTCGGGATAATATAACTTTCTCAAACAGCGGACGCAACGTTTGGGAAAATACCGACACTGTTGCCCCAGCTTCGTCGGAGAGAGGTGAGATCTTAGCTACACAAGAATAACCGGACTACTAGAAGTTGTGTTGAGGAAACATGCTTTATTAAATATTTATGTTATCTGCGGGAGAGCATCGCGCGCGCCCCGCTGAACTGAACCCGCCCCTAGGTTAGAAAAACTGCCGTGAGAAACTCGCCAACAGAAAGATGAAGAAAAAGATACAAAGTCAGCGAGGACGACACAAGTGTGTCAACTGTCCACTGGTGATGGGTTTCTTCTAGTTTTATGACAATACTCCAAAACATAGTAATGAAGAAGTCAAGGAAAGGTCTGGTGCCCTTAGTTTATAAAATGACTGTTTCCTGGATAGTTAATGGATCGCAGATTAATCTTATTACTGTCTTTTTTCGTTTTGACTCGAGGATATTATTAGTTTATTTGCAGAAGGAAGATTTAGCTGTTGTGCAATAACAGCAGCATGATAAGAAGCTACATGCAAAACAAGAAGTAACAAATGTAAAGAGTTTTCATGTAATATTTGCAACGTTTTTTTCCTTTGTATGCAGATAAACTGAAGACTACTCGCATGCAAATCCCTCCTCCGCTCTCTCTCTCTCTCTCTCTCTCTCTCCCTCTCTCTCTGTCTCTGCATATTAACGGTTTGGTTGGCTAATCATTTGTTAATCAAATCAAGTTGCAGGAAGAATCTGTGGCGAGGATACAAGCGTCAAACGAGTTACATGGAACTGTTAGTCATGCTCAAAAACCTTTAGACGTTTCTCTTGTCGTGTTCATTTATGTTTTGGGGTACATTGCCATGCCAAAATGTCTTATAATTTACAGTGAGAGATATAGTGTAGAATTTAAAGGGTTAGTTCACCCAAAAGGCTCAGTTGTTAGTACTGCCACCCCACAGCAAGAAGGTCGCTGGTTCGAGTCCCGCCTGTGTCAGTTGGCATTTCTATGTGGAGCTTGCATGTTCTCCCAGTGTTCACGTGGGTTTGCTCCCGGTGCTCCGGTGTCCCCCACAATCCAAAGAGATGCGCTGGTGAATTAAATAAAATAATTGGCTGTAGTGTATGTGTGTACATGCGAGAGGGCTGGATTGCAGCTGGAAGGGCATACGCTGCGTAAAACATATGCTGGATAAGTTGGCGGTTCATTCCGCTGTGGCAACCCCTGATGCATAAAGGGACTAAGCTGAAGGAAAATGAATGAATGAGTTCACATAAAAAAAGAAAATTCTGTTATTAATTACTCACTTTCATGTCGTTCCAAACGATTGAGACCTTTGCTTAACTTTGGAACACAAATTAAGGTATTTTAGATTAAATCTGAGGCCCCCGTTTACATTAATAGGTTTTAGTTTTAAGATGCATAAATTTTGCTACGGTTATGCCTTCTGTCCACATTGCCCCGGAGTTTTCGAGCACCGAAAACAGAGCATTTTGGAAACGCTAAAGAGGCCGTTTTGGTTTTAAAATGCTACTGCCCTTTGTCAGTTTGTGGATGGGGGAAGACAGAGACATCTGAAAAGGGAGGCATGGCTGCAGACATTCGCCTATCTGATTGGGGCTTTTCCTTAATATTAAGTGCACAAAGTTCAGTCTTAAATCCTTTCCTTCTAAGTTCAGACTTTGCAAGTTTGATATGGAAAACAAGATCCCGAGGACACAATGGGTAAATCTTTAAAGGGAACAGTGTACTTTATAACCTCATTCTCATCACCCTGGCTATGTTGTTTTAATATCAAGATGAATTAAATGTCACATTTAACAACTGAGATGAGATCCAGCGGTAGATCCTTGATGAACTGACTGACGTGCGCTGCTCTCCTCTGGGTAGGTGGGCTCAAAGCAACCGCTGACTGCCTGGAGCTCATTTGTGTGCATACGCTGCAGCGCATGCCAGAATGTGTGTGGTCACATGATGTGCGTTTTCAGTGATGTATTGTGGACGAAGATCTTTTTTTAGAAACGCTAGCTGAAGCGCCAGTGTGGATCGTTTTCATTCTAAAACGCATCAGTGTAAACAGGGGCTGAGAGCTTCCTCATCCTCCAACGACAGCAAGGTTCAAAGTCCATAAAAATACCAAAAAAACATCCTCAAAACAGTCCATGTTCAGCGGGTCAAACTGAATATTAATAAACTACGAGAATAGTTTTATGCACACCTAAAACAAAACTAACAAATTAATATCTGCATACAAAATTATTCTGAACCACTGAAGGCATATGGTCGGTTTTGTAGATATTTTTTTCGTTATCTTTTTGGCTTTGAATGTCTGGACTCTTGCTGTCTATAGAGGATGAGAGAGCTCTCAGTTTTAATCTAAAATACCTTAATTTGTGTTTTAAAGATGAATGAAGGTCTCAGGCGTTTGGAATGATATGAGGGTGAGTAATTTATAACAGAATTTTCATTTCTGAACTAATCCTTTTAAGTCATAAAGTCTGCAACACGGCGATGTATATACCTTTATAAACGCTCTTTGTGTATCTGAGAAGCGGATAATATGCATTGCGTAACATTCTGTATCCAGTGGTAAAGTGTAACTGGAGAAGCCGAGTACAGATGCAGAGGGGGCGGGTCCGGAGCGGATCAAATGAATGAACAAGTTTATCTATAACTGACTTCCCATTAAACGGTTGCAAATTCTTGTGTCCAACAAACAGGTTGACTGAGATATCTGAAAAGATTGGTCTTTGTCCACTTCTAACCAAGCTCTAGTGTGATTCGACTGAAATGTGAATGGAACACGGACCAAAAACATCTAAATGAACCAAAACAGGACATGATGACATTACAAGGTGCACGCATAAAAGAATTATCAAGCATACTTTGTAGTTACAAAACAATAAATCCGGGTGTCAGAAAGTGGTATCTCCTTCTGTCGCTGTTTAAAATCATTTACATATTTTAAAGCTGGTAACTGACAAAATAAGAGCATCTGGAAATGAACAAATTAAGCTCAGCACACAGTATTTTGTTTTTGATATAATTTGCATGTTGTTGACGCTTAGTGACAATATAGTCTAGGGCTGCACAATATATTGTTTCAGCATCGATATCGTCATGTGTGTATCTGCAATAATCACAATGCAAGATATGCAATGTTGAGTTGAATTTGCAGTGTATTTTTTACATGTAAATATACAAAACCATAAAGCATTACTGTTTATTTTACTTTGTACTTTGTTTATTACATTTTATGCATGATTCACTCCCCTACAGAATCATCCCAATCTATCAAAATGAACACATTTGGTAACACTTTAGTGACCAATTCACACTATTAGCTAGTTGTTTTTTAGCATGCATGTTATCGAGATATTGTCTGCTTATTAGTACTTATAATCTACATATTCATCATGATCTTATTCTACATTCCTTTTAGAAAGGTTATCTCCTTTTCCATCTTTACAATACGCGGGCAGGAGTCTCTCAAATTAGCACCCATCCTGACCTGCATTTCGTTGAGCATGCTCCGCTAGATTTGAAAGTGACAGTTCAATTTTGGACAAAGAACTTTGGATGTCGATTGTTTTTTTTGTTTATGTGAGAGGTAAGATCGTCGCTAGAATCACGAATCGCTTTCATGAGAGATTTAAGTGATAGCTTTTCTTTTTAAGCCGCCATCTTTCTGGGTATCAGGGAGCTGTCGGCAGATCGTTATATTGAGTTTCTCATGCTGAAAGTTGAAAATTTATTTTCCTCAGAGTAAGGAAAGAAATACATCTGAGAGAACATGTGATACAGTTAAGGATAAATTATTACTAGTAAAATAGTAGCAACTGATGACGCACACACCCGGAGTTCACCGACACACATCCTTCCTCGATGCCTGCATCATATGACCTCCCCTATTCTACATCCCTAACCCAATACCTAAACTACCTTAATATCTATTAATAAGGAGAAAATTAGGAGTTTATTTAATCAAAAGTCATATTTAATGGTCTGCTAATAGCGAGAATTTAATCTTAAAGTAAAGTGTGACTATAAATTCTTTCTAAATAGTCCTATTCAATCATTCAATCTTTCAATTCTATTGATATAATATATCGCAATATCCGATTTTTCCAATATCATACAGCTCTAATATAATCAACATAAATCCATTCTGTATTGTATTTTTAGCTTCTGTATTAAATGAACAAAACAATTCTGGACCTGAAACAATGGGAATGATACAAATGGGATTTTAAAATTAGAGTGCATTTTGTCTTCCTGTAATATGTAGTATTTATAGATGCATTAAAATTAGCATGTTTTGACAGTTGTCAAACACTGGATGCATATTTTTAGCATGTCTTTCCAGTGCACTGAACTTGGCTGTCCAGTCAGTCAAGTTAATAAATAACATGTTAACTTGTTATTTGCAACTGATTTGTTATCGGAACTCAATAAAGGAATTATATTTTGGAAAGATTTTGAACTGCAAATGTGAAAAGGCCATGAAATATAAGAATTATGTAATATTTTATATACAGTGCTCAGCATTTATGAGTACACCACTCACAAATCTCTCATTTAAATGAATATTTTCTATAGGATGCTATACAATATTATATTTGTGCATATACATTAGTTTAGTCAGTACTGAAGCCAAATCTGGAGCTTATCTAACAAAAAAAACTTACAATAATGGTTCAAAAATTAGTAGCCCAAAAATAATTAAAATAACAAAAATAAAACTATAAAATTACAAAGATAAAAAGAGCAGCGTTCTGCTAAATATAGTCCTTTATATCCTGATATGCTATGTGTTGTTTCATTCGTTTTTTTATATTTAACTTGATGCATTCATTATTTAATATTTAAATACAAAATCGTTTAAATGGTTATATTTTACCATCAAAATGTAGTATATTTTATATAATTACCAATTTTTGATATAAAACCGCTGTTATTTTATTGATTGTTATGAAATAATTTAAGTGCTATATTTTTTATTAGTGAAAGTGCCCGCTCACTTTGACAAGGCCTGTCTAAATATATATTTCTGCCATGCCACTAATACAGATAAACTATTGTTGCATTATCATTGTTTATTTTTCTGTTATGTACAGATATTTGAATATTTATTTCCCCTCCAATCCTTTTTAATCTTCAAGTTACATTTTGGTAATTTTCTCTCCAAATAAAATTTGCCCAAAGCTGCACAACATATGACCTGCTGTGACTTCTATTGTAGCTATGTTTAGCATCCCTATATGAGAGAGTGCCATAACCGCGTTTAGTCACACTATTGCTTTTCTTTTACAAGTGAGCATGAAAAAAACTAGTTTCAGCATTTATTTAAATTTAAATGAACAAGGTAAGCTGGTAAGGTAGTTACACAGTAAAAAAAAATAATAAAAAATAAATAAAAAATCGAAATCGAAATCGTGAATCGGTCAAACTTTATGAAAAAATCGAGATTTTTTTTTTGCCATATCGCCCAGCCCTAGCCCAGGTGTTAATGTTAGGTAAAAATATTAAATATAATTTTCAAAAATAGCAATTGAGAGAAACAAAATAGCAAATCAAGAGAAACAAAATAATGAATAATTATTTATAATATTTTGCATGAATTTAATTGTATTATCATTCCATTTCCAAAGATGTTCTGTCACTAAAGTATTATTTTAATAAATATATCTGTTTAATAAATCTGTTTTGTTCAAATGCACCAATATTTATTACCCATATTCACAGAGCAATGGATTAAGATAATTATTTTCAAAATGGGGTGTACTCATTTATGCTGAGCAGTGAGCACTGTATTTGGGATGCATTTAGTTTGCACTATAATTGAATAAAGATTGAATTTAGTGTCGAGACCTCAGCTAACTTGTCTTGCATCACATCATAGGTTATCACATGCCATTATTTAGTTCATGCTGTGCCCCACTTGTGGTTTTAAGCCAGATTAGGCTGTCTTTGAAGACCTCAGTCAAGGAAATTCTGTTTTTATGGAAGATTTGTTTTAAGGAGTTTTGCAGAGTTATTATTTTTTTATATGCTTTTTTGTATATATACTTAAAACTTTCATTTTTGTATTATATCCTGTATTTGTTGTTTGTTTGTTTAGATCTTATTAATCCCAACGGAAATTCACGTCACAGCAGAGCTCTCCATGCTATAAAATAAATAAATTAAATTACACATATAAAATCAAATTACATTCATACTGCACACCTTAGTTTTGAAACAACGAATAAACACTAGTCCATATCTACAGTATGAATGCTATCACAATTCTGCATAATTCATCTAGAATGACTTTGGTTATACCAGTGTCGGTTCTAGTTTAAATGGCACCCTGGGCAAAACCACCCCAAACATCCCCCTTCCCCTATCCCCCAAGAAAAAAGACATTATGTGGTTGACTTTATATATATTTAAAATATTTAAATATATATTTTAAATATATACATTAAAAATAATTATTATAAACACATTTAAATATATTTATTTATTTTGAATAAATATAACAATTTGTTTATTATTATCGTTATTATTATTATTATTATTATTATTATTATACAACTATTATTCTAAAAAATAACAGAAATCAATCCTAAATGTAACTGAAAAACAAT
Organism: Danio kyathit; assembly: GCA_903798195.1. Classification (NCBI taxonomy): domain Eukaryota; kingdom Metazoa; phylum Chordata; class Actinopteri; order Cypriniformes; family Danionidae; genus Danio; species Danio kyathit. Next base: position 48,641,882 of record LR812524.1, read on the forward strand.
GTAAATACACAACTGGAGTAATATTCTAAGACTTTTGTATAAATATTAATTATGACAGTTCTATAGAATACAAAAATATATATGTTTAATAAAATTATCTTTTGTCTTAGACCTGACTCATGGCCGAGAATTAATGTTATGAAGTCTTAGTTAACTCCCTGACTAATTTTTCCTCCTTTCTGCTTCATAGCCATGCTTAGTCAAAGTTAGACCTGTCACAATAATCAAAATATCGACTTATCGCACAACACATGGATATCAATTCAATTATTTTTAGTGATGCAATAAATATCGCCCATACATAAAAACAATTCTAGCAACATTTTAGCTGATTGTGCAACATCTCTACCTCTACTGGAGGTGTCAGTATGGTTAAAAACACTATAGTATTTACTATAAATTACTATAGTATATTTTCATGTGTATGTCTGACAACTGAAAATAGATCTGGTAGCAGATATATTACTTTTCACCTTGCACCTTTTTGTTAACACTAATTATTATTCATTTAGGATATGCGTTTTCACTTTCTGATTCCAATGCCTAATTATTGAATTGTTAAAATGACTATAATTATATTAAATATTCTTAAGAAAATAAAATATTGTATGTTTTTTGAAAGAGTGTACTTGCATTGGGAAATTATATTGTCATTCTGGCATTATATAATGAGTGGCATAAAATGGTCTTAAAATGACAATAATATCGTTTATCGCAATATATTTTGGTGCAATATATTGTACAACAAAAAATAGATATGACAGGCCTAGTCAAAGTAGCATCATCATCATATTATATAAACTTTAGTTTTGTCGACTTGCATCTCGATGCATATCGGCGTGCATGTAAACAACTGGGATCAGGATCAGCGTGTATGAGGCGCTCGGGAATGGCTTTCTGCGCACATGCGTCAATTTGTTTTCATCAGCGTGTGTTTCGGTTGCACATAAAGAATAACAAACTTGTGTGTGCAAAAGATGGCAAATGTGAATGGCCCCTAACGTGTTTTTTTTTTTTGGATAACCACTCTATACACTTAAAGTAAATCTTAAAAAATAAGATAAAAATCATAAAGTAAATCTTATCTCAAAGCTTTTACTGGGGCACATTTTTTTTTGTCTCCCCTTGCCGCCACCAGCTAGATGCTGTCCTGGGCGATCGCCCATATTGCCCATGCCTAAGTCCGCCACTGGGTTATACAATCTGGTCACTGTTGGTAAAAATGACTTCCTATTAGGGCTGGGCAAAAAATGCAGTCTCGATAATTATTTTCCATATTGAACGATAATGATATATATTTTGATATAAGTTGTTGCTAAAAGAGAACCCCAACATTGACTGAAGCCACAAAAATTAGAGGCTCCATTAAATGGCATAACATATTTTCGGCCGATAAATTTTCAGTGGCCGAAAATTCGGTACATCTCTAATATCAACATACTTTTAGATTCCCGTTGTTGCACATTTCTGCTGTGTGATTGGCTTTTAGATCAATATAGAGTAAAAAAAGTCCAGAGCTTATCATTGTTATCGACATAAATTTATCATGATTTGATATAATATCGTTTATCAGCCCAACCCTACTTCCTATGTCGTTCCCTTTAATGCATAGCTCTCAAACTCAGACCAATTCTTGGAGGGCCGGAGCTCTGCACAGTTTTGCTCCAACCCTATCAAACACAGCTTATTCAAAAAATCGAGGTGTTCAAAAGAGTCACCTTGATTAGTTGGATCAGCTGTGTTTGATTAGGGTTGGAGCAAAACTGTGCAGAGCTGCGGCCCTCTAGGAATTGAGTATGAGACCTAGTGCAGGGGCATCACTAGACCCAATTTACTGGGGCACGTGCCTCAGTAAAAATCGCCAGTGCCCCATTAAATGCTTTGAGATATGATTTACTTCATATGAAAGTGTATTTAATAAGAGTGGTAATCCAGGAATAAAGACGTTATTCTCTATGTGCAACCGAACCAACTCTGGTGAAAGCAGTGTAGTAAATCAAAAAGCAAACTGACGCATCTATGCATGTGCACAGAAAACTATACCCTCGCGCCTCACACACCGCTCGAGCTGGACCCTGACACGCTGCTCTTCTCCCGGTGTGAGTCCTGGTTGTTAATATGCACGCCGGAAAATATACGCTGCTCACGCTCCGCTCATGCGTCGTGAAACCATCATTAACAGTCTTTTATGTGGAGGTGACTGCATGCAGTGAGTTTTGCAAGTTGACAAAACTACAGTTTAAACAATATGATGATGATCATACTAAGCATGCCTCCTAATAGATTTTTTTGTATGAAGCACAAATGAGGGATGGATGCAGTCAGGGAGGTAAAACTTAATAAACCTAATTCTCCGTCATGTGGCAAGTCTAAGACAACAGATAATTCTATAAAACATTATTTTTGTATTCTATAGAATTGCCTATAGATTTTCATTCAAAGGAATTTATTATTTAATGCAAAAGATTTCCTAAATGGTCTTAGAATATCACTCCAGTTGTGTCTTTACATTATTTTCCAGTTACATTTATGACTAATTATTTAGAATAACAATTGTATAATAACACTTAAAAATACTTTATTTATGTATTATATATATATATATATATATATATATATATATATATAAAAATATTATTATTTTATTTATTTATTTATTTATTTTCTTGGAGGGGGGCGTGCCCCATTAGAGCTTTATGTATAGCAACGCCCCTGCTTTAGTGACACTTCTACGTACACACCACACATAGATAAACCTCTATAGGTGTTTTTGTGGTTCGAGCACCTGCTAGGCTTGTTTGTTTAATGATAAACTTGCACTTGCACTTGCCTTGACTCTTTGATCTCTGACCTTTGCAGGTGCTGGAGTTTTTGCCATGGTGGACAAGTTGTCTAGTTTCCTGCACATTGGGGACGTTTGTTCCCTTTATGCTGAAGGCTCTACCAGTGGCTTCATAAGCACTCTGGGGTGAGTTGAATGACACTGCCTGTATTGATATTTTGGAATGTTTTGAAATCACAAGGGCATAAAAAGTAGTTGAAAACAGATTAGCTGATGTTACGAGAAGGACATTTTAAATTTTCCAAGAGTGATTGTTACAGCAAATAAATGATTAACGAGGAGAAGCAGCTCATGTGTGAGAAGTCTGTGCACTTTTCCCCCACTAGTTCTTCAACCGTAACCTCCTTATGTTTTCAGCTGGCAACAATCTTAAAGGAATTGTTTATGCAGAAAAGTTTGTCGTCGTTTATTCACTCTTTTGATCTAAAGTTCTTCTGTTCGACACAGAAGAGAATGGCTGGCGTTTAATATTTTAAAAGGATTTTTTTCTAAAGTAAATTATTATGTTCTTCATATCCACTTACGTCATGATGTATGAAATATTGTTTTCTGGTCCAAGCCGCTACTCATTTAAATTGAGAAAATATTCGTTTACACATTAAAGTGAATTTTATATAAAATCATGGTAAACACAACAGTCTCTGGGCTTGCTGCATCACAGACACCAACATTTTAACAATTTATAAAAAATGTATCACTTTCTGGCTATCGGATATTAGGCATGGATATATATATATATATTTTGAAATTGCAATTGTGATTTTTGAAAGTATTACATCGCTTTGTAAATGTTTATTTTTGCCATTTGTTGAGTCTCGCCATACAGTTTGATAGAGCGCTTGGACTCGGAAGATGTCACACTTATCATGCGGATAGGGCCCTATGAAATGATGATTATTATTAATAAATAATAATTAAATTATTTAATATTTTATTATTATTTTTTTTTATTAATAATAATTATTATTATTATTTTCCCCCAAATGTTTTGTTTTTTATTTTTATCAATCTGTTTAATTTTCTGGACACCATTTTAATGGTTAACTGTAAATAAATCTAAGTAATCAAGGTATGTCTAAATTAATGACACGAAATGAAACATGAAAATTAATTATTACCCTTTTAGGAACCCTATAAAATAAATTTTCCGTTTTTAAAATTTCATTATATTCCAGGTAAATTTAAACACGCTCCCTGTGTGTGTATAATTGTTAAATTACTCTTAAAAAATCAATTATTATTCAGTCATTCATTCATTTTCTTTTCGGCTTAGTCCCTTTTGAATTATAATTGTTAGAATTATTTGTGGTGTAATTATTATCATTATTATTATTATAACTTTAAGAAGTGCATTCTATTGTACAATAGAGATATATTCTATTTATTTGATGGTCTTTAAAAGTTTCTGTGAGTACTTGACATGACTTTTTTTTTTAATTGCTGTTCCACATAGTAATAAATAAGGTTTACACCAATAACTTTGATTTAATCATCCAAAGTTTGCTCAGTTCTGTGACTTTATACAGCACATTTTGTTTAAATGAATGGATTCTGTGGTTCCATCTGTGCTTTCCACATTTTGCAAATCACAAGGGCTTAATATTCTTCATTAAACAAACCTGTCACAAGACACTTAATCGAGTGTACGAGTCTTGTGAACCACCTTTTTGTTTTTTAAATACTTTTTCTTTTCATCCTTTTTTCAAACAGAGTAGCTACATGAAGAGAGAAAAAAAACATTTCTGTTTCTGTTCCACGAAGAAACAAATGTGAAACAAGACGAAGATGAATAAATATATAGATTTATAGATAGTTTATTGATTTTTCTTATTTGGGTTAGTTGAGCCTTTTAAGATAAAGGGAGCATGTAGTTTGTTATGGCTAAATATTAGTAATCTTTGATGTCTAGATAAGAATATCCAGCTGTCAGCAGTTTAACCCTGTGTGTGTGTGTGTGTGTGTGTATGTGTGTGTTTTTGGCTGACTGGTTGAGGAATTTGGATTATGTCCAGTAAGCTGCTCCTTTGGGCCAAAAAAGGGCTAAATTCGAGCACACACTTACAATTGAACATCTCTATTTACTTACTCCAACACACACAGATGCTCGGACAAGCCAAAAAGTAAAATGTCTACAAAATATTGTTTGTTTGTTTCAATCAGGTTGGTTGATGACCGATGTGTTGTTCAACCAGATGCCGGAGACCTAAATAACCCACCCAAAAAGTTCCGGGGTGAGTAGTTCTGTCTGTGTCTGTGTGTGTGTGTGTGTGTTTTGCTTGTTTATTTTTAGTGAAGACAGGAAGTTCAGTTATATTGGACTTTGAAGTCAAAGGGCACATACACTCTGGAGAAACGTTCGTCATTTCCACAAAAGCCACTAAGTTTATGAAGTTGTCCTTCATTCTTAGTAATTACCATTGTATTCTGAAACTTGTTATTGTCAAACGTAAATCAATATAGAACAGTCTGATCTCATTTCTTCGGACATTAGCTTTGTTGTGGAAATTGTTACCAACACAGAGATTTGAGGAATGATTGTATTTCATAAGGTTGTGTGTGCTTGAGTCTGACTCCAAACTCCCCACATCACTCTAATGCATCTGCTAGTGATACTGAGAAGCTGCTTCAAGAAAAGTGTGTGTTTGTGTGTGTGAGTACATTAATCCATCAATATGTATAACTACATAGTTGGCCACTGAGTTTTAGTGGAGTACTCAGTCTAAAAATGAAAATCCAGTCATGGATTATATAACCCTTTTTTTTTTATTTGGAACTGTTCTACATAGAAAAAGTATGGCGTAAAATTATAATATAAAGGTACGAGTGAAAGTGCTGGATTTTACGCCATATTTTAAGTCTTCTGAAGCCAAATGATCAAAGTGGTTATTCAGTGCTGTTATTCTCCTCTGTAATAACTCTTAAATGTTTCTCTCAAATCAAATCAAATCACTTTTATTGTCACATCATCATCAGCACGTGTGCTATGATGAGTTAAAAGCTTAATCTCATTTGTGCATATTAAGACTGCACATCATGAAGTGTTAAAAGAAACAATTCAGTTTTATATTACAGTTTTTTGTAAACAAACAGTGAATCAAGTTTCAATAGTTAAGAAGTGCAACTGAGATACTTCCATTCAGAACAGTCTCAGTTCGGTGGGATTTTTAAATGTTTTTGGGAGAAAGGGTTTAACAAATTGTATGCTCTCCATGGTGGCATTTATTTGATTAACAGTTTACAAGTAAAATAGTAAGACTGTGAAATGAGATCACAGCTAGGGTTTTCAGGCCTCTAAGCAATAAAAGTACAATATTATAATAATATTATATTAGAGTGCGTCTTGTTTATGTTTTATTTCTGGGAACACTACATTATATTTATCATGATTTAATGAAAACATCCACAAAAAGTCATTGTAAAAGTAGTTTGTGTGTAAAAGCAGTTGTGTGTGTGTGTGTGTGTGTGTGTGTACACTTTATTAAGTACACCTGTCCAACTGCTTGTTAATGTAAATTTCTAATCAGCCAATCACATGGCAGCAACTCAACACATTTAGGCATGTAGACATGGTCAAGACGATCTGCTGCAGTTCAAACCAAGCATCAGAATGGGGAAGAAAGGTGATTTAAGTGACTTTGAACGTGGCATGGTTCTTGGTGTCAGACGGGCTGGTCTGAGTATTTCAGAAACTGCTGATCCACTGGGATTTTCACGCACAACCATCTCTAGAGTTTACAGAGAATGGTCCGAAAATGAGAAGATATCTAGTGAGCGGCAGTTCTGTGAGCGCAAAAGCCTTGTTGATGCCAGAGCTCAGAGAAAAATGGCCAGACTGGTTTGAGCTGATAGAGAGGCAACAGTAACTCAAATAACCACTCGCTACAACTGAGGTGTGCAGAAGAGCATCTCTGAACGCACAACACGTCCAACCTTGAGGCAGATGGGCTACAGCAGCAGAAGACCACACCGGGTGCCACTCCTGTCAGCTAAGAACAGGAAACTGAGGCTACAATTCTCACAGGCTCACCAAAATTGGACAATAGAAGATTGGAAAAACGTTGCCTGGTCTGATGAGTCTCGATTTCTGCTGTGGCATTCAAATGGTAGGGTCAGAATTTGCGTCAACAACATGAAAGCATGGATCCATCATGCCTTGTATCAACAGTTCAGGCTGGTGGTGGTGGTGTAATGGTGTGGGGGTTATTTGTTTGGCACACTTTTGGCCCATTAGTACCAATTGAGCATCATTTCAATGCCACAGTCTACCTGAGTATTGTTGCTGACCATGTCCATCCTTTTATGACCTGGCTACTTCCAGCAGGATAACGCGCCATGTCATAAAGCGTGAATCATCTCAGACTGGTTTCCTGAACATGACAATGATTTCACTGTACTCAAATGGCCTCCACAGTCACCATTTCTCAATCTAATAGAGCACCTTTGGGATGTGGTGGAACGGGAGATTCGCATCATTGATGTGCAGCCGACAAATCTGCAGCTGCAGCAACTGCGTGATGCTATCGTGTCAGTATGGACAAAAATCTCTGAGGAATATTTCCAGCACCTTGTTGAATCTATGCCATGAAGGATTAAGGCAGTTCTGAAGGCAAAAGTGGGTCCAATCCGGTACTAGTAAGGTGTACCTAATAAAGTGGCCAGTGATTGTATATATGTATGTATGTATACACGCACACGTCAGACATATTTAGAAAATTTGTTTACATATGTTTTAGAAGGTTTACTATTATGAAAGTATTAAATATTAATTTCATTCAAACTATCTTACTGAACCTATATTTCACAAATTTAAAAGGTTAGTTCACTTAAAAAGAAAATCTACTGACCCTTTGCTTATTCTGACTTACTACTCCAACATTCTTCATAATATCTTCTTTTGTGTCCAACAGTAGAAATAAACTTTAAATAGATTTGAAGGAAGTGGTGGGAGAGTAAATGATGACTTAATGTTCATTTTTGGATGACCTATGCTTTTAATATATTAATTCTTTACAATTTCTGCATTAATGTTTCAAATGACACAAAGAGCTAGCCCTTTAACTTTTACCTGCTGCTTTATCAACTGCATTTATCTCAATAGCTCAGTGCTGTGGGTAAATAAGCTCTGCGCAGTGTGTGTTTGAGTCTGTGACGAGGGGCGGGAGAGAGAGGCAGAGATAACCGTCTGATGGTCAGTGGGCCTCAGGAGAGAGGAATGTGTACTATTTCCTTCGAATATAAACACACACCAAAGCAAAGCATGTGATGGGTTATTTTCTAATGCAATTATTTCATTCTTTTGTTTATGTACGATTCCTAAATGATTAAGCTTACTGATTAGATTGTCGTCTAGCAGATGATAATTAAGCAAAACAGCATAATAGACCTCCACTGAAAGAAAGACCTGAGATGTAGACTTTGCGTGGATTTTAGCATAAGTGTATAAAGCAACACCCTGGCAACCACTTTTCTCAGATAAAATTATTGGGTTTTTGGGCTATGGGTTAATGTGAGTGTATGCTCTACATTCTTTCATTGACCCAAGAGCTTTTGGGTGTTTTATCAAGCCCAATCTCCAGAAACTAGGAACAGAGACCAGATTCATTTTCTTTGTCTCTCTCTCTCTCGCTCTCTGTGTGTGTGTCACTCGTGTCTATCTCTGACTCCCCCTCTCTCCTTATTTGGTAAGGCTGTAGTTCAGTTAGAAAGAAGAAGTGCATTTTCACTTTTATGTCTGCAGCTCTTTTCTTATCGCATAATTAATTTTAACATTTTTCTGTAATATTAGGTGCTTCTGAATTTATGTTATTAATTAAGTAATACTGAAACAAAAAATGTGTTTTTGTTCCATTTAGTCCTTTTTGAACGCACATGTGCTCTCAAACCACACAGACACACAGTTTACATACTGATTTTCATATTTGCTTGACATTTAAGATCTTGTCATCCTCATCAGCAGACTTTGAAAGCTGTGTGTGTGTCGAAAGTGCAGTGTGTATATCTGATTACAGAGTAAGGAGCGATGCTTGTGTTCTGTTTGTCTTAGATGAAATGCGTTGTTCCCTCTTTCTCTCTCTGTAGACTGTCTGTTCAGACTGTGTCCCATGAACAGATACTCGGCACAGAAACAGTTCTGGAAAGCTGCCAAACCTGGAGGAACTAGCACCACAGATACTGTCCTGCTTAACAAACTCCATGTGAGTGTAAAGTCTTCTATAGAGATGATCTGTTTGCTTCTTTTAACAGGGATTTCCAGTTTAGCTGATAATTGCTGGTCTAGAATTAGTGTTCACACCTCAGATTATTGCCTGATGGCGTTGCAAGAATATTTAAGGGATAGTTCACCCAAAAATGAACTATCATTATATAGTATATCATTAATTCGTCCACTTGTTTAAAATCTGTTGGTGTTTTTCTTCTGTTGAACACAAAAGAAGATATTCTGAAGAATGTTGTAAACCAACAGCCATTGACAGTATTTTTTGTTCCTAATATGGATCTCAGTGGCTGCTGGTTTACAACATTCTTCAAAATGTCTTGTTTTTTTTTTTTTTCAGCAGAAGAAAGAAGAACATAAAAGATTATAATCACTTATGTTTGAGTAATTGGTTAAATATTTGGGTGAACTATCCCTTTGACTGTCGTCTCATTAGTTGCCATTGTTAGGTGACAGAGAAACAGAAGTATCAGTACATACACTACCTGACAAAAGTCTTGTCGCCTATCCAAGTTTTAGGAACAACAAATAATAACTTGACTTCTAGTTGACCATTTTGAAACAGAAGTGGCTTATATGAAAGGCAAAGGCCTCTAGATTAGGCTTATTTTACCAAAATAAAATATGATCATGCCTTGATTTTTAATTATTTAATTAGGACAGTAAGGTCTGACTTTGCTTAGACAAAAGTCTTGTCACTTAACAGAAATATTGTACAGTATAGAATATAAAGTCATGACGCAGTGGAAAACGCATTAATATTATGTATGACTCCCATGAGCTTGGAGGACTGCATCCATACATCTCTGCAATCACTCAATAACTTATTAATAAAGTCATCTGGAATGGCAAAGAAAGCTTTCTTGCAGGACTCCCAGAGTTCATCATGATTCTTTAGATTCATCTACAATGCCTCCCCCTTCATCTTACCCCAGACATGCTCAATAATGTTCATATCTGGTGACTGGGCTGGCCAATCCTGGAGCACCTTGATCTTCTTTGCTTTCAGGAACTTTAATGTGGAGGCTGAAGTATGAGAAGGAGCGCTATCCTGCTGAAGAATTTGCCCTCTCCTGTGGTTTGTAATGTAAGGGGCAGCACAAATATCTTGATGCCTCAGGCTGGATTTTGCCATCCACTCTGCAGATCTCTTGCACGGCCCCATACTGAATGTAACCCCAAACCATGATTTTTCCTTCACTAAACTTGACTGATTTCTGTGAGAGTCTTGGGTTCATCCAATAGGTCTTCTGCAGTATTTGTGATGATTGGGATGCAGTTCAACAGATGTTTCATTAAGAAATTCGACGTTCTGCCACTTTGAAATGATTCAAATGATCAACTAGAAGTCAAGTTATTATTTGTTGCTCTTACAACTGGGATCGATGACAAGACCTTTGTCAGGTAGTGTAAAGGAGGCAAAATAGATAATAGACATACACATGTTCTTGTTGTGAAATTATCAATATATCTTGTAAGCAGTGTTATTTATGTGCCTTTTACACATATAATGTTTTAAATGTGTTTTTCATTTAAATAGAAAAAGCATGGAGGAACACACACACACATCAACCTCCTATGCTCTGCTTATGACCTTATATATACACACAGAATGAAGAAAAGTTGCTGACAATTAAAAAAAGATGAGCTTGTAAATGAAACAGATTGTGAAGAACACTCTGTGGGCCATCTGAGCAATCTCACAGCACATGTCATTAAAACCAGCAGTTTGTTTGCTTCTTTTCAGTAGGACAGTTTAGCAAATTTAGTGTATTCATCAATCTATCTGAAGCTCTCTCTAATGTTCTTAAGAGTAGCCAGTGTTTCTGTCAGGTGGTGTTCTGGTGTTTGTGTGGGAAGCGCAGCTTTGATCCGGGACCACAGAGTGTCCCAGACCCCAATTTATTAATTCCGTTGCTTTCTTTTCGTTCTCGCTCTGCTTTCTTTAGCATGCTGCTGATTTAGAGAAGAAACAAAATGAATCGGAGAACAAAAAGCTGCTTGGAACTGTTATTCAGTATGGCAATGTCATCCAGGTAATTCTTTCACACACGCAAGAACAAGTGATATTTAAATGATGTAATCCGCAAAAACAAGACACTGCAGGTGAATAGGGGTTAAACTAACTAATGTGTATCATCAGACTTCCCCAGCTATGATAAAATGTTCCACAAGTTTACTGAAGTGTTATCTTTAAATATGCAAATGATATGTTGTTTATGAAAATATGTGCTAATTTGCATGCATTTCAAGCACAAAAATATAAACATTCGCTAAAGCCAGAAAACAAATACATTTTCACTCTTTTTTTTATTAGTTTGTATTTGATATATGTATTTGAATTATGCATGAATATATCCCTCTGTCTTCAGATTATAGATATACAGTATATATAGAATATAAAACTGTGACGTTTTGCTGTATTTAAAGGTGATTTTCCATTGCATAGAATAGTGTGGTTTGGTTCGCTTTGGTATGGCTCACTTTTGGGGGGTCTTCCACTGCATTCTGTATCTAGTACCTGGCACTTTTTATAGTAGGTGCGGTTTTGGTACCATTACCAAAACGTGACTTATTCACACTGCTGGACAATGGGAGAGCACAACAAATAATTTATTTACAATCCTATTTGCTGAAATAATTCAAGAAAAACCCCACTATGGTGTGTTAAATCTTTGAAAATTTTTAATATTTAGATTTATTTTTAAAGTATATGTATTCAAGTATGTATTAAATCATCTTTGCATCAAATTGCAAAGACAAATTACCACTTGTATGAGGCTTTCTAATGCAGCATCTATGGGTCAGGACATTAAATTTGACATTGTTCTGCCTTCCGGCTGCTGTTATCAGTCTCACACTATTTGTTCCTTTTTCTGAAAGTCTTGCACCATCGTGGAGTTTTCCTCTTATTATTTGAGCAAATAGTATTTAAAAAAAGTTATTTGTTGTACTTTCCTATTCACTACGCTAAAAACACGGATTTATACTTCTGTGTCAAGCGCATGTGTATGGTCCGGCGCAGCCTTTGCGTGGTCACACAGCCCTTGCTGTGGCTGACGCCGATCACTGACATGCACCTCTCAAAAAATGTAACTACATGTTGCAAAGACGCTTAGCGCTAGCTCTGTGATTGGTCAGCTTGGTAACTGTGACGAGTCTGGGTGGTGCTGACAGCCACGAACCCATTAGAGAAAGTGTTTACAAGTGTTGAGTCCTGTGAAGGAGCTCCAGATCAAAACTTTTGTATTTTACCTTATGATTAAAGTTGTTGCACGTCCAGCAGTTCCCATCTATGAATGAGCAAGTTTTAGCTAAAGTAACATTCAGAAAAAACAAAACACCTGCGAAGAAACTCAACACAGAGGAACGTAAAAACCTACTGCCAGCTAGCGTTTCGGAAGTGTTATTACAGAGCAACACAAACGGCATGCAGAAGTATAAATGCATGGCTACGTGCAAGGCATGCGCCACGACGAAGCCTCAAGTTAATCTTCTTAATCAGCCTTAAGTTCACCCAACTATGACGACTTTCGCTACTGAGAAACCCAGAAATGTGAAAAGGGTCCACTGCTATACAGACCATGCAGCTATAGCAATATTCCTGGTATTAAAACTGCAAATTGGAAATTGGTTTTAAACTGCAGTGAAAATGCAAACTGAGCCGAGCAAACCTGAACTGAAGTGAGCTATGCCGAACCATACGAACAGCGCAGTGGACGTTTATGGCAGTGCTGGAGAGAAGATGCTTTTTGAGAAAACAACCTTTAAAATGATGAATTGGTTTTGAAATCAACAGACACATATTGGAAAATGTGCTGTAAAAGAAACACATAAAGGTGATGTCGTCTTTCCATTAGTCTGAAAAATATTTCGCTGCCAAATTAATTGTAATGTAATGGGCAGCACAAATGTATTGATACCTCAGGCTGGCACACCCCTATACTGAATGTAACCCCAAACCATGATTTTTCTGTGAGAATCTTGGGTCCATGAGGGTTTCAAAAGGTCTTCTGCAGTATTTGTAATGATTGGGATGCAGTTCAACAGATTTATTTGAAAAAATCGTCATTCTGCCACTTTCAAATGATCAATTAGAAGTCAAGTTATTGTTTGTTGCTCTTAGAACTGGGATCGACGACAAAACTTTTTTCAGGTAGTGTAATGGAGGCAAAAAGATAATCGAAAACCTGAACTGAAGTGAGCCGTGGCGAACAGTACAGAACAGCGCAGTGGACGTTCATGGCATAGTGCTGGAGAGAAGATTCTTTTTAAAAAAACAACTTTTAAAATGATGAATTGTAATTGAAATCTACAGACACAAGTTGGAAAATTGCTGTAAAAGAAACACATAAAGGTGTTGTTTGGATGTCGTCTTTCCATTAGACTGAAAAATATTTCGCAGACAAATTAACCATGTAACTGTTTCCACTCATTTGCAGCTTCTCCATCTGAAGAGTAATAAATATCTGACGGTGAATAAGCGTTTGCCAGCTCTTCTTGAGAAGAATGCCATGCGTGTGACTCTGGACGCTGCAGGGAATGAAGGCTCGTGGTTTTACATCCAGCCCTTCTATAAGCTGCGCTCTATAGGGGATAATGTGAGTATGTCATTAGCCACTGCAAAACAACCGGTGCTATCTTGGTTATTAATCTGATTTATTATGTGGTCCCAGTTATCTCACTTACATAAACACACATTAGAGCTCCACTTGTTGTGTTTGTGTGTCTTCAGGTGGTCATTGGAGATAAGGTTGTGTTAAACCCTGTCAATGCCGGTCAGCCGCTGCACGCCAGCAGCCATCAGCTTGTGGATAATCCAGGATGCAATGAAGTAAAATACATCAATATAAACACCATGTTGGTTATTTTGAGCGGTATACAATTGATGAAAATGTACTGATAGACATTTCAAACAGTAATTGACAGCAGAACATATCCGTTTGGTGTATGTTAAATGCCTCATTCAAACTAGCAGCGACTTTGTAGCTGCCTGTCGCTCTGGGTGGAAATCTGCTGCAAACGCAGGTCTGTGTAGGTATATACAGGATGAATACAACCAGCCTCTGAGCGAGCTGAGAGATCACATGAGCTCTACTGGTGCTCCTATTGGCTGTCACTCAAGAAAGTCACTCTTTATTTGCATAAAGTTGAAGAATTCTCAACTTTGTTGCGTCACTCGACACGCCCACCAATGGTCATTGTTACTTGTGCAGTCAGAGGTCGCACACTCTCCGTTGAAATAAATCAACGCTTGTCGCTGTTGCATATTCGCTTGTTGCTTTGTCGTTTGTGACTTTGTCGATTGTCACTTTGTCGCTTTGTGGCTTTGCTGCTTGTCACTTTGTTGCTTGTCGCTTGACGCTTTGTTGATTGTCACTTTGATGCTTTGTGGCTTGGTCACTTGTCGATTTGACGCTTGTCGCTTTGACGCTTGTTGCTTTGTCGCTTAGCGCTTTGTCAATTGTCGCTTTGACGTTTGTCTCTTTGTCGCTTGACGCTTTTCATTTGTAACTTTGTCGCTTGTTGATTTGTTGATTGTCACTTCTACACTTATCGCTTTAACGCTTGTTTATTGCTTGACAGTTTGTCGCTTGCCGATTTGTCGATTGTCACTTTGACGCTTGTCGCTTTGACGCTTGTCACTTAAAGCTTTGTCGCTTGCTGATTTGTCAATTGTCGCTTTGACGCTTTGTGGCTTTGTCGTTTGTTGCTTGTCGCTTTGTGGCTTTGCCGCTTGCCACTTTGGCTACGTTCACACTGCAGGCAAATGTGGCCCGAATCTGATCTTTTCGCCCATATGTGACTCAGGTCTTGACAGTGTGAACAGCCCAAACCGCATGGAATCTGATCTTTTCACTTCAGATTTGTGCCACTTTCATATGTAGTCTTAAATCAGACACAGATCTGATGTTTTGCAATGCGACCGCAGTGTAAACGGTTATGTCGGATTTCATGTGACTTTTACATAATCTTCGAGCGACATGCGTCATCATTCTGTGCTGCAGACATCATCTACACCTCTGCAGCATAGTAGAATAACACACAGGGCGATTACTTTACCACAGAAAGTTGGTTGTTCATTTTGAAAAAGATTTTGAAGGCAAAACTGGTGCTTGTTAACCAATCTAGTTACCGATCGGGACACGGGATGATCGCGACGCTAAAGAGCGCCGGGGGTGTTGCGGAAAGGGGATCCGTGCACAATGGAGCGGACACTTTCATTTTAAGGACGAACATTATCTCCGAGCGAATAAAGGGCAGGAGCTCAAGCACCCAAACCCCCCATCTGCTCGCGTCTGTTGTTTATAACAAAGTAAAATAAAATAACTGCAAACAGAGATAAACCAACTCCGCCTTCACAGTTCAGTCTGCGGCTGCTCATTAACTCTTGATGAGTTCACTACACCGGTGGTCAGACAGACGCGCGCCGCGGTTGTCATAAATCACAAATGATCAGTGTTTTCAATCACGAGGGACTTATTTTAGGTTTCAAATGGCGAAATACACATTAGTAGTGGCAGAACAACCCTTTACAGTTCATGTAATACACCACGGTTGTCTGTGAAAAGGGCAATAATCATATTAAGCATAATCTGACAACGTGCTTCATACAGTATACACATTGTGTGCATAATGAGACATTTTGTGTTGTTCGTAACTATACTTCTGCGCATGCGGGTCAGTTTACGACCATGATCTGTTCACACTCCAAATCTGATCTCCTGTTCACACTCCAAATCTGATCTCCACATTTATAACAACAGTGTGAACAGCTTGGCAAAAAAATCAGATCTGAGAAAAAATCAGATTTGAGCACTAAGCCTTGCAGTGTGAACGTAGCCTTTGTTACTTGACGCATCGTCGCTTGACTCTTTGTGACTTTGTCAATTGTCGCTTTGATGCTTGTCGCTTTGGCACTTTGATGCTTTGTTGATTGTTACTTTGTCGCTTTGTCACTTGTCGCTTTGCCGCTGCTACTTGCTTGTAGTGTGAATGAGGCTTAATGTAGTCAATAACATGCAGTGATCAAAAATTCAAACAAATTTTTTGGATTCATTTTTGGAATCTTTTTATCTTATTTTATATTATAATATTTTTTAATAATAATGATTTAAATGGGAATAAAATAAAAGTCCTATTTTTCACAAGGTTCCAAATTTTTTTTAATTCTTTAAAATAAATGTATCATTAAAAGTCATGAAATATTAAAAAACATTATTATTATTATTATTATTAATATTATTAATTTATCATTTTATTTATAGTTTAATTTTATTATAAAAATAATTTAATAATTATAATAATAAAAATGGGGCTGCACGCTGGCGCAGTGTTCGCCTTACAGCAAGAAGGTCGCTTGGTGTTTCTATGTGGAGTTTGCATGTTCTCCCTGTGTTTGCGTGGGTTTCCTCCAGGTGCTCCGGTTTCCCCCACAAGTCCAAAAACATGTGGTACAGGTCAATTGGGTAGGCTAAATTGTTTGTAGTGTATGTGTGTGAATGAGTGTGTATGGGTGTTTCCCAGTGATGGGTTGCAGCTGGAAGGGCATCTGCTGCGTAAAACATGTGCTGGATAAGTTGGCGGTTCATTCCGCTGTGTCGATTCCGGATTAATAAAGGAACTAAGTCGAAAAGAAAATGAATAAATGAATAATTATAAAAAGAAAAGATTTTTATTATTACATTTTTAATATTAATCATAAAAAAATTAAGATAAAATTATTAAAATGGAAAATAATTTATTTAAAATTGAGTAAAGTGATATTTGGGTGAGCAAAATCTGATTACATAAAGCCCCATGAAAAGGTATTTAGGAAGATATTTTATTCAATAATTTTTTTAAAACCTGATTTACCTAAAATTCTGAGCTTGGCATAAATATAGAAATATATATTCCTAAAATGTATAAAAATCTTAATATATCTTGATCTGGCAAATTATGCATGAATATATCCCTCTGTCTTCAGATTATAGATATATAAAATATATAGAATATAAAACTGACTTTTTGCTCTCTGCTTTTTCACTATATGGTATAGTGTGGTTTGGTTCGCTTTGGTGCGGCTCACTTTTGGGGGGTTTTCCACTGCATTCTGTACCTAGTACCTGGTACTTTTAGTAGGTGAGGTTCCAAGTGAGCCGTAACATTACCAAAATGTAACATATTCACCCTGCTAATCACTATTTGATCTAAGAGGATCGCCACTATTAGTGTCACTACCAGCGTGAGACAGACCACATTGATTGTGTTGTGTGTTTGTTTGTTATTCATTTGCTTGTGCTACATTTATTTCTTTTTTTACATTGATGCTGTTGAGTTTTTCTGTATCGTTTTAATCAATATTCAGTTATTTGATATCAGTTAATCAAAATATCATTCTGCTTAATAATCAATATTCAGTTATAATCCATCAATTATCAATATACTTCTTTAATACAGCATGGGTATCTAAAGGTGCTCCAAGATGACAAACACCTGCATCTGCCAAAAAGGATCAAAGCATATGCGTTGTATGCTGTATATGCTGTTTTTCACCAATATAATAAGAAGTCGTGATGACCCAGTAGATAAAGGATGCAGCTGTTTGGGAAAGGTTCAAGAAAAAGGCCAATTAGGATGTTTCGGAGTCGTCCAAATACACGCATAAAATAACTGGTTGTTCAAACTATATTTTAAAAAGAGTTGAAGCAGCATAATTCTTAAGGTTTTTTGGGATGACTTCGTTGTTTTCAATACTTTTTTACCTAAAATTCTGAGCATAAATATAGAAATAGATATTCATAAAATGTATTAAAAAATGCAAATATAGTTATAACATTTCAATAAATGAAAAGACATTTCCAGGTTTAAAAGTCTAGAAATAACTAAATTAAGACATTTTTAAAACACTGAGAAGCCTGGTTCTTTAAAAAAAAACACAGTTTAAAGAAAGTGAATTAAAATTAGAAATGTATATATGAGAACCACTGCTGAGTTTCAGTATATTTTCTTTCTCAGGTGAATTCAGTGAACTGCACCACCAGTTGGAAAATCGTTCTCTTCATGAAATGGAGCGACAACCAAGAGATTGTCTTGAAAGGAGTATGTTCCACACAATGTACTGTGTTTGACTTTTCCAGCAGTATTTCAGATTTTCAATAAATACATGTGTTATCAGGGTGACGTGGTGAGGCTGTTTCATGCGGAGCAGGAGAAATTTCTGACATGTGATGAGCACCGAAAAAAGCAGTATGTGTTTTTGCGCACCACCGGACGCCAGTCTGCAACCTCCGCCACTAGTAGCAAAGCACTCTGGGAGGTGGAGGTAAGTTTAGGACCTAGCTTTGTGAAACTAACCAGATGTTTTTGTTGGTTTGGGAATCTGAACAGATGTTTGCATGCGTTTCAGGTGGTTCAGCATGATCCGTGTCGAGGCGGAGCCGGCTACTGGAACAGCCTCTTTAGGTTTAAACACTTAGCCACCGGCCATTACCTTGCTGCAGAGGTTAGACCCATAGGTTTCCCAGAATTTAAAAAAATCACACATAATAATTATACAGAGGGGCTAATAATTCAGGAGGGCTAATAATTCTGACTTCAATTGTACACACACAAGCATATATAAGTCATAAAGTGTATGTTTAGAAAGCTTGATATCAGCAAGAGCAGAGAATTTGAGACCTTCATCTAATTGTTCTCACCTTATTGTGATCAGGTAAACCCAGACTATGAAGAAGAATGCCTGGAGACCCGTTCCTCTGTGAGTGTGTGCTTGAGTGTGTGTGTGTGTCTGTGTGTGTGCTTGTGCTTTTTCCCTTTCATCTGAGCTTCTTCTGAATTCATAGCTTGAGCAATTTGAGGGTTTCTTTAGCATTTTTATACACACATTAGCTTGGCCAAAGCAGAAAGTGAGCTTGAATGTGTGTTCACGTTTCTTCCACTGTTTCTCTCAGATGGATTCGGAGCATGAAGTGATTCGGGCACGTGCACGTAACCCTCAGGATAAGGTGATGTACACACTGGTGTCTGTTCCTGATGGAAATGACATATCCTCCATCTTTGAGCTTGACCCTACCACTCTGAGGGGCGGAGACTCACTTGTGCCAAGGTGGAGCAAGACTGACTTTTTGTGACTTCTGATGATTAAATATGCGCATATTAAATGTTCTGTATTTGGGATTGTGCTTAAAGAAACTCGTATGTGAGGCTCAGGCATCTCTGCACCAACACGTGGGTCCACAGCACCAACCAGCCAATAGATAAAGAGGAAGAGAAACCGGTCATGCTCAGAGTGAGTGTGTCTCTGTGTATGACTGTATTTCTGTGTTCTGTGAAGTGTGTCTCCTCAACTTTCTGTTCGTGTCTCAGATAGGAACGTCTCCTCTGAAGGAAGATAAAGAGGCGTTTGCTATAGTACCAGTCTCTCCAGCTGAGGTTCGAGATCTGGATTTCGCTAATGATGCTAGTAAAGTGTTGGCTTCCATTGCAGCCAAACTGGAGAAGGGCACCATTACCCAGAATGAGAGGAGGTAGAGGACATATGCGTTTATTCATCATTTTCATTTATTCATCCATTTGCCTTTCCATCTATCTATTCCTGTTTGTGAATACATCCTTTCTTCATTCATTCATTCATTCATTCATTCATTCATTCATTCATTCATAAGTTGTCTTATCAATCTGTCCACTTGACATTTTTTGACTGTCTATCCATTAATTCATACGTTCATTGAACCATTCATCCTTCTTTTTATGCATCTCTCCATCCATGCATCTATTCATTCATTAAGCCATTCATTTATTCATTCATTCACCATCCATCAATCTTGTCATCCCTCCGTACATTCATTCATTCTTTCATCCATCCATTTATCTATCCATTCTCGAATCCATCCATCCATCCATCCATCCATCCATCCACCCATCAGTCTTTTTATTCATACAACCATTCATTCATTAATTCACCACCCATCAGCCTTTCATCTGTACATTCATCCATCCATTCATGAATCCATTTATTTATTCATCCATCCATCGGTCTACCCATCCATCAGTCTTTTTATCCATCCATTTATTCTGATTTCACCATCCATCCATCCATCAGTTTTTTATTCATCCATCAATTCATTCATTAATTCACCATCCATCAGTCTTTTCATCTATCCATTTATTTATTTTCAACATCCATCCATGCATCAGTCTTTTTATTCATCCATCAATTCATTCATTAATTCACCATCCATCAGTCTTTTCATCTATCCATTTATTTATTTTCAACATCCATCCATGCATCAGTCTTTTTATTCATCCATCTATTTATCCATAAATCCATCCATCGTTTTTTTATTCACCCATCCATCCATTCATTCATTCATTCATTCATTCACCATTCATCATTTTTTTTATCCATCCATTCATTCATTCTTTCACCCACCCATCAGTATTTTTATCTGTACATTCATTCATTCATTAATTCATTCATTCATTAATCCATTCATCCATCCGTCTACCCATCTATCAGTCTTTTGATTCATCTATCCATTTATTCTTTCACTATCCATCCAGTTATTCATGATTTCACCATCCATCCATCAGTTTTTTATTCATCCATCAATTCATTCATTAATTCACCATCCATGCATCAGTCTTTTTATTAATTCATCCATCCATCCATCCATCCATCTATCCATCCATTCATTCATTCATTCATTCACCGTCCATCCATGCACCAGTCTTTTTATTAATTCATCCATCCATTCATCCATCCACCAGTTTTTTATTCATTCATTCATTCATTCATTCATTCATTCATGCATGCATGCATGCATGCATGCATGCATTCACCATCCATCAGTCTTTTCATCCATTCATTCAGTCTTTCACTATCCGTCTATTGATCTATCCATCCACCAGTTTTTTCATTAAATCATTTTCACAATCCATCCATCCGCCCATTCTTCCATCAGTTTTTTTCCATCCATCCATTCATTAATTCACCATTTATCAAACTTTTCATCCATTCATTCAGTCTTTCACCATCCATTCATTGATCCATCCACCCACCAGTCTTTTAATTGATTGATTGATTAATTCACTCATTGATTAATTGATTTATTCATTCATTCATTCATCAGTCTTTTTATCCATCCATTTATTCTTTCACCATCCATCTATCCATCCATTCATTCTTTCACTATCTATTAGTCTTTATATCCATTCTTTGTTTTGTTTTCATCCATCCTCACACAGGTCCGTGACGAAGCTGTTGGAGGATCTGGTGTATTTTGTGGTGGACATTCCCAGCAGTGCTCAAGATGTGCTGGAGATCACAGTCAACAAACCCAACAGAGAGCGACAGAAACTCATGAGAGAGCAGAACATTCTTAAACAGGCACTTATTATCTCACTTCTACGGTTTAACATTACATTAACATTAAAGTCACTAACATTTAAACCTTTAATCCATTATTTTTTATCTCCGGCCAGATTTTCAAGCTGCTGCAGGCCCCATTTACAGACAGTGGGGATGGCCCTATGCTGCGATTAGAAGAGCTCGCAGATCAGCGTCATGCACCCTTTAGACACATTTGTCGGCTCTGCTACAGAGTCCTACGTTACTCACAACAGGACTATCGCAAAAATCAGGTGAACTACTAAATAAAATGAGCAACTACAAAATGCAGTAGCAACAATCTGCAGTATTCATTCTTAATTTGTCGATTTGTCTTCAGGAGTACATAGCAAAGCAGTTCCGCTTCATGCAGAAGCAGATAGGATATGATGTGCTTGCTGAAGACACAATTACAGCCCTTCTGCATAACAACAGGAAGCTCCTAGAGAAACACATTACGGCAGCTGAAATAGATACCTTCGTCAGTCTGGTTCGCAAGAACAGAGAGCCCAGGTGTGCGAAAAAATATATCTGCATATTAGTTCTTGGTCATTTACATGTATTCATTTGCAGCCCCTTTCATCTAAAGCGACTAGCAAATGAGAAATGTTATAATGTCAGTGATTCATCTCGAGTCGAGTGACGTTGGTGAGACTGACTGTAAAAATTGATGTTTTAGAATAGTTTAGAAGATGTTTTTTGATGATTGAATTAATCTTGTGAATGATTGTGTTTCTCTAGATTTCTGGATTACTTGTCAGATCTTTGCGTGTCGATGAATAAATCCATCCCTGTCACTCAAGAGCTCATCTGTAATGCTGTGCTGGACCCAGCCAATGCAGACATTCTCATCGAAACAAAGTACGAAATTATGAATATTACGTATTGATGTTACTGAATATACTAGGGGTGTATCACAACCCACAGTTCGGAACAACTAATAACTTAATAACTTTTTTGAACTTGTAGGTCACGTGTATGAAAGCATTTAGTTTTTTCTGTAAAATATAATGATGGCGGAAAAAGTTGTGGTGGCACTTACCTAAATGCTTTCTTAGGTTTTTAATTAAAGGTGTTTTCTGTCACTGTTTGTTTAGCCTGCAATAATGCATTCAGTGTAAAGCTGCACAATTAAACAGTGTGATCTCAATTCAAACCTGCGCAACATGAATGATAAATGATAGTGATTTGCATATCTTTATTAATCCTTCGAAGCGCTGCATTCAAATCTGTGTTGGATCGAGAGTGATTCAGTTTTTACACTTTTTCAGTTTGTTACAATTAAATAACGCAGAAGTGCTGGGAGAACAGTTTATAGTTCTGATATAAACACTTATGTTTATGGTAAAGATTAAAATCACTGTTTAATGAAACTTGACGCTGGTGAATGTTGTAGCAGTTACATTGCTTGACCAAGAGGTGGCGACAAACAACTATCAAAATAATGTCACTGAATAGGTTTTCAAAAATGATCCACCTA
This sequence comes from Danio kyathit, assembly GCA_903798195.1. Lineage (NCBI taxonomy): Eukaryota > Metazoa > Chordata > Actinopteri > Cypriniformes > Danionidae > Danio > Danio kyathit. The sequence continues at coordinate 48,664,791 of LR812524.1, forward strand.
TAATGAAACATGGAGTTTTATGTGTGGATTGCTGAATCATTCATTGAAAATAAATATGAGATGGTGTAAAAGATGTTTTCTATATTTAACATGATCAGCAACAGTTTTCCCAGTGATGGGTTGCAGCTGGAAGGGCATCCGCTGCATAAAACATATGTTGGATAAGTTGGCGGTTCATTCTGCTGTGGCAACCCCAGATTAATAAAGGGACTAAGCCGAAAAGAAAATGAAGGAATGAATTAATCAGCAACAGTAGCAAAGATCATTTTTCGTATTGAATATTTTCCTTTTTTTTAGCTGTTTTTTTCTTGATTTTTATTCTTATTACAATTACAGGCTTTAAGTTCTGTTTGTTAAAACCAATGGTTTTTGCAGTAATATTTTTGTATAAATGGAAAGCAATTGACATTTTTCTCCTCCTTTTTTGCTGATCCGAAAAATGGTCCGATCCGAGACTCAAAAACAGTAGTGTGAGCCGAACCGTGAGATTTGTGATCTGTTACACCACTAGAATATACAGTATTATGTTACTGAATAATCTTTTAAATATTTAAATATAAATATTATAATTAAAGTTTCATATTTTAAGATTTAGTTTCGAAAGATTTTTTTTTTTTATGAATAAATGTTTTTTAAACATACCTTTAGTCAGCAATGATGCATTAACTGATCAAAAAGTGACAGCGAAGACATGTACCTTTTTACAAAATAACTGATTTAAATAAACAATGTTCTTTCAGTTTAACTTTTTATGTTTTCAAATTATTTCATCGACAAATCTTAACGCGTATTTGCTGTTGGTTATGTTTTTGAGTCTTAATTTGGCCACAACTTTCTCTGTGATTCACCAAATGAAATGATTTTTGATAACAAATCTTATTTTGACACGTATTTTGGGAAAATGCTTTGATATATTTCGAAAAATTCACACTGGGCAGATTTACTACCCTTTCACCCTTTAATAAAATTACACATTTTACCTCCCAACAGGGTAAACCAGCAACAATCTATAAGACAAGATAATATACTTTGCAATCAAAAAATGTGCTTATAATGGAAGTCAGTGTGGCAAAAACAGCCCCGAACATACCGAAAGTATAGTAAATTTGAACAGTACACAAGGTTTAAGTACAAATTTTCAAGAATTAAATAGTTTAGTAATTTTTTACTTTATTGCTTCTTTACTGAATTTCGATCAAGCGAATGCAGTCTTGGTTTACATAAATAGTCTTCTTTCAAAAAAAACTTACTGATGTAAAGCTTTTATGATAGTATAGTGCAGAGATTACCAAACTAGGGCCCGGTGGCCAAAGTTGGCCCATGGTAACCTTTGATTTGGCCCGCCATCCCATCTGAGAAGAGAGGGAGAAGGTCAGGTGAATGCCTTTAACAGAGATTGTCATTTCTAAGTTTAACATAACCTTTTGTTTATTTCTTTCCTTCATTGTTGAGCTACAAAAAAGCAAAGTGAAATTAAACGTTGTGCATAAATCAGACTTTTAAAAATGTAAATGCTGTCACTCAAGGATAGAGGACAATGCACAAGACATTGAGGAGCAAATCAATAAAAAGTTCATTATAGAACGTTAAAAAATATATATATTTAATTATTTATGCGATTAAAATATTTTTAAAGTGTTATTTATTTAAAAATCTTAATAAATTAGGTAATGATCATGGCAACTTTAATGTAAAAGTTTGGTATATTTACCTTCAGCCCACCATCCTCAATCAAGTTTGGTTTTGGCCCTTCATAAGAAAAAGTTTGGGCACCTCTAGTATAGTGAACACTGATAGTATATTCATTCATTCATTTTCTTGTCGGCTTTGTCCCTTGCGGGGTCGCCACAGCGGAATGAACCGCCAACTTATCCAGCACGATTTTACGCAGCGGATGCCCTTCCAGCCGCAACCCATCTCTGGGAACTTCCACACACACATTCACACTCATACACTATGGACAATTTAGCTTACCCAATTCACCTGTACTGCATGTCTTTGGAATGTGGGGGAAACCGGAGCACCCGGAGGAAACCCACGCGAACCCAGGGAGAACATGCAAACTCCACACAGAAACGCCAACTGACCCAGCCCAGCCGAGGTTCGAACCTGCGACTCAGCGACGTTCTTGCTGTGAGGCAACAGCACTACCTACTGCGCCACTGGGTTGCCCACTGATAGTATAATGTTAAGTAAATGAAAACATAATATAATACAGACAAGCAGTGCCATTTTTAAAGGAATTATGGAATGAATCCTGTGTCATGAAAATGACTCATTTCTTTCTATATTCTATGGTAAAATCATTGATTAGTAGATTGAAAAGCCTTCTAACTGGATCACAGTTGCACAGTGTTTCTGTGGGTTTCTGAATATATGCAGTTGAAAATTAAAGCCCTGATTTATTTGGCAAGTAATATTACCAAAACCTTAAGCATGTGATTATAAGACATGCAATTAAACCAACAATAACTGTGTGAAGAGGCAAAAAGTGATGAAACACATGAGGAATTAAAAAGAGTTAAAGTCTGGAGGTCTGTTTGTGTGTTACTTGTAAGTGATTGTGTGTGTCTGTGTGGTCAGGCTTGTGTTGTCACGGTTTGAGGTGGCAGGAACGGTGTTGGGTGAGAGTGCAGAGGAGGAAGAGGAGGATGAAGAAGAGGTCTGGCTGTTCTGGAAGGACAGTGGAGGAGAGGTGAAGAGTAAAAGCATACGAGAGCTTGCACAGGATGCCAAAGATGGACATACAGAGGACCAGGAAGTAATCAATTATTACAGGTAAATACAAAAACATCTACTTTTACTTGGGATGGAGTGATGTGTTATTTAATATTAGGTAATAATGAAAACTAGAGATGCACCAAATGTTTGACTGGTAAAAAATGACCAAAAGGAAAATGGCCCAAAAAGGCTATTCTGTGTCATACTGCCCTTAAGTGTTCATCATTAAAAAAAAGTCAGCTCAAATAACGTGCCGACACAACATTACTATGTAGTATACTTGTTCCTGCTGCTTGCATATCGCTACTGTGCTGTCATGGCAACAATATCAACTCTCAACTCATTTACTTTCAATAAGATTTTACTGTCAATATGTGGTTATCTTATTGTTATAAATATTGTAGTATTGTTTTGTTGTTGCTATATCTTTTCCAACTGATTCGACTTCTGGTTTTCCGAAAAATTCTAAAACGTTCGATTGACTTAACATTGGGTCAAACTTTCTGACCTCATAACTTTCCGCCAGACTGTCATACAGACTTAAGTTTGAGCTCATTTAACTTAGACTACCAATCTGCCAATCACTGATGACCTTTCAACTTCCTAACCACACCCTAGCAACCACTTACGGCACCTTAGCAACTGTCCCATAGACTTCAATTGTAAAAAACTGCCATTGACTTTACATTGGACATACTAATCCATACTATCAATATGCTAATCCATATTAGAAACTTACTAACAGCATGCTAGTTTATACTAGAAACGTGCTAGCAACATGCAAATTCCTACTAGAACCATGCTGATTTATGTTATGAACTGCCTAGCAACTACTTAGAACACCTTAGCAACCACTTAGCAGTACCCTAGCAACTGCCTAGCAGCCACTCAGAACACCCCAACAACCATCTAGCAACACCTTAGCAATGATCTAGAACACCCTAGCAACCGCCTAGCAACACCTTAGCAACCGCTTAGCAACACCTTAGCAACCCCAAGCAATGCCATAGCAACTGACTAGCAACCACTCAGAACACCCTAGCAACCATCTAGAAATACCTTAGCAACCGCCTAGAACACATTAGCAACCGTCTAGCAACACCTTAACAAACACCTAGCAACGCCTTAGCAAACACTTAGCAACCAATCAGAACACCATAGCAATGCCTTAGCAACTGCCTAGCAACCAATCAGAACACCCTAGCAACCACTTAGCAACACCTTAACAACCAACTAGAAACGCCTTGGGAACCACCTAGCAATGCCTTAGCAACTGCCTAGCAACCACTCAGAACACCCTAGCAACCGGCTAGCAACATCTTAACAACCACATAGCAACACTCTAGCAACCGCCTAGCAACCACTTAGAACTCCCTACCTTAGCAACCCCCTAGCAACCACCTAGCAATGGCTTAGCAACCACCTAGCAACACCTTAGCAACTGCATAGTAACACTCAGAATATCTTAACAACCACCTAACAGCCTTAACAATCTAACAAAACGCCTTAGCAACCACCTAGCAACCAATCAGAACACCCTAGCAACCACCTAGCAACACCTTAGCAACCACTTCGCAACACTTTAGCAACCACCTAGCAACGCCTTAGCAACCACATAGCAACACCCTAGCAACACCTTAGCAACTGCCTAGTAACCACTCAGAACCCCTTAGCAACTACCATGCAGCGCCTTAACCAGTCAAAGCACCCTAGCAACGCCCTAGCAACTGCCTAGCAACCACTTAGAACACCCTAGCAACCGCCTACCAAGACCTAAGCAAACGCTCAGAACATCCTAGCAACCATTCAGGACATCTTAGCAGCCACTTAGCAACACCTTAGCAACCACTCAGAACCCTCTATCAACTGCCTAACTAGAAACATGCTAACCCATATGTAGTTATGACCAGGGGCGGACTGGCCATCTGGCAGACCGGTAGTTTTTAGCTGAGCCGTCATACTTTTTGTGCGTCGTACTTCGTTATGATCTGATCGGCCCATAAAACGCTTAGCAGTCTATTGTTTTATTCTGCCTAATTAATGGACCATGCTGTGATCTGTGAGGCTCTGAAAGTAAGATGCTTTTTTTCGGACAGACCGGCCCATGTGACATAATCTGCAGCCCATTGGTTCTTTTCTTTATTGACATTGGGCTGGCCCAATCACAAACTCCTAATTTGGGCTCTGTGTGAGCGTGCAACATGGTGTGTATTTGTATATAATAGTCGAGAATCAGACAGATGGAGAAGAAACGGAAGGGAGGCGCAGAGAAATTGAATGAAACACACTGGCATTTCATTTAGCGGTTCTGAAAAGTTCTCCATCCATACTACACAGCTAAAAACGCACATCACGTGACCACACACACACTCTGTCATGAGCTGCAGCCAGTAGGTCAGCGGGTGCTTTGAGCATAAAACCCCAGGTGAGAGTATAGTGCATATCAGACAGTTCATCAAAGATCTACTGCTAGATCTCATCTCACTATAGTTGTTAAACGTGATATTGAATTCATGTTGCTGTCTCTATCTAACGACTCTTCAGTCTTTTGAATAACTTGTTCTCAGGTAACTCTGTTTTGGCTGAGTGCAAAGATAAGTTAATATATTAATTAATGTAACCGTACACTGATTCTGCACATTGACTGATTGCTTGCCTTTAAATTTATTGTACATTACACTTTTATAATGGCCATTATTGATTATTAAAACTGATATTCAGCAAAAGAGACAGGGTAACGTTCGTACTTTTTAATGAAAATGAAAGGCGGCAGTTATGTTATAGGGCCTGTTTTGTTATAAATAGGCATAGAGTGAAGATGACGCTCATATAAATATGTAGCTACACGAGGCCGTTTGGTGTCTGTTAATCATAATATCACAATGAAATAAATTTCCTTATATTATGTTTTCATTGTTAAGATAGTGAAACAGCAAGCAGGATGAGGTGAATGAGGTTATAAAGTACACTGTTCCCTTTGAAGATTTACCCATGCGTCAGCAGGCAGTTTTTGTTATGTTTATTATTTAATATAGGCTGAATAAGCTAAAATGGCTGTAGTGTATGAGTGTGTGTGTGAATGAGTATGCATGGGTGTTTTCCGATACTGGGTTGTAGCTGGAAGGGCATCTGCTGCATAAAACATATGCTGGAATAGTTGGCGGTTCATACCGCTGGGGCAACCCCTAATAAATAAGGGACTAAGCCGAAGGAAAATAAATGAATGAATGAATGAATGAATGAATGAATAATGTATTTTTTAGAACCTAACAAAATCTTTATGGACAGTATACAGAAATTAAATTGAGATTAATGTCTGTATTTATTTATTTATTTATTTCATATATATGACTTTTGTTTTTTATAAAATAGGAGTTGATAAACATATTGGACATGCACAGATGGGCAACATTTTGATTGTATGTAGTGGGCCGCTCTGGCCCAAAATGCCAGGGCCGATTTTTTTTTTGCCCCAGTCCAGCCCTGGTTATGACTGTTTCAAACTTCTTTAAAACTACTTCAATTATTTAAACTACTTCAAACTTTCAGATGAGGCTTTCTCGAGCCATTATAAAGTTTGTATGAACTTTACTTTTCTAGTTTAAATTAGTATCATTTAAGTTATTGAGTTAAATATTGCTATATATTATTATTACAAAGCATGTTTGTTTTTTATTCAAATGCATCTAGAATTGTCGTTCTGGCCCAGAATGTTTATTTCAGTGCATGACTAATATAATGTCTTGTCTCTGTCAGATATCAGCTGAATTTGTTTGCTCGGATGTGTCTGGATCGGCAGTATCTTGCGATTAACAAGATATCAGCACAGCTGGATGTGGATCTGATTCTGCGGTGCATGTCAGATGAAGATTTGCCCTTTGACCTCAGAGCATCGTTCTGCCGCATGATGCTGCACATGCATGTAGACCGTGACCCTCAAGAGCAGGTCACCCCGGTCAAATATGCTCGACTGTGGTCTGAAATCCCTTCACAAATTTCCATTGATGAGTAAGTTATTGCTGTGAAATAGCAGCACATTAATGAGTGATCTGTTCATTTAGCACATCTGTTTGCTGTTTTTCAAACAGTTATGATAATGATGGGACATCACGTGATGAAGTGAAAGAGCGCTTCTCTCAGACGATGGAGTTTGTGGAGAATTACCTGCGAGATGTTGTGTGCCAGAGTTTCCCGTTCTCTGATAAGGAGAAAAACAAACTCACTTTTGAGGTGTGTGTCCTCACTGAGATGTTCACTAAACAGCCCTTTTGCATCAGATTCACTAAGCATGAATGACTTTTTAGGTCACTTTTCATTCAGTAGAACATTAAAAACATTTTCAAATAAAATCCTTGCTGACTTGATTAATGCAAGTCATTTTCACTTTGGCGGTAAGTAAACACATACAGGCTGAACAAAGTAAATACCCATGGCTCCTGATGATACATTGAGATTTTGTGTGAGATATTAAATCAAATTTTAAATATTAGTATGTTTTTCTAACTGTAAAATGCCAGGAGCTGTTGATTTCCATTTCATGAATCACTAAGGAGCACATATTCAGCTACAATTGCTCTTTATGTTTGGCTTAAGAAAATACATTTACAACTTTGATGCAGTGGCGCAGTGGGTAGCACGTTTGCCTCACAGCAAGAAGGTCGCTGGTTCGAGTCTCGGCTGGGTCAGTTGGCATTTCTGTGTGGAGTTTGCATGTTCTCCCTGTGTTCGGGTGGGTTTTCTCCGGGTGCTCCGGTTTCCCCCACAAGTCCAAAGACATGTGGTACAGGTGAATTGGATATGCTAAAATTGACCATAGTGTATAAGTGTGTGTGTGTGTGTGAGAATGAGTGTGTATGGATGTTTCCCATTGATGGGTTGCAGCTGGAAGGGCATCCGCTGCATAAAAAACATATGCTGGATAAGTTGGCGGTTCATTCTGCTGTGGCAACCCCAGATTAATAAAGGGACTAAGCCGACAAGAAAATGAATGAATGAATGAATGAATGAATGAGTGAACTTTGATGACCTGATGGTAAATAAATGAACAGCAAATTTAGATTTTTGTGTGAACTGCCCCTTTAAGAACTGTCTTTTTTTGCCCTAGGTGGTGAACCTGGCAAGAAACCTGATCTATTTTGGTTTCTATAACTTCAGTGATCTGCTAAGGTTAACCAAAATCTTACTGGCAATCCTGGACTGTGTCCATATAAGCACTCCCTTCCCCATCAAGTTGGATAGAGAACCCGGTAAAGGTCAGAAACACTAATAGCCATGGACTCTATAGAAAATGTTTTGCCATAAAATGTTCTTCATGTGGTTACATGTTTATTAAAGTTTAAGATATTATTTGAAATATTAAAACAAGATAACTGAATTAATGTAAATAAGTTGCTCCAGCAAAAAAAATAAAAGCTTATAACAGGTACAAATAGCTTAAAGGGGTGGTCCACTACGATATCATTTTTCAAACTTTAGTTGATGTGTAATGTAGCTGTGTGAACATAATCAACATCTCTGAATGGAAGACGCTCAAATTTCAATGCAAAGGGAGACATTGTCTTTTACAGAGCTTAGAAAAGTCTACAGCAAACGAAGTTTGGGGACTACAGAAAAATACATCCGGGCTAGTGAGATCACAAACACTTCAGGTTACACGCATTCACCACACGCAGTGAAGGGGTGTGGCCAGAGGTGCTGTAATGTTATAGCAGAGAAAACTAAAATGCCATCCAAACGCTGCTATTTCCACAGAACTTGTTCTGTTTCTGTATTTGGGCTTTCAAAGGACTCGACACAATGTTTACAATTTAATTTTAATTATGTTCCAGAGAATTATAAAAAAGATATAGCTCTAGCATTTGACAAAGGATAGCTTCCAGAATCTCTCCCAGTTCAGTGCTGGATTCGGCTAAAACTCCTCAAAGAAGGAGCAGCTTCAACCATAATAGCAGAAGCTGTAGATCAGGGATCACCAAACTTGTTCCTGGAGGTCCGGTGTCTTGCAGATTTTAGCTCCAACCCTAATCAAACACACCTGAACAAGCTAATCAAGGTCTTACTAGATATACTTGAAACACCCAGGCAGGTGTGTTGAGGCAAGTTGGAGCTAAACTATGCAGGGCACCGGACCTCCAGGAACGAGATTGGTGACCCCTGCTGTAGATTGTGAGCCACAACCTGTAAGTATTTTATTTGTTAAAATTGATCAATTACATGCACAGTTTCTAACGTTAATGGTATGTTGTAGCTAGGACATAAACAAGGATGTAAACAACGGGAAATGCTGTTTGGCACCATTAACAATTTAGCTACAAATTCATATTTATCAGTCAGATCGCTGTAAACACCCACAATCTTCAGCAGCGCTGCAGTGTGTCTCTGTGTGGCCACGTTCCCTGCGTTCTACATCTCAAATAATAAACTCACAAAAGATATGTGAATGTTTCATTTTACTTACATGTGCTTATTCCGAATATATGTGAAAGACACTTGTCAGATTTTATTTTAGAGAGCAGGTGTGAGGTTCAGCTGTGTGCTCTTCATTTTCTGTCTGATTCAGCTACTGTTTTTACAGCGCAAAAGCACGTGCTTGTAGGGGCATGATGTGGGGACGTGGGGACGTGGAGCCGATCCGTGAATCACAGCACATTATGTTAGCTGACCAATCAGAGCCCCTTGAGGGCGGGCCTTTTGGAGGAACTAGGAAATATGACAGTCGTTTTCATGTTAGCGAAGTAGCTGTATATAATCAAAGTAAGATATATGAAAAAAAAATTACATGATTTTCTACAAATGAAGCATGAGCACACATTGGTTTGCATCTTATAAACACAACCAAGCCTTAAGAATACACTGTAGCCAACCCCTTTAAAATAGCTATAGCTTGTTTTTACGGTGTGGATTATACAGTATATGAGATCAGAAAATCTTTTTTATTCCAAGCAAACTAATTCAGATTGGAAAACTGGAATAAACTAAAACGTCAGCAACAGATTCTCTGGTGTGAAAGAGTCCTGTTTGTGTCTGTAGGAAGTAACGTGATGCGCTCCATCCATGGGGTTGGAGAGCTGATGACACAGGTGGTGTTGAGGGGTGGGGGATTTCTGCCAGCCTCCAGCCACAATCCTCCTGACAGAGACGAAGTGAAGGCACAAAGTGAACCTCAGAAACAAGACATACTGGTGATGGATACCAAACTCAAGATCATTGAGATCCTGCAGGTGTTCAAACACATCCTGGCTAATTGTTGGATTGTAATGTTTCATGTAAATGAATATTTAAAAAAGCTCTCATTTTTCTTATGCAGTTCATTCTGAATGTGCGGTTGGACTACAGGATCTCCTGCCTCCTGTGTATCTTTAAGACAGAATTTGATGAGAGTAACTCTCAAACCGAGCCTTCTTTAAACCCAGACTCTCCTGCCAGCGTTCAAGGTGAAACAAGCAAATGTGTTTTAGTGTCACTTTCAGCTGGTAAAGCAGAAGTATTGTGTGAGTAACTTCTGTTTATGTTAGGTGCGCTAGACTTTGAGCACATTGAAGAGCAGGCAGAGGGTATTTTTGGAGGAAGGTAAGCAGGTTGTTTGTTATATGATATATGATAGTTATATGATAGTTTGTTATATGTTTATGTGTGCGTGTGTTTGTGTAAGTAGTGAAGAGAACACCCCGCTGGATCTTGATGATCACGGTGGCCGAACATTTCTAAGGGTTCTGCTTCACCTGACCATGCATGACTATCCTCCGCTGGTATCTCGAGCTCTTCACCTGCTCTTCAGACACTTTAGCCAACGCCAGGAGGTCCTACAGGCCTTTAAACAGGTATTATTCATTTGTTAATTAGTTCATCTCTATCAAAAATAATGATTAAAGGTTTAATGATGATGAGTCCTGTCATGGATAAATATAACTCTAATATCCCTATATTAATGAATGAGCAGTAAATCACTCCTTCAAGTGATTCATTCAAAATGGCTGATTCATTCACAACCATTTTGTGAATGGGTTACTGAATTGTTGGTTCACTCTTTTAGTTTAAAAACAGATGAAAAATGTACTTACTGTAGGGTTAGTGTCTCTTATTGATGACAATATAAAAAATAATCAGTGCTAAAAAAAGATATTAAAGCAAACACTGAAATGGTACCTGAAAAATGAAAACATCTACACAATCTGGTTTTAAGTCAAAAATGTTATTGTTGCACCACTGAATCAATAGGCATCAATAATACCACTAAAACTAACCACTTTTACATAGGGATGCACCGATACAATTTTTTTGTAACCGATCCGATCCCGATACCAAAATTCTGAGTATCGACCGATACTGATACTGATACTGATCCGATCCCAATACGAAAATTCTGAGTATCGACCGGTACAGATCTAATCCCGATACTGTGCCATTTTTTTTTGTTTGCTTGTTTTAAAGCATAATATATTTTCTATAGTTCTGGTGATAAACTCGAATAATATATCTTCTTTAGTAAAAATAACAGCCCTATAGGCCTATTGTATATGACTATATTATTTGAGCATTCGTTATTTCGTAGGCTACCACTATTGACCCTAATCGTTAGTAAATTAACCAGCCTTTTAGCAAAGCCTGATATTTTCCTGCAGGTTTGACGCAGACTAAACTAAACTGTCTGAGGTCAGTTTTAATTAATAAGCATTCCCTTTTCTGCTAATGACAATCCATATTGTGGCCATCAGTTTCACTTTTATTAATTTAATCAACTACTTTGACCACAGTGAGCCTAGCTTTACAGGCTTTACAAACTATTCGCAGCAGTGAAAGTATTCCCCTCAGAAGAATAAACTCAGTCGGAAGGATGAGAGCATACCTGCCAACATTTGTCTGATTTGGGGGGGGTCTAGGGGTCAGGGGTAAGGTGTCTGAATAACACAGCTAAGTAACTGTACTATGCACCGGGTTTCGGGCAGCTGCTGCGATCGGATACTACACCAAGGTCGGCATTCCGGGGATGTTATAGACTGTAGGACTGATGGGGGGCGGGGGAATTGGGGGGGGGGGGGGGGGGGGGGGGTTAAAATTACGGGAGGTTTCCGGGAGTAACAACAAAACGGGAGGGTGGCGGGAGATGGATCTGAAATGCGGGAGATGAGGGAACAGAAACTCATTGTGAGAATAATTTTATGGAGCAGCGCACATCACGTCTGCACAGCCGGTGCGTGAATGAAGTGCTTGATGCATACCTCCGGTATCTGCGGACACTTCCAAAACAGCAGCACAAAGGGAAGAAATCAGTGCGTTGAGGATCTGTCCAATGTTTTATTGAGCCTTATTGAGGTTATAACCCTCTCCACTGCGAATGCAATCGATCTAACGAATGCGATCTGCTGATCTAACAGACACAGCGCAACATCATTTAGAAACAGCAATAAACTCCTTGCTGCAGGTCAAAATAAACCCATTTAATGCAAAGCTAAATGCATTTCTCCACTGATTATTTATATTAACAGGAACAAATAGTCTTGGAGAAAGTTTTTCGTGTTGTCCTGAACGCGACACGCAGTTTGAATTGTGAATGAATGGAAAATGATAGACAGGTGCAGCAGTGGGAAGTTCTGAATTGAACATGAATTTAAGCACTTGAATATTCATCTGTACTTCACATTAAACTAAAGAATGGCTTCAGAACATTTGAGATGTAGTAGGCCTACATGACAACTTTCTAGTTCTTTATAATAGGCTACCTTCATGGCTTTTGTTAGCTTATAAATTACACAGAATATAACCCACACCCAAGATCAGATTTGGATCGGTACCTGCTAGCCGATACCCGATCCAGCAAAAATATGCGATATCGAACCGATATCCGATCCAAGTATCGGGATCGGTGCATCCCTACTTTTACATTGTAATAGTCCATTTATAGGCATTTATTTTGTTTTAGGTTCAGCTCCTGGTGACCAGTCAGGATGTGGAAAACTACAAACAGATCAAGTCAGATTTGGACCAGCTGCGGTCAATAGTAGAGAAATCAGAGTTGTGGGTGTATAAAAGACAAGGCTCAGACTCAGGAATGGACACTGGAGAGGTCACCGCTGAAGCCCACCACAAGGTCAGGATGTGCTTCTAAATAAACAAAATAAAAACCTAAGAAGCAACAGAATAGCACTTTTCCAAACTGTAGTGAATTATGTCATGACTGCATGCTTTTTCCTGCTTTAACAGGGTGTCATCAACTCGAGTAGATCAAACAAACCCAAAGTGGAAAGTACCAGCAGCTCTAACTACAGAGTCGTGAAAGAGGTGCAGTGCTTTTTTATGGAGATTTCAAAGAAAATTGTATGTTCTTTGAAGTAAATCTTATCTTTGTAAAAATTCTAACGCTTGTGTATGTAGATCCTGCTGAGGCTGAGCAAACTGTGTGTTTTGGAGGGCATCTCTGGCAAGAAGAATAAGAAACAGCAGCAGCGGCTCCTCAGGAACATGGGAGCTCACAGTGTGGTGCTCGAACTGTTGCAAATCCCTTATGAGAAGGTGCGGGGTCATTGGAGGAATACATTTGCGATGTAAAATTACTCTGTGCTACTTTGAAAGAAGTGTTCAGGCATACTAGTGCAACAGAATTAATCAGAGCTAATGAAGAATTAAACAAATTGCCAAAATGCACCTGTTATGTTATTAGACTAAATTTTGCAGCTTAAATGAAATTCATCAAATTTTACTGGAAACGTTCTGCTTGTTAATGTTAGTTTCAGGTTTGATGTTCACTGAGTATCAGCCTCTGATTCCTTAAGGACCATCTAGTAATTGCATACATTGCAAAAAAAATGTAAATGACATCAAATAAATAATATTTAGAAGGTTGTAGTAAATATCTTGTGGTCACACTGGCTTCATATGTATACAGTACATAATTTATTTTATAAAAAGGCATTTTTTTCTTATTCATCAAGCTTATATGTGTTTGTTTGTTGACATTTTAGGGGGAGGATGTTCAGATGCAGGAGATCATGACTTTAGCACATCAGTTCCTTCAAAACTTCTGTGCTGGAAATCAGCAGAACCAGGCACTTCTACACAAACACATCAACCTGTTCCTCAACCCTGGGGTGAGAACACACATACTCCTTTTGGTGGTTTATAAGGACTCTCGATAGGCATAATCTATTTTGTACTGTATTTAATGAACACTTATATTGCCTTCACCCTACCCTAAACGCCAGCCCTCACTGGAAACTTTTGGCATTTTGAATATGAACCTGTTTTTTTACAGTTTTGATTACAAGGACACAGGGTATGTCCTCTTAAACCACCTTAACATTGTATTACCTAGGTCATACCCATGTAATTATATTGTAAATTACCAAAACCAGTACTTTAATCTGAGGATTTCAGCTGCTCTTCATTCTCATACTTCTTGTCTTTCTGTTGCTAGATCCTGGAGGCGGTGACCATGCAGCATATCTTCATGAATAATTTCCAGTTGTGTAGTGAGATTAATGAGCGGGTCGTGCAGCATTTTGTGCACTGCATCGAGACGCACGGCCGCAGCGTGCACTACCTCAAGTTCCTGCAGACTATCGTCAAGGCAGAGAACAAGTTCATCAAGAAATGCCAAGACATCGTCATGGCGGAGGTTTGTTAACCAGACAGAAGTTTACAGTTTTGAAATTGCTGAAATACACAGAGTGCTGCTTAGTAAATATCTTTTGTGTGTGTGTTTGTGTAGCTGGTGACAGCAGGTGAGGATGTGCTCGTGTTCTATAATGACCGGGCGTCTTTTCAGTCATTGGTTCAGATGATGCGTCTTGAGCGGGAACGACTTGATGAGAGCAGTGCACTCAGGTACAGAGATGAAACTGCCCAAACAAAGTCTTGTCTGTACAATATTACAATATAGATTGCTACTGTATCAATATAACATTGAAAACTGCACTGAATCATGCAAGTATGAATTGAACAAATGTCAATATTTGTTCAATCTGTTGATGTTGGTGCAGAATAGCTTGTGTATCAGAATATCTTGTGTTTTATGATTGTAAATATCTGTTTTCAAATTTTGTAATATAAAATCAGGTATCACATTCACCTGGTGGAGTTGCTGGCTGTGTGCACTGAAGGCAAGAACGTCTACACTGAGATCAAATGCAACTCGCTGCTCCCTCTCGATGATATTGTACGTGTGGTCACACATGAGGACTGCATCCCTGAGGTGTGTGCACTTTTTTGATTGCTTCATAACCTAAAGTAAATTGTAGATCTGATGCTGCCTCCCAGTTCACATAAACAAAGATTTGTCTGTACCAAATTGTAATATGTTAAACTGAATATTGATGGTCTACTATTTCTAGTTGAATGAGTACTCTACTTAATGAGTAATATTTCCCACAACACATTAAATAGGTAAATAGCTTTGATAAACGACTAACATTGTGGATACGATGGTTAAGCGTATAGAGGTTTTATCTGGGTTTGAATGATTAAGGTTTAAAATCTAAACCTGATGTAAACTATTTATTTCATGTTATCTGCATTATATTCCATCTGCAACAGTATTTAAAAACTTTTATAAACATTTATCCGCACGAAATACCCTTGAACGGCAGCTGAATGTGCTAGTTCATTTCTAATAGGGTAAGGAATCTGCTCGTGCAGAAATCCGCAGATTTCCGCAGGTTTTTAGCCCATGATTAAGTCTATTTATTTACTTATTAGTTTCTTTACTAAATGAGTGTAAATATATATTAATTCAGTTTTTATATTAATTTCAGTAGTATTATTGACTAATATGCAAATGTTTACATGAACATGTATAATACAGTTTGTAAAGTAATATTTTCTGTCTTTTAGTAGATATATGAGAGTCTTGCTTTGTGGCTCTAATTAGATTTGCATTGGAAACCTTCAATAAAAGTTAAAAAGTGATTATTTGTTATTTCATGTTTTAAGTTTTTGGTTACTGTACTCTCAAAATCATTCCACAAAAATTCAAAAAATGTCTATGGATTCTATCTGGCCATAACCAACAGAACTGTTAATTAATGACAAAGTAGCATGTACTAAAGCTTGCCTATTCTTCTATTACACAGCCAAAATTCTAAATGTTCTTTTTATTTGCAGTATTAGTAGCCAAACTGGGATGTGTGACTTTATAAGATGAGAATTTATTATT
This sequence comes from Danio kyathit, assembly GCA_903798195.1. Lineage (NCBI taxonomy): Eukaryota > Metazoa > Chordata > Actinopteri > Cypriniformes > Danionidae > Danio > Danio kyathit. The sequence continues at coordinate 48,680,659 of LR812524.1, forward strand.
GCACTTGCAGGTGAAGATGGCCTACGTGAACTTCCTGAATCACTGTTACGTTGATACAGAGGTTGAGATGAAGGAGATCTACACCAGCAATCACATGTGGAAACTTTTCGATGATTTTCTGGTGGACGTCTGCAGAGTAAGACTCGCATTACAAATCGTTTTCAGCTGATACATGGTCAAGATGGTCTCCATAATCACACACTCAACTTTTCTTTAGGTGTGCAATAACACAAGTGACCGTAAACACGCTGACACAGTTCTGGAGAGATACGTTACGGAGACCATCATGAGCATCGTCACCACCTTTTTCAGCTCACCGTTCTCAGACCAGAGCACAAGTTTGCAGGTAGCTCCCCTTTCATTTCTGCTTTTAGCTTTTTTTACACATTCTTCAAGCTAGTGACAATTTTGATCTTTTGAACACTAGGAACAATAGGATGGAAACAATTATTTATTCATAAAGGGTTTATGTGATATTGTAAAGTACAATTCACAGCACTGCATGAAAACATGTATCATACATACATCTAAGTTCAAGAGATTCGCTCAAAACGCTGATTCATTTCTTTTATTGAAGTTTTTATGAGCAAGTCATTGAATGATTCATTCAGACAGATTTTTCAAAACTAATTCTAATTAATGAAATTTATTTTTATCAGACAAGAACACAAGTTTGCAGGTAGCCTAAGTTGTCTCAGGGTCATTTTGAGCATCTGTAAAAGTACCATCTATCTCTCCTTGTGTCTCAGACCCGGCAGCCGGTGTTTGTGCAGCTGCTGCAGGGAGTGTTTCGTGTATATCACTGCAACTGGCTGCTCCCAGGTCAGAAGGGGAATGTGGAAGCCTGCATCAAAGTGCTGAGTGACGTGGGTAAGAGCATCCTCTCCAGCAGCTGTTTTCATCATTTAAGATATTTCATCATTTAAGATATTTCAACAGATTTTCTGTTGTGTAATGTGCAGCCAAAGGCAGAGCCATAGCCATTCCTGTGGATCTGGACTGTCAGGTGAATAATCTGTTCATGAAATCCAACAACATAGTGCAGAAAACAGCCCTCAGCTGGAGACTCTCTGTCCGTAACGCGACTCGGAGAGACTCTGTTCTGACCACCTCTCGAGACTATCGCAACATCATTGAAAGACTACAGGTGAGCAAGTCACATTGCCACTGTTTTTTCTTCTTCTGAATTACAAGTTTGACATATTATTTAATGCATGGAAAATATAGTCCCAAAGTGAAGATTATTTATAAACTAATTTCGAGAGGATCACGTGCTTATGATTGCTTGCGGCTGGTCCCGCATTATCCAATTTATGATTCACCAATCAGACAATTCCTTAGCCACTAGCAATACCCTAAGTTCCATATAACAGCCATTTTCGTTTTGAAGAATCCCCCCTTCCACCCCTACTCTTCCTCCTTTCCTAGATGGGTGGCACGGTGGCCCAGTGGTTAGCACTGTTGCCTCACAGCAAGAACTTCACTGGTTCTAGTCCTTACCAAGCCAGCTGACGTTTCTGTGCGGAGTTTACACGTTCTCCCCATGCTCACGTTGGTTTCCCCTGGGTTCCCCGGTTTCCTCTCATCGTCCAAAAACATGCAACTTAAGTTAATTGAATAATCCAAATCTGCACCATAAACATGCTCCTAGTAAATAGTTATCTCTTAAGAGCAATCACTCTCTGTTCATTAGCTACTACAGCAGGGGAGTTCTCGAGATCTACCTGAGCTCAAACTCCCCTCTCGCCTTGCAAACAGGGAGGAAGCCCCGGGCTCGAGGATCTTATGAGCTCAGGGCTCTCTCCCAGGACAGCATGCCAAACAAGCTTTATAATCCGTCATCAGCTAAATGTGAACTCTTGAAATGCATTGCAGCGATGATTATCAATTAACTTATTTTTTTATTCAATACTAAAATATACAACACTTTTTGTTTTTCCTCTGTCCTTTATACATTTCACGGCCATAGTAATTTATGTAGAATTACATGCATTTTATTATCCTAAACCTAACCCTTATTCTAACCCTAACCATAAAGTAACTATGTACAATTATTTAACTCTTTCCCTGCCATATGACATTCGGATAACTCGTCAATCAAAAGAAAACACTTCCCTGCCATTGACAAGTTTTTACAGCAATCCGTGTTTTAGGTCTATTAAGGTAGTGAAGCCCTAACGTATGTCCTGAGTGAGGTATGTGATGTCACATGTTCCAGGGAGTGAACTCTAAGAAAGAGAATCTAAGATCTTGTGTAAAAATGACAGATATTCAACCTTCCTTTGGCTTAATACCTAACGTTACTGATTAATGGTTCTTTATTTTGATAAACATGGTCATATATTCTGAGTCGAAATTATTCTAAGGGCTGTCAAATTTAGGTAAAAATCATCAAAATGCTAGCGTCGAGTGAAATTTGAGAAAAAGGAACTAAGTTAGCGGGTAAAAATGACAGTTATACAACCTTCCTTTGACTTAATTCCTACTGTTACTGGTTAATGCTTCTTTATTTTGATATATATTATGATCATATACACCTAGTCGAAAAATAAAGTAAAATCATTAAACTGCTGGCAATGGCTGGCAACTTTTAAAAAAAAAGCTGGGAGGAAAAGAGTTAATATTTATAAATACTTAAATGTAAATACGAGTGTGGAGTAAATAGAGTCTTTCAGATTGTTTGCTTGTGAGGTACAGCGATGATTAGAGGAGGCTTCATCATAAGGATGATGTTTAAGAAGGCAGCGAGGCAGCACTCTGGGTTTTAGAAGAGATCTATGATGCCTTATCAATCATGAACCATGTCTCTGATTTAATTTCATAAAATAAAGCTATATTTAATTGTTTTGCCTCAGTGCCTTTGTTAGGGTGTGTGGTGAATGTGTGTTTTGTGTGTGGTGAATGTGTGTTTTGTGTGTGGTGAATGTGTTTTGTGTGTCTGTAGGATATAGTGTCTGCATTGGAGGAGCGGTTGAGGCCTCTGGTTCAGGCTGAGCTGTCAGTGTTGGTGGATGTTCTCCATCGCCCAGAGCTGCTGTTTCCAGAGCACACTGAAGCCCACCGCAAGTGTGAGAGTGGAGGCTTCATCTGCAAGTACGACCAATTCTTAAAGACTCAGAAATAACCCTGCACTATCTTTCATAAACCATACTTTTTTAAAGAGATAGTTCGGCTAACAAAAACAATTTCATTGTTTCAAACCATAAGTTTTTTTTTCTCAACACCAAGGATATACTGAAGAATGTCCCTTTATTCCTATTCTCTTAAGGGTTTACTGCTGGAAATGCATGTACCAAAAATTTACAGTACAGATCTTTTGGTTTGGTTTTCATGTGAACCAAACAAATACAGTGCTGTTTACTACATTAATTTGAAACATCTGGTTTCTCTGTCTTTCTTTTAACAAATTAAAATTGAATCTAAATGCCAAAATGTTAGTCTGTGCCTGTCTACCAGACAAAAGTCTTGTCGTCAATCCCATGTGTAAGAGCAACAAATAATAACTTGATTTCTAGTTGATCATTTGGAAAAGTGGCAGAAGGTCGATTTTTTTTTTCAATGAATCATCTGTTAAACTGCATCCCGATTATCACAAATACTGCAGAAGACCTATTGAAACCTGCATCGACTCAAGATTCTCAGAGAAATCAGTCAAGTTTGGTGAAGGAAAAATCATGGTTTAGGGTTACATTCAGTATGGGGACGTACGAGAGATCTGCAGAGTGGATGGCAACATGAACAGCCTGAGGTATCAAGACATTTGTGCTGCCCATTACATTACAAACCACAGGAGAGGGCAAATTCTTCAGCAGGATAGCGCTCCTTCTCATACTTCAGCCTCCACATCAAAGTTCCTGAAAGCAAAGAAGGTCAAGGTGCTCCAGGATTGACCAGCTCAGTCACCCGACATTAACACTATTGAGCATGTCTATGGTAAGATGGAGGAGGCATTGAAGATGAATCCAAAGAATCTTGAGGAATCCTGCAAGAACGCTTTTTTTGCCATTCCAGATGACTTTATTAATAAGGGATTTGAGTCATTGCAGAGATGTATGGATGCAGTCCTCCAAGCTCACAGGAGTCATACACAATATTAATTCTTTTTCCACTTCACCATGACTTTATATACTATACTGTACATTATTTCTGTTAAGTGACAAGACCTTTGTCTAAGCAAAGTCAGACCTTACTGTCCTAATTAAATCATTAAAAATCAAGGCATGATCATATTTTATTTTGGTAAAATAAGCTTAATCTAGAGGCCTTTGCCTTTCATATAAGCCACTTCTGATATCAAATGATCAACTAGAAGTCAAGTTATTATTTGTTGTTCCTAAAACTTTTGTCAGGTAGTGTAGTTGTGTGAATAATACTTCAGTATTCATTATAGTCTACTTCCTGTGTAATGTAACCAGAAGCTTTATGTTTTGTAACATTCAGTAAGAATCAAAGTATCATCTTTCATATTCTGTCCACTTTATTAGGAAATTCCAGCAATAAAAACATGAAAATGCAAGTGAACATGAGCCTTCTTTTCTTTTTACTACTGGTTATAGCACAAAATAAACATTAGTAAACATCTTGTGCCTTATATAATTGCTCATTATTTTAAATGCATAGAAATTGTTATATTATTACAAAAATAAAAAATTATTAACAATTTTATGATTGTATTATTGTTTTATTTGTTTTGTCTGTTTTTTACGCAGGTTGATAAAACACACCAAGCAGCTTCTAGAAGAAAACGAGGAGAGGCTTTGTATCAAAGTCCTTCAGACACTCAGAGAGATGATGACCAAAGACAGAGGATATGGAGAGAAGGTATTTATCACAAACATTTAAAAAAAGAGGAGTAGCAGAGGAGTTTCAGCTCTGTTACCAAAAAAAAACAATGGTCTAATACACATGTGATAGATATTTCATTGGTTGTGTAAGGTTGATCTTTTGTCTTCTACACATACTGGCTTCATTTGCAATGTCTGCATGTGTGATATTAATGGCAAATGCAAGTCGCTTAAGAGCATGTTTGTTTGAGTTTGAGTTGATGGTCACATCTTCTCTGTTGTATCTTTCTGTTAACACTCGTGCCACTTACTGGCTTGATTTAAAGAATGTCCACTCTTTCATTAACCCCATTCTTCACTCCTCTTTTTCAGCTTCTGGGATATGATGATGAGATGGATGTCACTGAGGTTGTCCTCTTTTTGTCATTCATCCCATCTACCCTTTGTTTATTTATCAACTTTTGCTATCTTTCTTATCTTTCTGTCTTTGATAGACAATTAAGGATTAGGCCTGAATACACATTAGATGTGGTTTGAGTGTTGGGGTTTGGTGTTTATCGTAACATCCATTTTAAGTAGCAAATTATGGTTTTTGTCAAGCTGTGGTGTGAAAGAAAGAGCAAGCCCTAACTTCTTGTTTCAATATGAAATATGCAACAAAAAATAAGATTTTATAGTAGAAAAAATGCTTTTATAATGCTGCTTGTATAATAAGATCTTAGAGTAATATTTGTGGTTGTTCTTAAAGATTTTGGTATTTGTGAGTATAGGTTAATATTTACTAACATTTTGAGCAATAACTGAATATTTGGACAGTTTGGACATGAATTGTCGTTACAGACTTTTGGTTCTGACCATAATATTCTGATCTTATACTTAAGACTAGTGCTGGACAAAGATTAATCACATCCCAAATAAAGGTTTGTTTTGACATAAGATATGTGTTATAAACACTCACCGGCCACTTTATTAAGTACACCTGTCCAACTGCTCGTTAACGCAAATTTCTAATCAGCCAATCACATGGCAGCAACTCAATGCATTTAGGCATGTAGACATGGTGAAGACGATCTGCTGTGGTTCAAACCGAGCATCAGAATGAGGAAGAAAGGTGATTTAAGTGACTTTGAACGTGGCATGGTTGTTGGTGCCAGATGAGTTGGTCTGAGTATTTCAGAAACTGCTGATTTACTGAGATTTTCACGCACAACCATCTCTAGGGTTTACAGAGAATGGTCCAAAAAAGAGAAAATATCCAGTGAGTGGCAGTTCTGTGGGCGCAAATGCCTTGTTGATGCCAGAGGTCAGAGGAGAATGGCTAGACTGGTTCCAGCTGATAGAAAGGCAACAGTAGCTTAAATAACCACTCAGTACAACCGAGGAATGCAGAAGAGCATCTCTGAACGCACAACACATCTAACATTGAGGCGGATGGGCTACAGCAGCAGAAGACCACACCGTGTGCCACTCCTGTCAGCTAAGAACAGGAAACTGAGGCTACAATTCGTACAGGCTTACAAAAAATTGGACAATAGAAGACTGGGAAAATGTTACCTCAAATGGCCTCCACAGTGACCAATCCAATAGAGCGCCTTTGGGATGTGGTGGAATGGGAGATTCGCATCATGGATGTGCAGCCGACAAATCTGCAGCAACTGTGTGATGCTATCATGTCAATATGGACCAAAATCTCTGAGGAATATTTTTAGTACCTTGTTGAATCTATGCTATGGCAGTTCTGGAGGCAAAGGGGGATCCAACCCGGTACTAGTAAGGTGTACCTAATAAAGTGGCTGGTGAGTGTATGTTTATTATCTATATGCAATACACACACTTGCATAAAAACAAAACCATACAAAACTTTTTTTGCATAAATACTTAAATGTATATATGCATGCATGTGTGTATTTATTTATACATAATAAATATACACAACACACACATATTTTGTCAACATAAACTTTTATTTATATGTCCTTAATTGCCATTAATCTTTGCCCACCACTTTGCCACACTTAAGGCATTTCTCTCTTTTATTTTCTATATTTAATTCTATTTATTTTAATTTAGCACATACATTTCTTGCACAGCACATACGTAGAGCTGCGTGAATAATTGCCAAGAGATCACAGTCTTAATTCAAACCACTACCAGAAGTTGATGATTGAAAATGCTTTTAATAATCGATGAGTGCATTTAACAGTACATGCAAAAACTATGATGGAAGAACATTTACCCAATAAATTCTCAGAGAACTGCCTCTACAGATGCCTCATCTGCCTCAGGCATCTGAACACAAGTTCACATTTCATATGTACATTCTGGGGGAAAGTAATTTATGAAGAAAGAACCACATCTTTCCCCAATCGCAGCATTTTTTAATTTCTGCGTTCAATACATTTGCACAATTTTTCAAGGTAGTGACAATTTTGATATTTTGAACACTAGGAACAATAGGATGGAAGCAATTCTTTATTCGTATTTCCAAAAATGCTAATTAACTTCATGCACAAAGCTGGAATATTGCATAAAAGACGAGCAAATAAAGCAGCGTTTCCATCCAAAGAGTCAAAGCGAACACAATCGCCACTTCCTGATTATCTGGTGCCAAATAGCAGCAGTAAAAACGGAATTTGCTGCGATAGGTGAAGCTCCGTGAATGTTCTCTTCATTTAATAAATGACTTGCGCCTCAGAAGGCAATCCTGACACACAGTGAACGCACGGTGGCAATTGAAGTCGTGAGGCGTTTGAAATGGAATGGAACCATTAAAATAGTTACGTGTTTTAGAATGACCAAAACAACATTTCAGATGGTTTACAGTGTGCTCAGCCTGCTGGTTCTGTCCATTCACAGACATTTTTATCATCACATGATCTCTTATAATAAAATCACATGACTTTTTTAATGCGCATACTGGAATTTGTTCGGTAAAAGTGTTTCCATCGTAGTTTATGCGCATCTTTTTTTTGAGTTTATCCTACTCAGTTTTGTGCATATGTTTTTCAAAATTTATGTGCATCTTGGCGTTTCCATCAACCGATTTTATATGCACAGATCCAAAATGCACAAATAAATGGATGGAAACATAGCTATTGTAAAGTCCAATTCACAGCACTGCATGTAAAAGGCTGCTTAGTTCAAGAGATTCGCTCAAAACGCTGATTCTTTTCTTTGATTGAAGTTTTTATGAGCCATTTAATAATTTATTCAGACATTCAGATTCATTCATTCAGTTTTTTCCAAACTAATTCTAATTAATTTAATGTATTTTTTTAATAGACTGCTACTTTTTTCAAACATTAGTAAATTACAAGTTACTTGGTTCGGTTGGTAGCTTTTCTACTTATTTTTAAACCCCAAAAATTAGTCTCAGTTTATTCAGAATTGTGCGTCTTTAGTAGCGTGATTACTTGATATTATAATTTGAGTCATTTTGTCCACTGATTTCTTTATAACACCAAGCATGCTGGTATGATAGAGATTGCTGCATGATGATACTAATTGTGTGTCAGTGTTGTGTTGTCCGCTCTGCTCACTCACTTAGGTGGTGGATGTCAGTCTGCCACCCAAACAGCAGGAGGATCGGCGGAGGGTAGGTCACTAACATCACGCTATCTTCACCTAACGCGGCTCTAACAACAAATCTCAACCTCTCAACTGCCTCAATTCAATTTCACAACTCCTTTAATTATCCATTTCTTGATATGGTGTCAAACAAATCAAATAAAAAGCTCTCAAAAATAACATGCACACTCTCATGACAGGGGGAGGCCCTTCGGCAGCTGCTCGTCAACCGTTACTATGGCTTCAGGAGTGGTGGGCGGAGAGAAAGTCTGACCTCGTTTGGTAATTCCACCCTAACTCCTGTCGGGCCAATCAAGAGCCAGCCAGGTAAGTGTGTTGTACGTTGTAACCTCTGGGAGCATTTGTAATGCAATTTAATAATTTTTTATGTGTGTTTGTTTGATTTCAGGGGGGTTGAGCAGGGCTGAGATGTCATTGATGGAGGTGCAGTGTCATCTGGACCGTGAAGGGGCATCGGATCTTGTCATTGATCTCATCATGAACACTACCAGCGACCGCGTCTTCCATGAAAGCATCCTATTGGCCATCGCACTGTTGGAGGGCGGAAACACCATCATACAGGTCAGATAGGCCTGCCAGTGAAATGATAAGAGTTCAGTTTAACAGATCAAAAAAAGTGTTGTGTATGTAAATTCATTCTGACATGCTAATTTGATCAGTTTTTATTGTTACTTACCCATTAAATTTTCATTTCTTAGATTTTAGTATCAGTATGTTAGTTTTAAGGATATATATTAGCTAATGTGGTACAAAAATAAATAAAAAAAACAGTTACAAAATTGACATTAAGAAGATATAATCATCTAAAGCTTGCAGTTTGTCACTCCCTCCTAAATGGATCAACGATTTTTTTTACTTCAGTTTCAAATCTTTTGACCAATCAAATGCTCTCTAGTATCTGATATGTCCCGCTCCCTTCAAGGCGATTCTCATTCGCTTTTCGTTTGATGCGTTTGATCTCTCAACCACTCTCAATGGCAGAGCGGTGAAAAAAACAAATTGCTATTGCCTCGGTTTTTTTTTTTATAAAGGTAAGGAGCTACTATATGTCCCGTCGTGTCTTCATGTTTTAGTTGAGATTACGTCGAATTTTTAATGCACATTTCAAAGCACTTCACATGACCTTTGTTGTGGCAATTTTTAAATTCCATAACTGAATAAGAGACAAACATGTTCAATTATATTTAAAGATAATTTTATCCTCTTGCAAGTCATACAGAACCACAGGTCACTGCAGAGTGTGACAAGGAAGGGAGGGCTTTCTCCTGCTCAGTTTTTCAAGGTTACATTACAGACCTGCTATACTTTTACACCCAAGACAAAGAAATTAACAAAAATACATCATAAATCTCATGTTAAGGCCCCGAAACCACATCTTTAGACAGAAACACAATATTTTATAAGCATTTAAGTTTGGTAAAAATTCTTTTTTTCCTCCACACCTTTATTAATGGTTTTTAGTATTCTTAACAAGACTTTTTTCTATTTTCAAAATTACAACACATTGACAGAGTCATGTTTGTGTTTTATCTGGTTGCAGCATTCCTTCTTCAAACGTTTAACAGAAGACAAAAATTCAGAGAAGTTTTTTAGGGTGTTTTATGACAGAATGAAAGTGGCTCAGGTGGAGATCAAAGCCACGGTTACCGTCAACACCAGCGACCTCGGCAACAAGCGACGTGATGACAACACTCCAGACAAAGATACTCCACAACGTCGCAGAGGTCTGGACTGGCAGTATTTGATTAGCTCTGAGCAGATACTGTGTTTATTTGCACTTAATCTTAATATACAGTTACTGAAAAAAATCGAGAAACCAACCGAAAATTCTGTTTCTGTGGAATAACAAATTTGGCTTGCGTTTGAGTAAAAAGTTAAGATGTTTTCTTTTAATACTGATGACATTTTTTATGCATGTTTATGTACATTTTTTGCAACATATTAATAATGATTTAACTTCACAATAGTTAGGAATTCAGTATTTACTAGAATATCCCTGATTTCAGTCACAACAAATGAAAATATCTGTTATTCTGGCAAATTGTCATTTCCAGAAAAAGCTCTAAATGACTTTTTTTTTATTTGTACATTTTTTTAAAAAAATCTTTACAGAACAAAACTTAAAAATTAACATTTTATTTAAACCCATACCTAATGAATTTCCAGAGAAACTGATCATTTTCAAGTGGTCTCTTAACTACTTCCATAGTTTTATATTTGTGATTAAGAGAGCATCAAAATACTTGTTGACGTCACTGCATGTTGTTATAAAGTTTGCTATGTCATATTATGAAATATATATATATATATATATATATCAGTATGAGATTAAAAACAAGGAACTGATCTCCAGGAAAAGACTCCGGTGTGGTGGTGACAGATGATGCTCGTGAGCAGCTGCTGGAGGCTTCAGCCGCGACTAAGAAAGCCTTCGGTTCATATCGTCGAGATGCTGATCCCGAGGAGACGTTTGGCACTGCTGATGGAGATAAAGGAGGTGGAGATAAAGGCACAGAGCAGGGCGAGATGAGCCCCGTCATTCTCATAATGCAGCCAATCCTGCGCTTCCTGCAGCTGCTGTGCGAAAACCACAATCGAGACCTGCAGGTGGGATTTTCTGCCTCTCTGTTTGTGACATATTAGAGAGACCCAACGAATTGTTTTTAGGTTTTATTCTTGGGTTCATGTCTGTTGTGATGGATATTTATCATCTTCAGTAATACTGTAATTGTTGTTTGACCAATGTGCAAGCTGACATTGTTAATTATGTTTTAATCTGTAACACTGCATTTTATTTTAATTTTATTCCTAAATGAATCTGTTTTTAATAAATTGTTTAATCTGTTTTGAATGATTCAATAAATCTCTCATTAGCTGTTTCCATCCGACGATTTATTCATAACGGCACTTAAGGATTTTGCAGGGAAACACTAAGATGCTCATACATCCTAAAAAAGTGCACTAAATACTTTTGCACTCAACTAAATGTTAATTTGTTAAAAAAAATAGATTTAAAAAATATTGCTTAAGGGGGCCAATAATATCGACCTTAAAATGGTTTTAAAAAAAGTTAAAAACTGCTTTTATTCAGCTAAAATAAAACAAATAAGACTTGAGAAAAAATATTATTGGAAATACTGTGAAAAATTCCTTGCTCTGTATTCCTATAAACATTATCTGGGAAATATTCAAAAAAAGAAAACAAAAATTCACATAATTTTGCTAATAATTTTGACTTTATATTACATTACATATCTGTTATTCTGTTTTAAGAAATCTGCAAACACCTGAGTGAAAGTCAATCCTCAAAATGATTTTGTAACATTACCTCTGAGAATTGTCTTGCACATTTGTTTTCTTAAACATCAGGAACCTGAATCCAGTCACATGACAGAGTATTATTGGGTGTGCCGTCTAACATTCCGGAGTATGGTAAAATTCAGCCTATAATTTCTCTTCTTTTCCCCACAGAATTTTCTGCGCTGTCAGAACAATAAGAACAACTATAACCTGGTATGTGAGACGCTGCAGTTCCTGGACTGTATCTGTGGCAGCACAACAGGAGGCCTGGGGCTGTTAGGACTCTACATCAATCAGCATAACGTAGCGCTCATTAATCAGACTGTAGAGAGTCTCACTGAATACTGTCAAGGTCCCTGCCATGACAATCAGGCATGTACACACACTTCAATTTTTCAGTTATTTCACATATTTCTATCACTCATACTTACCATATTCAACAGAATTGCATTGCCACCCATGAGTCAAATGGCATCGACATCATTATTGCACTGATTCTGAATGATATCAATCCACTGGGCAGGAAGAGAATGGATCTGGTTCTAGAACTAAAGGTATATAATTTTACACTTAATTGACAAAGTAACAATACTTTTTTGTTGTAGTAGATGACAATACAAAGTGGTTTTAAAGACTTGTAAAGCAGGGATTTTTCAGACGTTTTTACTTACATTGATAAAGAAATTATTTAAAAGTTTCTAAGATATTTCTGGAAGATCTGTAGTAATTGCATGAAAGAAATTGCTCAAAATTTTTCTTTACAAAAACTAGGAGTGATCCTATATTCAAATTAACAAATAATATTATAAATATTTAAATTCCATAATTCTAGAATGTTTTTTTAATAATATAATTCAGTAAAATATCGTATTTCAATAATATTTTATTTTATTTATTTTATTTATTTTAACATATCTATTAAATATTTAGTTAGACATTTTTAAAAAATGTATCTCGTGTAACATCATTTGTCTTCTTCAGAATAATGCATCTAAGCTGCTGCTGGCCATCATGGAGAGCCGTCATGACAGTGAGAATGCAGAAAGAATTCTGTACAACATGAGACCAAAAGAACTAGTGAGTTTTCACTGTATATCCTGTTGCACTCATTGTGTTAACTAGAGTCATACCATGTAAACACATAGTAAGTCACAACAGCATTTATACAATCCTGACTGTGTATGTGTTCATGTTCAAGGTGGAGGTGATGAAAATGGCCTACCAGCAGGGGGAGGCAGAGTTTGAGGATGAGGAACAGGAGAATGGAGAGGATCATGCAGCATCGCCTCGCAATGTTGGACACAACATCTATATTCTTGCACATCAGGTACACACACACAGTCACACCTGTACATAAGAACTTTCTGTGGTATATGGTTTTCCACAGTTTTCACATAGTCTGTTTAATCCACAATAAATGTATTTTTAATATATTAGAGCATTTTGTTTACAAAGGTCATATTATTATTTATTTGTGCACTTTAAACTACCTTGAATGTTGCTGCTGCTTTTGCTGAATGTAATTCCCAGTTGTGAAAAGAGTACTGAAAAATCATACTTAAGCAATAGTACCATTACTTGCAAGTAGAGTAAAAGTATCTGTTGTAAATATTACTCAGAGTATGAGTACAAAGTAGACCTTTCAAAAATACTCAAGAGTAGTGAGTAGTGAGTGTTACGCTGTAAAAAGCTGATGCATTTACATGTAATTTGAGGATGTGTGTAAACGTAACATTTTGTAGTGTTTTCAGTTATTGCCCAGCAGACACACAACCTCATAAGTAGGCCCACACGGAAACTGCGTGCACAGAATTCCGCAGATTTTCCGCAGAATTCCGCAGATTTTCGAAGATTTTTAGCCCATCATTAATTCTGTTTATTTACTTGAGTAAATGTGTGTAAATCTGAATTTATTCAGTTTTTAAATTACACATATTTCACATATTAAGGTTTTAGTTATGAGACTCCCAAAATAATTCCGCAGAAATCCGCAAATTTTTACCAAAATTCTCTGCAGAAGTTGCAAAAAACCGTCTGGCCCTAGTCATAAGACGTTAATATTAGGTTAGATTTAGGTTGTGATGTCAGGTGAACAAAATTCAATGTCTTGCCAGCATCTAAGGACGTTATTTTAATGTCCAAAAATGACACCAAATGACGTTGATATTTGGTTGATTTTAGGTTGTTAGAAAGTGACCAAAATCCAACGTTGAGCCAACATCTTAACCCAACGTCATATTGACGTCAAATACTGACATTTATTCATCAGGTACGGCAACCAACATCTGATAGACGTCATAGTGGTAACGTCCACACAACGTCAAGCTGTAACATCATTAGACGTTGATATTTGGTTGATTTTAGGTTGGTTGTTGGACATTGACGTTGGCGTTCTAACGTCAACCCAGTTTTCATTTCCAAACAAAATGCAACTCCCCACGACGGTGCAACGTTGGGGTACAATGTCAATCTGACGTCATGTTGACATCCTGTGCCTGCTGGGTGTTTAAGGCCGTTTTGGTCATCAGACAGTAAACATCTGTCATCTTCTCATCAGTCTCTGGGTCAATGCGTGTAAAGATTTTGGACATCATCTTGGACACTTTTAATGCTTTCAAATGGTTTGCTGCAATTATAAATAGCCCATGTCTTGAGGTAGTTCATTATAATGTGATTTAATTTCTATGTGCGATTTGATTGGACAGGAATCACAGGATTGATTTTTCTAATCCCCATAGACAAGAAAAAATAAAGTAGTGACTGCAGGTTGAAGGAAAGTAGTAGAGTAAAAGTATCGATACTGCACTAAAAATGTACTCAAGGGAAAGTAAACGTACACATTTTTAAAACTACTTAAATTATATTTTCTAAGAAAAACTACTCAATTACAGAAGTTTGAGTATTTGTAATTTGTTACTTTACACCACTGGTAATTCCCTCCCAGGTTATGCTCAACTGGTCTAGGCTGGGTTGAGTTAATTGTTAGTAGTGGGTTGTCGCCTTATCCAGAAATGTAACTATTTGTAATGATTTTATTCAATACATTTTGTATAATATCATTCAGAATTTTTGTAAACAAAAAATGTAAACTAGGCTTAAAAATGGATTCAGTTTTTGTTTGTTGTGCTGGAGTATCTGAAGTATGTGCTGTAAAGCCACTGCCCTCTTCTGGAAAGAGAGTTGCAGCTTATTTGTATTTAAGAAGCATGGATGAAAACTGTTTTTTTTTTTTTTCACACACATTCTGGGGACACCTTAGATCAGGGGTGGGCAAACTCGGTCCTGGAGGGCCGGTGTCCTGCACAGTTTTGCTCCAACACTAATCAAACACACCTGAACATGCTAATCAGGGTCTTCAAGATCACTAGAAATCTATAAGCAGGTGTGTTTGATTAGAGTTGGAGCTAAACTGTGAAGGACATCGGCCCTCTAGGACTGAGTTTGCCCACCCCTGCCTTAGATTGTTGTAAAAATGGACACAAAAACATACCGTTAATTCGCTTTTTTTAGTTTTGGCATTCGGCAAGTTATTGTTTTAGTCTCTATGTAGGAAGATTTTAAATAGACTTTCAAGTAAACCCTGATACCCAGGCACATCTCTTTATCTAAGAGCACTACATTAAATCATAGAGTGATCTGATTTAACCTGCTTTTTTCAGCTGTCGCGTCACAATAAGGAATTGCAAATACTACTAAAACCAGGTGGAGAGGACCAGGCCCTGGAGTATTACACAAAACACACCTCACAGATAGAGGTAGCACAAACACCTTTAACTGATCAAAACTTTTAAAGTCTACTCTTTACATTTGATCTTATATATGTGTCTGTTTGTATACACAGATAGTCCGACAGGATCGCACTATGGAACAGATTGTGTTTCCTGTACCAAATATCTGCTCTTTTCTGACAAATGAGTCCAAGCTGCGTGTGTACTATGGTACCGAGAGAGACGAGCAAGGCAGTAAAATAAATGACTTCTTCTTGCATGCAGACGACCTCTTCAATGAAATGAGGTGGCAGAAAAAGCTAAGAGGTAAATATGTGTTTGTTTGTATGTTCAACTCCACTGGTTTGATTTTTGAAAGATAATCAAATTTATTGGGCTGAATTAGTGGTTCTTGGTCAGTATTGTGCAAGTTACTTCCAAACTGTAATACAGTACAGACTTGTTACTGTTATTTAAAAGTAATTCCTTACTTTACAGTATTACTGTATCAGAATTGTAATGTGTTATATCACTCCTGTATTATCTTACTTTCGCTAAAATAACAACAGAAGTAGAACTTAAAGGCAAAATATGTCAGATTTTTGTTTAAAAATTTAAATATATTTTAGAAAAAAAACACTAGAATTGTTACATATTTTTCTGCCTGGTATACTTGCATTATTCCACATTTATTGAGTACTTCATTAACCCTTACAAAACAAATCCTGCTGGAATTCCACACACCACATACTTTGACATTCCTACTCCTGCAAGAGCCTCACAGGCTACATGTAGGAGTACTACAGGATATATGCAGAACTCCTACAGAGAATCCTACAGAGAACCCTACAGAGAATATGTAGGGATCCTACAGGGAACTTGCAGGACTCCTGCAGAAATTTCATGGAGAATCCTATAGGGAACATACAGGAATCCCACAGGGAACATAAAGAACTCCTGCAGGACTCCTACAGATAATTCTAAAGAACATATTCAGGAATCCTACGGGAATCCTACAGAGAATCTTACAGGGTAATTGCAGGAATCATACAGGGAACGTGCGGGCATCCTACAGGGAACATGCAGGACACCTGCAGGAATCCTAAATAGAATCCTGCAGGAATTATACAGAGAATCCTACAGGAAACATGCAGGAAAACAATGCTATCTTCTGTGTTGTGCAGTAGTGTTGCTACAAGTAGTGAGTCAATTAATCATTAGGATAACATGACTTGCATGATGATCATACCTTGAAGTACATGTCTTAAAGTTAATTCTGATGCTGTGCTCTTGTTAGAGTTTAATTGGTTTTTAAATGTATTTATTGATTGTTCTGCAAATGTGCTCAAGTGCTCTTAGATGAAATATATATATATATATATATATATATATATATATATATATATATTAGGTAAAGTTAAATACAGTATTTAAAATATTTAAAATACAATAGTGTTTTTGAACAATACTATAGGGAAGAAATTGAATTAATTTGCTGTGGTACTTTTGTAGTTGCAATACAACAACTATGGTAATATTAATATTGTACTAAGTACTAACAGCATATTAATTGCAGTAAATAACTCAACTTAATTATGCCGCATGTTTAATTGATCACTAAGTCAGAACTGACTTGGATTGAAGTTGCTTCGATTCAAAAATAAAAAACAAAAGCTTAGATAAGCTTAGACTTTTGCCATGTAGCTTTTACCATAGCTTGCTACATTTCTCAGGGGCTAACTTTTAGTGTAGTTAACCCTTTAAGGTGCATTCCTGGAAAATAATATTTTTGTCCCACATCTTGGATTGAATAATATACTGACACAACTCTGATAAATAGTAATAAGCAATTAAAATAATAATGATAACCTATGGATAAAAGGTCAACCAGGTGGTTATGATGCCTGTTAAAGAGTTAAGCTACATTTTAAGTAGAGTAACTAATAACGTAGCTTACTACATTTTCCAAGTATCTTGCCCAACACTGGCTATCTTTTATGATATCTATTCTTCTGTATAGTCATTTCTGAAATGTACCCATTCCTTTGTGTTTTCAGCTCAGCCAGTGCTCTACTGGTGCAGCAGGAACATGTCTTTCTGGAGTAATGTGTCGTTTAATCTGGCGGTGCTCATTAATTTGCTGGTGGCGTTTTTCTACCCTCTGGATGGAGTGAGCGAAAGTGAGACATCCTCTCTTATTCATCACCATTCAGTGTAGCTTTCCACAATATCCCTGACCTATGGTGTGTTTCAGGCCAGCTGGAACCTTCTCTGTCTCTGTTGCTGTGGGTTTGTTTGTTGGGCTCACTGGGCTTCGTGTTGATGTCGCCGAGGCCAAATGCGGTGCGAGTGCTGGTCATCTCCACTGTCCTGCAGCTGGGCTTCTCTGTGGGACTGCAGCACATGCTCACACTCCTGGGAGCTTTCAATGTAAGATCATTCATTCACATAGACTTTTGAGTATGTATGAGTGCACACAGTTAAAGTTACAGTTATATGGTGTCAGTTTGTATTGTTTGCTGTCTGCGCAGGTTTGTAATAAGATCGTGTTCATGCTGAGCTTTGTGGGTAACCGTGGGTCATTCACCCGGGGTTATCGAGTGATGGTCATGGATAGAGAGTTCCTGTTTCATCTGCTGTACCTTCTCATCTGCATACTGGGCCTTTTTGGACACGTCTTCTTTTACAGTCTACTGGTCTGTCTGAAAACCTATTACATTGTTTACTATTCAAAGTGTTTAACATGCATAATAGTTTTAAGAATTATATGACAATAACATTCATTCATTCATTCATTCATTTTCTTGTCGGCTTTGTCCCTTGCGGGGTCGCCACAGCGGAATGAACCGCCAACTTATCCAGCACGATTTTACGCAGCGGATGCCCTTCCAGCCACAACCCATCTCTGGGAACTTCCACACACACATTCACACTCATACACTACGGACAATTTAGCTTACCCAATTCACCTGTACTGCATGTCTTTGGACTGTGGGGGAAACCGGAGCACCCGGAGGAAACCCACGCGAACGCAGGGAGAACATGCAAACTCCACACAGAAACGCCAACTGACCCAGCCCAGCCGAGGTTCGAACCTGCGACCCAGCGACGTTCTTGCTGTGAGGCAACAGCACTACCTACTGCGCCACTGCGTTGCCCATGACAATAACACATATAATAAAAGATTATGAGTGAATGGTGTGAATATATATATATATATATATATATATATATATATATATATATATATATATATATATATATATATATATATATATATATATATATATATATATATATATATATATACAGTTGAAGTCAGAATTATTAACCCCCCTCCCCTTTTTTTTTTTTTTTTTTTTCGTATTTAAATATTTCCCAAGTGATGATTTACAGAGCAAGGAAATTTTCACAGTATGTCTGATAATATTTTTTCTTCTGGAAAAAATCTTATTTGTTTTATTTCGGCTAGAATAAAAGCAGTTTTAAATTTTTTTTAAAACATTTTAGGGTCAAAATTATTAGCCCCTTTAAGCTATTTCTTTTTTCAATAGTCTACAGAATAAACCATCGTTATACAATAACTTGCCTAATTACCCTAACCTGCCTAGTTAACCTAATTAACCTAGTTAAGCCTTTAAATGTCACTTTAGGCTGTATAGAAGTGTCCTGAAAAATATTTATTTATTCATTCATTCATTTTCTTTTCGGCTTAGTCCCTTTATTAATCCGGGGTCGCCACAGCAGAATGAACCGCCAACTTATCCAGCACATGTTTTACGCAGCGGATGCCCTTCCAGCTGCAACCCATCTCTGGGAAACATCCATACACACTCATTCACACTCAAACACTACGGACAATTTAGCCTACCCAATTCACCTGTACCGCATGTCTTTGGACTGTGGGAGAAACCGGAGCACCCGGAGGAAACCCACGTGAACGCAGGGAGAACATGCAAACTCCACACAGAACCAACTGACACAGCCGAGGCTCGAACCAGCGACCTTCTTGCTGTGAGGCGACAGCACTACCTACTGCGCCACTGCGTTGCCGAAAAATATCGAATAAAATATTATTTACTGTCACCATGGCAAAGATAAAATAAATCAGTTATTAGAAATGAGTTATTAAAACTATTATGTTTAGAAATGTGTTGAAAAAAATCTTCTCTACGTTAAACAGAAATTGGGGGGAAAAAATAAACAAGGGCCAAAAATTCTGGGGGGCTAATAATTCTGACTTCAACTATGTATATATACATAGCTCACAAGTCTGTATGATAGTCTGGTGCAAAGTTAAGAGGTCACAAAGTTCGGTCCAATGTTAAATCAAAGGGACTTTTTCTAAATTTCCGGGAGTTTTCGGAAAACTGCAAGTCGGATCAGTTGGAAAAGATATAGAAACTGGAGTCAGAGCAGTTTGGAGGCCACCATAATAATAGTTGGTTTTAGAAATGTGTAATAATACTGTTTTTGAATTTTTACAGAACATATATTATTATTTAAAACAATTACTCTTTATTCAAAGTAGAAAATGTGTATCCTTAATATTTATATCTGCATCACTGTAATTATTTGGTGTGTGGTGCAGTTGTTTGACCTGGTGAACCGGGAAGAGACTCTTCTGAACGTCATCAAGAGTGTGACTCGAAACGGCCGCTCCATCGTCCTGACCGCAGTGCTGGGCCTCATCCTGGTCTACCTCTTCTCTATTGTTGGATACATGTTTTTCAAAGATGACTTCATCCTGGAGGTGAACCGCATCTCCAACGGCACTCTGGGTAATAAACACACATACATATACAGTTGAAGTCAGAATTATTAAACCCCTTGTTTATTTTTTTCTCCAATTTCTGTTTAACAGAGAGCAGATTTGTTCAACACATTTCTAAACAGAATAGTTTTAATAACTCATTTCTAATAACTGATTTATTTTATCTTTGCCATGATGACAGTAAATAATATTTTACTAGATGTTTTTCAAGACACTTCTATACAGCTTAAAGTGACATTTAAAGGCTTAACTAGGGGAATTAGGTTAACTAGGCAGGTTAGGGTAATTAGGCAAGTTATTGTGTAATGATGGTTTGTTCTGTATACTATTGAAAAGAAATGGAGCTTGACGGGGCTAATAATTTTGAGATTAAAATGGTTTTTCAAAAATTTAAATCAGTTTTTATTCTAGCCGAAATAAAACAAATAAGACTTTCTCCAGAAGAAAAAATATTATAGGAAATACTGTGAAAATGTCCTTGCTCTGTTAAACATCATTTGAGAAATATTTGAAAAAGAATAATAATTCACATGAAGGCTAATAATTATGACTTCAACTGTACGTATATACTAGAGAGGTAATGTTCACAGCAGTGCTGTGAAATGTGTTTACTGTTGTGTTTGAATGTGTGTTTCAGAGGAGGGGGTGACTTTACCTGCTGGTTTCTGTGATGTGAGAAACGGGTCGTGTCTGTCTGATGATGTTGATGAGGGTGAGCAGTACTGTTCATTTTTTAACTAGACCTTTCAGTTAGGTCATGTGTTTAATCTCATAATTCATTGTCAAAGTAATCAGAAATTCATAGTTTTCATCAAATAATAATTTGAAGCAGTGTTATTTCAGTATTGATTAATTATGAGGATAAATAAATGCTATATTTTTAAATGGTTAGTTAACCAAATTATCACTGATCCAAAATAAAATTAAATATTATTAACTCTTATTTATTATTCATTCATTGATTTTCTTTTCGGCTTAGTCCCTTTAATAATCTGGAGTCGCCACAGCGGAATGAACCGCCAACTTATCCAGCACATGTTTTACACAGCGGATGCCCTTCCAGCTGCAACCCATCACTGGGAAACACCCATACACACTCATTCACACTCATACACTACGGACAATTTAGCCAACCCAATTCACCTGTACCACATGTTTTTGGACTGTGGGGGAAACCGGAGCACCCGGAGGAAAACCACAGGGAGAACATGCAAACTCCACACAGAAATGCCAACTGACCCAGCTGAGGCTCGAACCAGCGACCTTCTTGCTCTGAGGCGATTGTGCTACCCACCGTGCTGCCTCTTACTTATTAGTTATTATTAAACAATAACATTTGCTAAAAGGAATTACTTATTATTCATACTAAACGTTGAAATCTCAATTATTAGTTAATATAAGTTCATGTTTCGTTTATTTTATGTAACAAAGATAAATCTGCTATTTTATAAGTAATGAATTATTAATTATTCATTGATTAATGTATAAAATTAACACTAATTATATAAGTAGTTTTTAGTTACTATAATTATTAATTATTGCATATTAATACTGAAATGACATAAGATTCACTGCCTCAATCCAACTGATTGTGTGTGTTTTATAGATGACGTGGAGCGTGCGTGTGATTCTCTATGGATGTGTATGATCACTGTACTCAGTCATGGCCTCAGGAGCGGTGGAGGAGTTGGAGATGTTCTGCGCAAACCGTCCAAAGAGGTGCACATGAAATTATTCACAATAACAGCTCAATAAATAACAGCCTGAGTGTAAACCTGCGTGTGTGTTTGCAGGAGCGTCTGTTCGCCGCACGGGTGGTGTATGATCTCCTGTTCTTCTTCCTGGTGATCATCATTGTGTTGAATCTCATCTTCGGTGTGATCATTGACACATTTGCTGATCTGAGAAGCGAGAAGCAGAGAAAAGAGGAGATCCTGAAGACCACATGCTTCATCTGCGGTGAGATGACACGAACATCAGTCTAGTGTTGTCATGATTCGCATATTCAGTGTTGGGGGTAGCGCATTACAAGTAACGCGAGGTACGGAATAATATTACTTTTCTAAGTAACGAGTACATCTAAATCTAATTAACGAGTAAAGTAACATATTATTTAAAACTAGAAAAGTAAAGTTCGTAGACAAACTTTATGTTGGCTTGAGAAAACCTCGTCTGAAAAGTTGAAGTAGATTTAAAGTTCAAATAACTGAAGAAGTTTGAAACAGTTGGTACAGATAGATCACTGCATATATGTGTAGGGCCTCGCACACGTAATACACAATTATGTAGTGCGTTAACTTTAAATTAGCTTAAAGGGAATATAACAGAACTTAAAGCAGCTCCAAAAGAATCGACTCTCTTGAACTGAACAAACGACTCGTCCAGCGCTCGTTTTAACAGACAGGGCTGTTGACTCAAAAATGAATATTACTATTCGAACTAAAGTAAAAACACTTTAATATTTAAGCAGGGTATCAAGATCTAGGTATAAGGCATTAGCTTAAAAGTATACACAGGTCACTTTCCTTTCAATACAAAAGAGACTTTATTGACTACAAACAAAACTAACAAAAACACACATACACACACGCATTCATACTGGTTGCAGAAAGGGAATAGAAGGAAAGAAGAGTTTAGGAGAGATGTGATGTAAAACCTCAAGATGTAAAACCTAACCAAGCGAACCAAATAATCAATTCAACCTTTACTGTTTCTTAGACAGGGTTATCTATCATGTAACATGATTTAGCAGATCATACACCAGTTCAGCAATGGATCTGGAGATGTACTTGCGTTCCTTAGTGATGTGGGAAGTCCTTCTGTGGAGCTAAATTCCCATTTGAGATCGCTGGTGGTTGGTTTGGTCGTTGAAGTGACGTCTCTGAGGCTGAAGTGAAGTGAAGTCCAGTAGTTGGAGACGGCCAAACTGTTGTCGTGTTGACGGTTTTCGCGACGTAACTTAACTAGACTCTCGACGGAAAGAAAAGAAAGAAGAGTAAACGGGAGATGGGGAAGTTTGAGGCTGGTCTCAACCCATCTTAATGTCCAAGTCCAGCTGGACTGGACCCGGAGAAGAGTTGTCCTCAACTCACAACAGCTGCTGCTGCTTCGCTGCCTTTCTGCCGTTCTGCCATCGCCTTTCCTAGAGAATGATTGTGGTGATGGGTTTTATCACCCAATGTTTCCGGCCCCTAAAAGAGCTGGATGAATAAGGCATTGTCTGTGGATCTGCGTGACAGTCCTTGATGTTAGCACATGTACTTTGGCGTGACTTACTCACATGAGCCATGGTGCTCAGACATATAGCATTAAGCATACAATTTTAATATGAACATGATACATTTTACATATCTATAATTAAAAAGGAATGAAAGAAAGGGAAAGGATTTCACTCATTCATCTCAAATAACATACACGTAATGGTACGTTTGTAATAACTCAAAGCATAATGGGTTATCCATGATTAATGCATTCTTAACATATACAGGATTCGGGTGTTATACAAGAGCAATAATATTACATTTCATTAAAAGTCAGCTATCATCGTTTTGAGGATGATCTGATGAACCTTAATGTTTGGTGATAGTTTTAAATTTCAGAGAGGATTTTGATTCTCTGTTTTGGAGCAAAGTCAGTCAATTTTCTGTCTTGCATGGGGGCTGGAAAACCCCATTTCCTGAGGTCAAACACGAGCTCTTTGTTAAGAAAATTGTGTTCTCGTGATCAGTTACCCGTTCGTCTTGAGTTAACTTGGTCAGGATTGTGGGTCCGATGACACTTCACGAGTCCGATAGCCTCAAGGCATCCGCTTCCTGCTCTACTGCAAAAATGTGGCCTGACCGTCTGATTTTGGTCAGAGACCAAAAATGGCTCTCAATCAAGGTGATTCTGATCACAGGTGTCGACTCAGTTATTGGTGTCTGCATCGAGTCCCCACATATGTCAGCATGTTTCTAGCATGGATCGGCATGTTTCGTTAAGGTGTTGCTAGGCGGTTGCTAAGGTGTTCTGAGTGGTTGCTAGGCAGTTGCTAAGGTGTTGCTAGGCGGTTGCTAGGGTGTTCCAGGTAGTTGATAAGGTGTTGCTAGGTGGTTGCTAGGCGGTTGCTAGGATGTTGTGAGTAGTTGCTAAGATGTCGCTATGGGGTTTTATATGGTTAAGGCATTCCTAGGCAGTTGCAAGGTTTTCTGAGTGGTTGCTAAGGCATTGCTAGGGTGTTCTAGGTGGTAGCTAAGGTGTTGCTAGGGTGATCGGAGTGGTTGCTAAGGCGTTGCTAAAGCGTTTGCTAAGGTGTTCTAGGTGGTTGCTAAGGCATTGCTAGGGTGTTCTAGGGGGTTGTTAAGGTGTTGCGAGGTGGTTGCTAGAGTGTTGTAGTGGTTGCTAAGGTGTTCTGAGTGGTTGCTAGGCGGTTGCTAAGGTGTTGCTAGGGTGTTCTGAGTGGTTGCTAGGCCATTGCTAGGGTGTTCTAGGTAGTTACTAAGATGTTGCTAGGCAGTTGCTGAGGTATTCTGACTGGTTGCTAGGGTGGTTTAGGTGGTTGCTAAGGCGTTTCTAGGACGTTGCTAGGGTGTTCTAGGTGGGTACTAAGATGCTGCTAGGCGGTTGCTAAGGTGATGCTGCGTGGTTGCTAAGGTGTTCTGAGTGGTTTCTAGGCAGTTGCTAACATAAATTACCATGGTTCTGGTATAAATTACCATGTTGTTGGCATGAATTTTGTATGAATTAGCATGTTGTTAGCATGAATTTAGTATGAATTAGCATGTTGCTAGTATGAATTTAGTATGAATTAGCATGTTGTTAGTATGTTTATAGTATGGATTGGTGTGTCGTTAATATGTTTATAGTATGAATTAGCATGTTGCTAGTATGATTAGTATGTTGTTAGTATGTCCAATGTAAAGTCAATGGCAGTTTTTTACAATGGAAGTCTATGGGACAGTTGTTAGGGTGCTGTAAGTGGTTGCTTGGGTGTGGCCAGTAAGTTGAAAGGTCATCAGTGATTGGCAGATTGGTAGTCTGAGTTAAATTAGCCCAACCTTAAGTCTGTATGACAGTCTGGCACACAGTTATGAGGTCATAAAGTTTCGTCCAATGTTAAGTCAAGGGGACTTTTCTGAATTTTCCAGGTCAGTTTTCAGAAAATGGTAGGTCGGATCAGTTGGAAAAGATAAAGCAACTTTCATAAACTTTTATTTAATCTGTATATACAGCTTGTACAGCTGTGTTTTTTATGTGTGTTTTTTAAGGTAAATGAAGGTTATACGGAGCTCCTCTATTTAAAAAAAGAAAGTAACGTAGCGCATAGGGCCAGACGGAATCTGCGGACATTTTTTGCTATTTCTGCGGAGAATTTTGGTAAAAATCTGCGGATTTCTGCGGATTTATTTTAGGAGTATCATAACTAAAACCTTAAAATGTGAAATAAAAAATAATATCTTTTTAACTTTTATTTAATGTTTAAAATGCAAATCCAATTACATTAACTGTAAATAGTTTACTTTAAGTAAATAAACAGAATTAATGATGGGCTAAAAATCTGCGGAAATCTGCGGAAAATCTGTGAAAAATCTGCGGAATTCTGCGCGCGCAGATTCCGTGTGGGCATACGCATTACTTACCTTAAAAAGTAACTAATTAGAGCAAATAGTTACGTTTTTGGGCAGTAACTCAATATTTTAATGCATTACTTGCAAAAGAAACTTTTTCCCAACACTGCTTATATTTATAACTTCTATACTTTAAATGGATAATTCACCCAAAAGGTAAAATCCTGTCATCATTTACTCAACCTTGACTTGTGCCAAACCAGTTTGAATTTTCTTTTTCTGTTAGATTGTTGGAACTTGGAAACTGGTAACCATTGACTTTCATAGTAGGAAAAATGAATAGTATGAAAGTCAGTGGTTACCAGTTTCCAACTGTCTTCAAAATATCTTCTTTTGTGCCAAACTATTACAATCACCAGTGATCTAATCCTTGTAGATCGCTGGTCATCACACAGATAGCCATAGAGCTGTCGGCGCCAATAGCCTTGTGGTACTGTGCGCCGACATGTAGCACAGACGTGCTTACGGCAACCCGAGTTTGATTCCCAGCTCGAGGTCCTTTGTCGATACTTCCCCTCTCTCTGCTCCCAATGCTTTCCTGTCTGAAATCTCCACTGTCCTGTCATATTAAAGGTGAAAACCCCTAAAAAATAATTATAAAAAAAAAAGGGTAGCCATAGAGTTACAAATCCACCATTATTTTTTGGACTACAGATCCAGTCATGCACCACTCACACGCAACTGATTCCACTGATTAAACACACACAGCCGGAGGATTGTCAAGGACTGATAACAGGGTCTTTAAAAACACCACACACACACACACGAACGCATGAGTGCTGAGTCCTATTATACTGTATTGTGAACATTACAACATGTTTCCTTTGCCTTGCCGTGTTTGACCCTTGCTTTTTTTTGTTTGTTTATTTACATTGTCTGCTGTCTGCCTTCTGACCTCTCGCCTGTTATTTATCTGACTCTGGATTCTCTGTATGTACCTGATTGCCTCTGTGTTGACGGTTGCTTGCCTGACCATCTCTTTGTAATCAACCTGCATTTGGATCCGCACTTCCTTGTCAGTGTCCCCTTCACATTACACAAACAGAAGGAAGAAAAAAAAAACTCAAACTGGTTTGCAATCATTTTCGTTTTTGAGTTAACTATCCCTTAAAGGTGCAGTATGTAAGTTTGACACCCAGTGGTTGAACTGGGTATTGCACTCCTAGATCAAAATAAACGCACGCGTGGGATGCCAGAGATTGAGTACAGGAGCGAGTGATTTAAACCTGTGTTCTAAATAAAATCAACGACACGCGATAGAAGGAATTATGTTCCATATTAAAAGGAGTTTTAGTTCTAACCAACACCTCGAATTGAGATATTAGAAACGGTTTCATTTTCTCACAGCTCAACATGTGAAACCTATGGCAGTGCACCTCAGGTAAGCCTCGTGTGTTTTATTCAGTGCTAAATGCTAACAATGTGAGTTTGAATGGATTCTAAACCTTACCGTTTCGTGAGTGAGTGCTTATTCTGTGCTTCTGAATGGCTGTATTTACATTTCTGTCGTGTTTCGTCTGGTGCAAAGAGTCAAACTGCTGTTTGCGTGTTGTTAGGACACGAGATTACAATGTAACCTGCTCACCTGATGTTTACGTTCGTAATATTTATATCATTTGCTAATTAATAACCTCATGTGGAACTGAATCTGTCTCATTTCGACGTCTGATACTGTCCATTTCGGTCACGGGCGCATGCTTTCAGAGCCTTTCTGAATGAATGAATGAAATACGCTGTTTTCCAACAAGGCAACCCGGAGTGCTGAATTATAATTGGCTAAACTGGCATTCTGCAGGCTAAACAAAGACAGCGTTCCGGCACGGAAAAACCGTTTTCAAAGCAGAATATCTGACTTCAGCATTGTTTTTCAGTTAAACAAGTATGTTCACTTGGGATGTTTCTTAAATATCTGCAAACATATTGTGGTATTTTTATGCTTTAGAAGAATCAAAAACTTACATACAGCACCTTTAAGAAATGCATATTTTTGATACCCCTGAGAAATATGGCAACAGCATTCATTAAAATCACTATATGTATCCATGTTTTAATGTTCTCATTTTACCACAGTCTTAAGCATGTCTCAGTGCTAAGAATATTTACTGTCAGTCCAGTCAGAGTAGTTGTTCTCTTTTGACTGGCCCAGATGGAATTTTTAATTACAGTAAAATGCAAATAGTTGCTGTTTTCGTTGTTTTGAACTATGTAACATTCTAACAAATTGTAAGCCATATAGAATTCGGTCACACTTTATTTTGATGGTCCGTTAGTTGAATTTAAGATACATTGCAACTAATTCTCAGTAGATTATAAGTAGGTTGTTAGGTTGGGGTTAGGGTTGGCTGGGGTTAGGGTTAGTGTAAGTTGACGTGTACTTGCAAAGTTTCTTATAGTCAGTTAAATGTCTGTTGAAGGATTGTTAAATGTCAGTATCAACAGATATTAAGCAGAGAGTCTACTAATACTCAAATGGACCATCAAAATAAAGTGTTACCTAGAATTCTAATAATCCAGTTTTAGTATTAGAGAAGAAACGACTAGCCTAAATATATAAAGTTAAAACATCAACAAGTGAACAGTCAGTAACAAACAAAGTTGAACTAATAACAAATAAATTATTCAGAACAAAAAAAACAGAGAATAAAACAGTGCTTTACATTCTTTTGAATGGGGATTTTTGTGTTGAGAAGGATGAGAGCAGGTTCAGGTACAGTATTTACTTTAGACCGAATGTATTAAAGATATTTTGATGTTATTTGAGATTTTTTAGCGAGATATTTTATCTTTATTTAAAAGAGATTCCGCATTTGTGTGCATCTTTAAACTATTAAAGTGTGAAAAATAAGCCACAGTAAACTCTGGAGAAATGAACAAAGGGAAACTGGTCAACTCGCTGTCAGAGAAAGAGTGCTGCAGGTATTCATACTGCGGAAAAAGCAATATTTTATTGTATTGATAAGGAAATATTTTTTAAGCATGACAAAAAATAAATAAATACGTTTGACAACACTGTGATGGGGAATTCGATTTGTGTATGATTGTGCTGTTCACTCAGGTCTGGAGAGAGATAAATTTGATAATAAAACGGTGACATTTGAAGAGCACATCAAGGAGGAGCACAACCTGTGGCATTACCTCTTCTTTATTGTGCTGGTGCGGGTCAAAGACTCCACTGAATACACGGGACCCGAGAGCTACGTCGCTCAGATGATCAAGGTCAGCAGCCTAGCTCAACACCGCCTGCTTGGAAATCATCTGCTTTTTGAGAATTTGTTTTAGTAAATGATTAGTTATTTATAGTTCTTTAGTATCAGAATATTATCAGAAATGTAGTAATTTCATGTTTAGTTTTAATTTGAGTCATTTTGTTGAATGCTTTTGTACTTTTACGTTTTTTTTTATTGAAGTCTATATAGTTTTCAGTGTAATTTATTTTAGTTTTAGTTTGTTATTTTAATGCATTAAGTTAACCTAAATAATAATAATAATAATAACAAACATTTCTAGCTGAAATAAAATTACTTGTGTATATTTTATAATTATAATTATATTTAATATTTTTCATTTATTAAATAAATGACTTTTTTATTATTATGAAAGTAGCATATTTGTAACAGAGTATATTGCAGAGTAAAATAATGGCATCAGCACTAGGGCTTTTTCTGAAACATGAGACCCATTTAGAGTTTTTTTTTTTTTTTCTGAGCATGTCAGTATCTCTACAAACTGTCAATCTAAGTCTTAGGGCCTTTCAATTGCAATGCAAATGTAATTAAGTACTTTGTATAAATACCTGAGGATTAATGTTTGTAATATTGGGTTATCAAGGTATATGTGTGTTCTGTACAGGTTTTTTATTTTTATATTTATTGATTTTTTTATAACTTTATTTTTTATTTTGTAATTTATTTAATTTTTTAAAAACATTTTATTCATTTATTTATTTATTCTTCTTTTCTCTCTTAGATAAATGTAGATTAACGTTTTTGGAGGGTAGGGGTGGGAATAATATTTGTTTAAATTTGTCTGTAAAATTACTTTGTTATATCTGTTAAAGTTTAATAAACATATTAAAATAATAACAATAATAATGGCATCAGCCAGCAGGTGACACTATGACTAACTGAATATTGAAATGTAGATGCCTTAAGAACAAGACTCTTATCAAACATGTAAATTTTGGGGCAGCTAGACTTTCTGCGTTTATTGCAACAACCTTCAGTTTTGTGGCTATAATATAATGCTTTATATTATATACAGTTGAAGTCAGAATCATTAGCCCTCCTGAATTATTAGCCCCTCTTTTAATAACTCTATTAATAATTTAATAATAAAGTTTTAATAACTAATTTCTAATAACTGATTTCTTTTATCTTTGCCATGATGACAGTAAATAATATTTTACTAGAAAGATACTAGTATTCAGCTTAAAGTGACATATGCAGACTTAACCTGCCTAATTAACATAGTTAAGGTAATTAGGCAGTTCATTGTATAACAATGGTTTGTTCTGTAGACTATCGAAAAACAAATAATGCTTAAGTAAGCTAATAATATTAACCGTAAAAGGTTTATTTTATTTTATTTTTTTTATTAAAAGCTGCTTTTATTCTAGGCAAAATAAAACAGATAAGACTTTCTCCAGAAGACAAAATATTATAGGAAATACTGTGAAAAATTCCTTGCTCTAATTTGGAAAATACTTGAAAAAGAAAAGAAAATTCACAGGAGGGCTAATAATTTTGACTTCAGCTCATCAAAATCATGATCTTCATATTATTCATTTGTTTAACCCTCATTCAGGAGCACAATCTGGACTGGTTTCCCCGTATGAGGGCGATGTCTCTGGTCAGCAGTGATGGAGAAGGTGAACAGAACGAACTGCGCAGCTTACAGGAGAAACTCGAGTCCACAATGAGGCTCGTCTCTAATCTGACCAATCAGCTCACAGAGCTCAAAGAGCAGGTGCGTATGTGACTCCATTGATGAAGGTGTGTCCATACAGTATTCTAATGGGAAATGAAAAGCCTGCTCTACACCAACACTGCAGATCCATTTTGTGTTCAGACACTGCAGGTGATCAGAGAGAAAAAAATAACAAATTAATAGTCATCAACGTGCTTCCCCATCTCACTGATTACGTCAAGAATAGCATACTTTCTTGCATAACAATGTTTTAAAATGTTGTTTAAATATGCAAATTAGGCATTACTTAGTTAAATTTGCACTTATTTACTAGTGCATATTTTGCACTAGTAAATAAACAAATTTGTGCTAGTTTTCTAGCAAAAACATTTGAACATTGTAATGAAGTGGTTTGTTTATTTTCATTTTTCACCCCATAATTCAGAAACTATTGCTAACAGTTAGAAAAAAGGTAAAATAAACTGTAATTAAGCAAATTATATATGAACATATCATAAAAAAACCTTCCTCATCCTCCGTAAAAACCTTCAAAATGCAGATATGGATAAAATAGTGATGACCGATGTTAAAGGAGTAGTTCTCCCAAAAATTTACATTTTACCATCATTTACTTGTTTCAAACCAGTTGATTTTTTTCTGTTTTGTTGATTTTTCCGAAGTATTTATTTTTTTCTGCTTTGGAATTTCCAACATTATTCAAAATATCTTTTTTTGTGTTTAACAGAACAAAAAAAGATCAAATCAAGGGTGAAAAAAGGACAGAATTTTCATTTTTGGGTGAACGATTCTTTTTAAAGAGCACCTATTATGCATTAAAAAATGTCATATTTAAATTTTGGGAATCTCCAACAACAGTCTGATATGCATGTACGGTCAAAAAACACTTTCATTGTTTTATAATATGCATTTATTTTTACCTAATTATCCCAACGACTCCCATATGATTTGTTCAGCGACTCATTTTTTTCCCAAACCCCTCCTTAGCGTGATGCTAATCTGCGCTAATTGGTCCGATGACCAAGTCTGTTGTGATTGGTCGACTGCGTTCAGCGCGAGACAGAGAGAAATGCCCACCACGTCTTATCAACAATTTTAAAGTAGTCAGGGTGCAGAGTATATGTGTGAGCTCAATGCAGGAGTGCATTAAAGCAATGCAGTATAACAGCAGCATATTGCTCTATTCTTAACCACAAGTAAAAACAGTGACACACATTCAGTATTAATCCACACAGTGGCAAAAGCTGAACTATTTTGAAACTTGACCGCAGCATGTGTACAGGAACAGCTGACGGTGGCCATAGCAATGACAAATGGCAGAGGATCGCGAGCTCACAAACGCATTTAAATCTGTTAACAAAGCGTCACGTGTCGCGTTTTCAATGTGGTTTTAGACCCGATATGAGAATATAAAGAGTTAACCAGATACAGTACAAGCCATGTGGAGCGGTTAGAAGTAACAAAACACAATTAAATACATATTTTGCAAACTAAAGAAAACAAGGAGGCAACCATTTTAATCGCACTTACTTGCACTTGTGAAATAGAGGAAGTCTCACACATCAATAGTCTTTTCTGATTCTTCCTTTAACAAACGGCCGACGAATCCCCTATTGCAGGGTAGATTATTGCAATAATCACCAGTACATTCACTCATCAATATTTACTCCTCTTCAGTCATGATCAGTCCCACACACACCTGCACTCTGCTTGCGTTTGAAGGGAAAGGTGATTTACCAGATCCGGCACAGAACATATTTAGTATTGTTTCGTTGATACAAACAACTAATTATTTAAACCACTCTTGAATCTTTTATTAAAAAATCTGTATTTTTCAACAAGGTGTGCTTTTAGATTTTAACCTCAGCTGGATGTTTTCATTCCCTTAGAGCTCTGTTGCACACTACATGGAAGGTCATTTTCAAAAACCCATAATAGGATCTCTTTAAAGTGCTGCTGAAGTGGAGATGTATGGCTCAAACGCTGGAGAAAAAGCTCAATGTGAGAAAATAGGGTTTAAAATTATGCATAGTAATTCAAATCTACAGGCACAAATTGCTAAAGTGTGAGAAAAGAAAAACACTTAAAAGTGTATTTTAGACATACCTGCCAACACTCCCGTTTTTCCCGTGAGTCTCCCGTATTTCAGACCCATTTCCCGTAGTGTGTCGTCTCCCGGAAAACTCCCGGAATTCAGCTTTTTTCGTACAGTCCGGCCTGAAACCTGGTGCATGTTCGCTCAGCAAACCCAACGCGCACGCCCTCCCCTCCTCTTCAGTACGCGCTCAACACCAACAACCACGCATCCCCCCTCCCCCGATCTTTAGCTTTTTTGGAACAGTCCGGCCTGAAACCTGGTGCATGTTCGCTCAGCTAACTTTCAAAACTTTCTTTTAAAGGGGAAATGAAGCACTCAATCAAGTTTACATTATTTTGTACATTGGATTGCACTTTAATGATGCGCTTTGGTCTACTCTCTCTCTGCTGGACCTCTCTGCCTGACTGCCTGTATGGGTTTCAACCATGGTTTCAACAAGGTCCGCTACTGACGTAATGGGCGCAGGTACTTTTACTTTTTACTACTACAGCTGCTCACCTCTGTTTGTGTTCAAACCAAACTAAGATCAGCGCGGTTTTTCAAATGGCAGGTTTTTATCCTTTACTCACGTTGAGAGATCTAGTTGATCGACTTGAAAAGGGAATATGTCTTAACATAATCCACAAAGACGTGACTTAGTAAAGCGTGAAGTCATGTATGATTTTAATCGTTGCATTAGTCTGAATGTAAATCCCCTCGTCAGGTATCGCTGGAGCAGCATGAGAGAGTGGACCAAAGCACATCAAACAAAAGATATTAACAAAAGAAAAATATACAACTTAAGACACTGAAATGCTTGTATTTGTTGTATTTGCACCAGCTCGGAGACGCACAACCACAACTTCATGCATTGGGTTAAATTAGGCTGTCCAATGTTCAGTCCGTCACTACCATGGTTGAAACCCATATAGGCAGTCAGGCAGCGTAATACAGAGAGTGGACCAAAGCACATCAAATGATCAGTAATTGAAGGGGAAAAAAGAAAAATAGAATAAATATACAGTATATATTTTTTTAAATTAGACACACATCTGATGTTTGTATTTGCACCAGCTCCACGTCCACAACTTCACTCATTGGGTTAAATTAGGCTTTGCAGTCTCCATGTTCAGTCCTTTACTTTCAATTCAATTCAATTCAATTCAATTCATCTTTATTTGTATAGCGCTTATACAATGTAGATTGTGTCAAAGCAGCTTCACATGGAAGATTATAGTGAATTGAAACAGTGTCTGTTCAGTTTTCAGCGATTAAGTTCAGTTCAGTTTAGCTCAGTTCAGTGTGGGTTAATAATCACTACTGAGAGTCCAAACACTGAAGAGCAAATCCATCGATGCGCAGCTCTACAGATCCCGAACCATGCAAGCCAGTGGCGACAGCGGCGAGTAAAAAACTTCACCAATTGGCGAAAGTGAAGATTTAAAAAACCTCGAGAGAAACCAGGCTCGGTTGGGCACGACCATTTCTCCTGTGGCCAAACGTCTTGTGCAGAGCTGCAGTCTAGGCGCATGAAGCTGGACCTCAGCGAAGACTCGTCTCTCCTTGGAGCGTCACAGGGGACAGTCTCAGGCTCTCACTCCACGATGACCACCACAGCAGCTGCTCAGGATACGGCCTGGTCCAGAAAACCTTAGGATCATCTCGTCACTGGTCTTGGATCACATCAGTGGCACTGCATAGTCTGAGGGCCTCGGGATGAGAACCCCCAGGTGGAAATACAGAATAAGGAGAATAATTAGCGTAGCTGCTGTTCATAGTGTATATAAACAAGAAGCAAAATCATGTGTGGGGCACATCATGCGTCATACCGCTATGTGCTACACTGAGTGTACGCTTTGCTAAAAAGATAGGTCTTTAATCTAGTTTTGAAGAGCGAGAGTGTGTCTGAGCCTCGGACATTATCAGGAAGGCTATTCCAGAGTTTAGGGGCCATGAATGAGAAGGCTCGACCTCCTTTACTCGACTTTGATATTCTAGGTACTACTAGAAGCCCTGAGTTTTGAGATCTTAAAGAGCGGGTTGGGTTGTAGCGAGACAGGAGGTTGGTTAGATAAACAGGAGCTAGATTATTTAAAGCTTTATAGGTAAGGAGTAATATTTTAAATTCAATACGAAACTTAACAGGCAGCCAGTGTAAGGAGGATAAAATTGGGGTGATATGATCATATTTTCTAGATCTGGTAAGAACTCTGGCAGCTGCATTTTGCACTAGCTGAAGTTTGTTAATAGAGGATGCTGGGCAGCCAGCAAACAGAGCATTACAGTAGTCTAGCCTAGAAGTCATGAAAGCATGAACTAGCTTTTCTGCATCTGATATGGATAGCATACTTCGCAATTTAGCGATATTTCTTAGATGAAAGAAGGCAGTTTTTGTGACATGGGATATATGATTTTCGAATGTTAAATTGCTGTCTAATATCACACCTAGATCTTTTATAGTAGAGCTAATGCTAACTTTGTATCCCTCTAATTGCAGGTCGAGTTGTGAGAACTGCTGTGTAGAGGATTTAGGCCCGATAAGTAATAATTCTGTTTTGTCTGAGTTTAAGAGAAGAAAATTGTTGGTCATCCAGTCTTTAACATCTTTAATACACTCAGTTAGCTTAGACAGTTCGGACATCTCATCAGGTTTAGTTGAAATGTATAATTGAGTATCGTCTGCATAGCAGTGAAAGCTGATCCCGTGTTTTCTAATAATGTCTCCCAGGGGAAGCATGTATATTGTAAACAGCAAAGGGCCTAAAACTGATCCTTGAGGGACCCCGTACTTTACTGGCCTGACTTGTGAAAGCTGTCCATTAATATTCACGAACTGGTAGCGATCAGCTAAGTATGACCTAAACCATTGAAGGGCCTGACCTTGGACACCTGTAGAATTTAAGCGGTCTATGAGAATATTGTGGTCAATGGTGTCAAATGCGGCGCTAAGATCGAGTAGAACTAACAGTGAGACGCACCCCTGGTCAGCAGCTAAGAGTAAATCGTTGGTTATTTTTACTAATGCAGTTTCTGTACTGTGATGAGGCCTGAAGCCTGACTGAAACACTTCAAAAATATTGTTTGTCTGCAGAAAGGAGCATAATTGGGTAGAAACAACTTTTTCTAGTATTTTAGACATAAACGGAAGATTTGAAATAGGCCTATAATTAGCTAAGTTGCTCGGGTCCAGTTGTGGTTTCTTAATAATAGGCTTAATAACAGCTAGCTTGTAAGGATTTGGAACGTGGCCTAAAGATAAATAAAGATATACTTCCACTGTATCAGTTCAGCTGAGAGAATGGAACCAACCACGTGACGTCAGACACAGCGAGTTTAATATATTTTCATTCAAGTGGAATCCACTGTACAAAATAATGTAAACTTGACTGAGTGCTTCATTTCCCCTTTAAAATTAAATTGACCGGTGCATGAAAAGGTGTATTTGCTTACTGTGTGTGTGTGTGTGTGTGTGTGTGTGTTTTTGTGACATATCAGGACACAAATCTGTATAATGACATGGGTATGACACAGGTATTACAAAAAGCAGGTGAAATATGAGGACATTGGTGACATCCTCACTTCTCAAAAAGCTTCTAAATCACACAGGATGAGTTTTTTCAGGGAGTAAAGCTGTACACTGTCTCCTGTGATGGTTGGGTTTAGGGGTAGGGTGGGGTGAGGGCAATATAATATACGGTTTGATCTGTATAAAATGAATGGAAGTCTATGTAATGTACCCACTTTTCACAAAAACAAATGTGTGTGTGTGTGTGTGTGTGTGTGTGTGTGTGTGTGTGTGTGTGTGTGTGTGTGTGTGTGTGTGTGTGTGTGTGTGTGTGTGTGTGTGTGTGTGTGTGTGTGTGTGTGTGTGTGTGTGTGTGTATGTATGTATGTATGTATGTGTGTGTGTGTGTGTGTGTGTGTGTGTGTGTGTGTGTGTGTGTGTCAATCTTCAGATGACTGAGCAGAGGAAACACAAGCAGAGGCTCGGCCTGCTGGGAAACCCCGCCCACCTCAACATCAACCCACAGCAGCCAGCATGAGGTGGGTGGAGCCTGAGGCCTGATTGACAGCCTCTAAGCCATCACAGCCTTAAAAACCTGATGTCATATCTTGTTAATATGGACTCTGATATGGTCATGTCTGGTCATACTTGGACTTGTACACCGTCATGGACTATTTTGAGCCTCATTGCGCTATGAGGTGCTATATATAATTTTTTTAAGCACTGATGTGATCACAAAGAAACTTTGCACTGTTTGAGTCGGGGTGTGCGATATTTATTGTCTACAGCAATTTTTACATCATTTGTTACAAATTTGAATAATGTTTGAGCTGAAGTGATCGATTCACACATTTATACTGATTTCATACAAAAGTTCCACAAACAGCAAGTTAATGTTGAATTTTTGTATATTTTAAAGACAAGTTTTTCAGTTTCGCCAACAAACAATATTTTTAAACAAAGCCAAAGCAGAAAACTGGTGCATCTCTGAGAAACCCTGCTGTGTTTCTATTCTGAATGAATCTGGTTTTGAAAGAATCATTTGAGTTACTGATTCATTCATTTTCCTTCCGCTTAGTCCCTTTAGTTATCAGGGGTCACCAAACCGCCAGGGAACAAATCGACAACTTATCCAGCATATGTTTTTACACAGTGGATGCCATTCCAGCTGCAACCCAGTACTGGGAAACATCCATACACACTCACATTCACACACATTTACAGCCAATTTTGTTCATCCAATTCACCTATAGCGCATGTTTTTGGACTGTGGGGGAAACCGGAGCACCCGGAGGAAACCCACGCCAACATGGAGAGAACACGCAAACTCCACACAGAAATGCCAACTGACCAAGCCAGGATTGAAACCAGCGACCTTCTTGCTGTGAAGCTACAGTACTAAACACTGAGCCACCCCGTTACTGATTCAGTGCTTCGTGTTTGAATGAATCTGCCATTTTGAATGAATCTTTTGAATTGATGATTCAATGAATCACTCATTAAAACACAAACATTTAGTGTTTCATATTATTTTATAACTGGTCTAAACCAGCCAAGCTACCACAGAAAGCCTTAATTATGCTTATTGAATTGATCCATAACAAAACAATTGTAATTGTTGTCAATATCGCACACCCCAATGTATGAGTGTAGTAATATAGGACGTTTCCAAAGCGGTTCTCAGAATCACAGCACCTTTTATCTAAATGAATTCAGTTTGAGATCTTTAATATAATGAGTGAATTTTCTATATATATTTATTTTGATATTTTCCCTATCATAGAATTTCTATTGCTGGCATCCAAATGGAAGATTTAATAAACACGTACACTGACTGTTTAAGTAATGTTTTTAAATGTGGTTTTGCTTTATAGGAGCATCCAAAAACATACCTGTCAACACCGGGATGTGAAAATACCCCCAGCCCCACCAAAAAAATCCCCAAATTACTAAATTTGTTCATCTAAGGATATAAGGATAGGATAAGAATAGAATAAATAGTATACATTAGCAAAAGCTGCAAATAAATTAGCAAACACTTTAGCCTATTAAAATGAATAGCTATTATAAAGAAATTGACTCAAGTTATCAAATCTCTTTAACCTTTTCTTCGCTGTATAATTTAAACATTCTGATTAAAGATTTTCATTTGATTACATTAAATAACAGAGGTGTCACTTTGAGAACGCAGAGTTATAATGAAAGCATTTGATTGTTGAATGTATCTGCACCCAAAACCCAGTGTCCACTTTCGCACCGCTTCAAACGGCGTGTGCAGAATCCGTTTGGGAAACAGCGTCTGTTTATCACTATGGAGTGCGTCTGACAGTCACGCACCGCTACATGAACTGACTGTTTTGAGGATTGCATAGGAGGGCCAACGGCGCCTGTAATGGAAATTAAGGGAATCCCGTTTAAAAAATTTTACAAAGGCTGCGTCCGAAACCGCATACTTCCATATTATAAAGTACACTAAAATCAGTATGCGAGCCGAGTAGTATGTCTGAATTTATAGAAGTCGAAAATCAGTGCGAGAAGTAACCGGATGACCTACTACTTCTGGCGAGATTCTGGTGGGGGTAAAGGCTGCGTCCGAAACCGCCTACTACTAAGTAGGTACTGCATTTGCATTTAAACGTATTACTCGGCCGTTAGAAAAGTATGTTTTATACAGTATGAATGTAAGAAGTATGAATGGAATTCAGACGTACTACATCCGCCATTTTGTCATGGTCACGTGACCTACCTGCATCAGTTGCATTGCTTCACTCCCATTCATGAATTCTCTCACGGGGCATCATGGGATAGCGCACTTCAGAATCTCGCCGAAAGTAGTAAGTCATCCGGGTACTTCTCACATACTGATTTTCAAATTCTATGAATTGAGACGTACTACTCGGCTCGCATACTGATTTTAGCGTACTGTATAGTATGGAAGTATGCGGTTCACATCCCATGTCTAGATCGGATATGCAGCCGGCCGGAAGTGCGATATGCACATTTAATATAGCTGACACTATATAACAATAATTCATATTTTTACAATACTGTGACAGTTGGGTTTAGGGTTTGGGTGAGGGTTGGTTTAAAAAAAAAAAATACAATTTATTGAGTAATTTAATACATAACATAAATAATACGCGGTACAACTACTGTTTTTACATTACTGTGAGGGTTGGGTTTAGGGTTGGGGTAGACGTTAATAAAATACAATAAATGGGAAACTTAATAAATAATATAAATAATTCTTGTTAACTTCCTGACGCAACCGCATCTGATTTAGCAACAACCTCTGAAGTTCACATCTCATGCATCGCTGTCCCATGATACCCCACGAGAGAATTCATGAATGGGAGTGAAGTGACGCAACTGACACAGGTAGGTCATGTGACCATGACAAAATGGCAGATGTAGTACGTCCGAATTCCATTCATACTGCTCACATAGAATGTACTTTTCTAACGGCCGAGTAGTACGTTTCAATTCAAATGCAGTACCTACTGAGTAGTAGGCGGTTTCGCCAAAAGTGTTTTCATGGCTAAACGAAATGAAAGCACAGTACAGATTCACATTTAAGAGCAGGGGGCTTCCCCTGGTGGTCGGCTCTTTGATGTTTATTGCCACCCTTTATAGAAAGATTGAAAATATGGGAGAAATACAGGAGAATCCCGGGAAAAACAGTAGGGTTAACAAGTATGACCAAAAATGTATAAATAATGGAGACCATATGAGATGACAGACTGATTTAATGACAGTACTTCCAGAAATATGTGACATTGTGCGTCAAAATCAAGAACCATGAGCTTCAAACGCATTAACATTGTCATTGATCAAACCCGATTCACAGAGCTCTTCACATTCAGTTTTCAGCTGAAGTAATATACATGAAAATAATTGAGGTTGAAAAATGTCACTCACTTTCTCTTCATAAACACTATAGACTGTAACGTAACAAAACAAATATATAAACTTTAAGCACTAATCGATTTCAAATATATAGTTGCGATTTAGGAAAGTGATTTCTGCTGTTTGCCCCAAAACAAATAAAGTTAGAAAAGTATAAGTATGCTTGAAAATGTGCAAAAAACAAAATCAGCCTACTATTAGCTTCAATAGTACGAGGCTTCAAAAATGTAAACATTGTATTTGGCTTTTGCAGGAAATGTAACAGAGGTAATATTTGAAAAGGCCTTGCTACATTTTTGACCTTTTTTTTTTTTTTTTTTTTTTTTTTTTTTAAACACTTTGCCATTCTGGTAGGAGCTGCAACATTCAGGTGGTTTGAACACTGTACATGTGCGCTAACGAATCCTTTTTCATATCTTTTTTTTAAACAAGTGATGCATTTTTGCCTTTATGAACAGCATTTAGTGTTAGATGACAGCCAAATCCCTTCAGTTAATTTATCCAGGAGTGTGTACATGATTGAGATCTAAAATATTGCTTAAGGTAATGCGAAGCCAGAAAGTAAATCAAGTGAGGAAAAAAAACAACATTAAACAATCTTGGAAAACACACACACACACACACACACACATTTAGTCCAACACATACAATACAAAACAAAATGATAACAGTTCCAGCCAAAATCTTAAGTAGAAAATTACAGAAAGAAACTTCAAATCTGCTCAAATGCAAGCGCGGACACACTCGCACCCCGACACTAGGGTTATTATTCAATAACTGGATTCCAGTCACCTATGTGGCAATTAAGAAGAGAGAAAATACAAAGATATGAGGCTCGTCTTCAGGACTCATAACTGACTTTCTGCCCAGTGCTTCCGAAAAAAATATAATTAAAACACACGAGGAGTGACGTAAAAAGGATGGAATAGCCTGATGGAGTGTTGCTGATGAACAGGAAGTGATGTCGTAGTTCAGTAGTGGGCTGGAACTGTGAGAAGAGCCTCTTCTGGCAGACGAGAGATGTTCACATTCTGCCAGAAACAAATGGAGGTAAAATACACATTGGATAAGCATGAGAATATGAATATGTGTGCGTGTGTGTTTTCTCACCTCAGGTTTGTCTCTGTGTGTGTTCACTGCCTCTACATTGAGATAAATGGACTCCACTTTACAACCTAGCGAAAGGAGACAATCTAGGTTAAATTAAAGTACATTTGGAGAGGTCATTTGTTGCCAGGTAATTAACCGATGTCTTTAATGGCTAAAACACCAGGGGAAATGCTCTCTAGATGATTTGGGTAGTTTTTTAGTGTCTTTGAACTTGATCGTTTTGTTTTGGCTCCATTTACACTTGGTATTAAGACAGTCTTTACTCATTTGATTGCAAACAGTAAAGGGGGACATTTCCATTTACACCTGCTGTCTTAATGCTCTCTTTTGTTCCCCTTCCTGAATTTTTTGGCCCCTGTTTACACTCGGTATTAAGATTCATTTGGTTTGATCGGAACACAAGGATCTGGTCTTTTGTTCTAATGCTGTGAAAGTAAAACACATTTTACATATGAACACTAAAGGTGACAATGAAGAACAATACCGAGAGCAGAGCTTTTGTTTCTGCACTGATGGCCACAAAAACTATGCAAAACACTGGGGGTTTGCGTCAGTTTCAAGACGGTCAGGTTTCATTGCTGCATGGCTTGAGTGCAGATGCTTTTTTTTTGTTTATTTATTTAAAAGCAGGTACAAAAAGTTTTGTGAAAATGATCAAAATTCTGGCACTGCCTAGAAACTTAGATAATCAATGTTGACAGGAAAGAGTTAACAAGCCAGCATTCCTCGTTCTGTTCTAAGAGTTGAATTGTTCAATATTTGCTGCTGTTGATTCACACAGAACCCATTGTTGACTTTCCTGTCTTAAAGGTACAGTACACCCAAAAATCAAAATAAAAAAAGAGCAGATAACAATTTCAGACTGCACCCCACAAAACTTGCAAAGTTGCCAGTCAAAAAAGCCCTGTTGCAGTCTACATTTACTATCTAGAAAACAGCAAGAGATTCTTCAGAATTTTTCGTCCAGTGGAATGTGATACAGGATTAGACTGACATGTACAGAGCCCCAAGTGTAATGTATAGAAACAAAATTAAGAATTGATTCCCACTTCTTACTCATTTTTGTCCATTTTTATTCATTTATTGCGTTGTGAATGAAATTACTGCGATTTATTCATCCTCCACTTGTTCCAAACCTGATTGAGTTTTTTTTTTTGTTGAACTCAAAACAAAATATTTTGAAGGATGATAAACAAAATTCTTCATTTTTTTTGTTCATATTATGGATGTTAAAATCTGCCTTTTCATCATTCTTCAGAATATCTCGTTTTGTGTTTAATTCATAAAAATAGTTTAGAACCACTTGAGTGTGAGGAAATGGTGAGGAAACTTTCATTTTTGGGTGAACTATCCCTTTAAAGTATAAATATATTCATTTACTTAACAGATTAATATTGTTTTATGCATCTTTCTTTACTGTAAGTGCCCGTTGAAAACTAAAAGTGATGTCATCGTTATAAAGTATTATAATCTTTAATGACCCCCGCTCCCCCTGGTGCTGCACTCCATTTATTTTATTTTAGTTTTGTATCTTTTTTAACTCTTATAAGATTTTTAACATTGATGCAAATAACAAAACAATACAATATTAATAATAGAAAAGGAAGGGGAGGGATCGTCTCAAACAGATATATATATATACACACACACACACACACACAGTTGAAGTCAGAATTAATAGCCCCCTGTTTATTTTTTCACCCAATTTCTGTTTAATGGAGAGAAGATTTTTCCAA
Source organism: Danio kyathit (assembly GCA_903798195.1). Classification (NCBI taxonomy): domain Eukaryota; kingdom Metazoa; phylum Chordata; class Actinopteri; order Cypriniformes; family Danionidae; genus Danio; species Danio kyathit. The sequence goes on from LR812524.1 coordinate 48,723,675, forward strand.
CACATTTCTAAACATAATAGTTTTAATAACTCATTTCTAATGACTGATTTATTTTATCTTTGCCATGATGACAGTAAATAATATTTGACTAGAATTTCTAGACTAGAAATTTCCTGAATCTATTAAACATCATTTGGGAAATATTTAAAACAGAAAAAAAAATTCAAAGGGAGTCTAATAATTCTGACTTCAACTGTGTGTTTGTGTGTATGTGTATATATATATATATATATATATATATATATATATATATATATATATATATATATATATATATATATATATATATATATATATATATATATATATATATATATATATATATATTAGGGGTGTCAAAAAAATCTAATTGTGCATGGAAAGCATCATCAATGCACCAAGATATCGAATTGAACCAAATCGATGGCATGATAATTGTAACCGAACCGAACAGTGAGACGAGTGGAGGTTCACACCCCTAATACACATATATAGTTGAAGTCAGAATTATTAGCCCCACTGTTTATTTTTTTTCCAATTTCTGTTTAACGGAGTTTCTAAACATAATAGTTTTAATAACTCATTTCTAATAACTGATTTCTTTTATCTTTGCCTTGATGACAGCAAATAATATTTGACTAGATATTTTTCAAGACACTTCTATACAGCTTAAAGTGACATTTAAAGGCTTAACTAGGGTAATTAGGTTAAGGTTGTTAGGTTGTTTAGGTGAAGCAAAACATTCTCTGTGCACATGCTCAGATGTGTTTCTCACCATAGGCCACAGGAGTGAGCTTCAGCACCGTGTGCAGTGGGCATTTCAGGTACGGCAGCTCGTCTGGAGGACAAATAATACGTTTTAAGATCATAACAATATGTAAATATTTGACTGAACACAGCATGTCTACCCACCTGCACTCTTGTCCAGGAAGTAAGCCAGCAAACAGCGCATGACAGCCTGGTGACAGATAACCAGAACATTCTCCTGCCGTTCAAGCTCCATGATGACGGGCTCCAATCGCTGGACCAGATCCTCATAAGACTGTAAAGTGAGAATCAATGGATCATTTTCTGTTGTACAGAGTCATTGATTATGAATTGTTCAAATAAGTCAACACACCTCTCCTTTAGGGTAGCGGTAGCGATATTTGTCCTGGTCTCTGAGGGCAAACTCTTGAGGGTAATGCTCCTGGATCTCCTCGTACATCATCTCCTCACACACACCCTGCACACATGCCCACAGTCACTCGGTGACACTTTTAAATCAAGTTATAAAGGAGAACATCAATGTAGAAATGCTTACAGCATCAATCTCATTGAGGGCTTTCCACTGTTCATACGGTACACCCAGCGACTCGGCCGTCTGAATGGTCCGCTTCATCTGACTCGTCCACACCTTGAGATCCTTAATATTCTGATCCTGAATAAACCTCCCCAGAGAGTGAGCAAACTGAGAAAAGAGAGACAGAGAGATGACGAAATTCAAATGAGCAATCTTGAGTCAGTCACTGCTGTCGTTTCACACAGAACATCGTGTCTCATGTACAGGCTGAAAGGAACAAAACACCCACATTTAGGACTATCTAGGATTGTACAGATTAAGGGTGTGTTTACAATAGTGTGGTATCATTTTAAAGCAGTTTTTTAATGAAAACTCTCTGTCCATTCTGGTGTTTTTCAGAAAAACCATCTCCATCCAGACTGCACAGCTTAGAACACATAATACATGACCATTTACGCTCACTGGACAAGCACATATTTAGCTGGCATCCGTACTTAAAGACTAGCTGTTGTGTAATGGTCATATGAGAAGGGCTTGATGAATCAGGGAATAGTACTCAATAGTCCAAAAGACCAGTCAAAGAGCGATTGTGAATAGTCGCACCTCCATTTTCAAAAGTTGTTGGTTTCAGTCGGTTTGAAACGAAAGACCAGATTAGCTACATTTCCAAATTATAACGAAATCTTAAGCATTTGAAAATGCTCAGTTTTTTTGGGGGGTCAAAGATGGCAGAGTAGTGTGGGCACCAGACATAACCATGAGAAATCGTAAAAATGACAAAAAACAAAAATGAACTAATGTAAATGGCCTAACCTAACCTAGGCCAAAACCTAACCTAACCTAACTCAAATTTTAGGTTGTCACAATGTTATTCTTTTTTTTGTTTTTCAAATAATCACCACCAATCAGTTTTGCAAGACATTTTAACTTAGGTGGAAAAAAAGAATGAAAGACAGACAGAAATAAATAAAGGAAAGAAGTTTTCAAACATGTTCAACAAGTAATGCCGAGTTCAGACTGCACGATTTTCAAAGTAGTCGTGTCACGGATGTTTTCACACTGCATGACTATCTGGGCTAGCGTTCCGTCGGTGCTTTGTTTACACTGTATCGGCGTCAGGGTGGTTGACACTGCATGACTTTAAAATAGGAAGAATCGCCGACAACTTTGTCCAAACTACATTTCACAACCAAACACACGTGAGAAGACATGGAAACAACGCGAGGTCTCGCTGGCCTGCAGGTATACAGTATTGAATGCTGCTCTCTCATTAGCTGTAGGTGATCATTGATGTTATTTTCAACCAGAACACTTTTCCCACGGCATGATATGAATCGCCAACAGCTGCAAATATTTAGCACGCCAAATATCTCACGGGCATCGGCGACTCATCTGTGATTCTCTCAGATCGCGTCCTTGATAGTTCACACTGTGTGATTGTTACTTGCGTGAACGAGCACCGATTTGCCTGTAATTTCAGGCGTTTGTCGGCGATTTCTCAAAACCTGTCGCCGAGTCAAAATCGGGGCTAAAATCATGCAGTCTGAACTTGGCATAACTAGCAACATGTAAATTCATGCTAGCTAGTGATGGCCAACACATTTTAACACATTGCTAGAACATATCATTGACGTGTTTGCCATGTTTCTTGGACATTTAAGCACAAGGCTAACTTCTTTTAGATATTTTTTGGCATTTTTTTGTCTTTATTGTGGTAAAACCGTAGCTGGACAGCGTTGGAGGGAAAAAGAGAGTAACAGATCAGGAAAAGGTCCGAAAGCCGAGATTCAAACTCGGGATGCCTGAAGTACATTTGCGCTACATGTTGGCGGCGTCAACAGACGCATGGCTAAACATGTTTTTAATATAATGCTAGCGTGAATTAGCAAGCTCCCAGCAGGCACCTGGCGTCAACATGACTTCAGACTGAGGTTGTACCCCAACGTTGTGGGGATGGTGGATTTGAAAATGTCAGGCAGACGTCAGTGTCCAACGCCGGACAGACGTAGGACTTTGGTCATATTCTAACGCAACCTAAAAACAACCAAATATCATTGTCTTAAGATGTTACAGCTTGATGTTATGTGGACGTTACCACTGTGACGCCTTTCTGACGTTAGATTTTGGTTGCCATACCTGATGAATAAATATCTATAAGTATTTAACATCAATATGACAGTGGTTTAAGATGTTGGCTCGATGTTGGATTTTGGTCACTTTCCAACCTAAATAACCTAAAATCAACCTCAAAATCAACCAAATATCAACGTAATTTGATGTCGTAATTGGACGTCAAAATAACATTGTCCTTAGACGTTGGCTAGACATTGAATTTTGGTCACACAACATAAATCTAATCTAATACTAAGGTCTTATGACGTTGTGTGTCTGCTGGGCTGCTAATACAAAACCAAAACTTAATATATATCAAATTAAAAATATATATATATATTTGAAAAAACGAACACTGGTTTAGGTTGATTCCCATATACTGCAGCAAAATACGCACCTCTTTACCGCGGTGTGACAGGCCTGAATCCCCCCCGATGCGGCCTCGGACATTAAGGTCGCTCTCTCCGTGTCGACAGAGGTAGATGGAGCGCGGCGTGATGTGGATGTTCATCAGATAATAAACGATTCTGCTCTGGATGTGATCGAGTACACGGTTCACCAAATACCGCTGACCCACGTCCATGATCTTAATATAGGATAATTCCCTACAAGGAAAACACACAACATTACAGCGACTACACACTAAATTCACTCATAATAAAACGTCACATGTACTGTTACACATTACTCTCAGTAAGAAAGAGAAAAATAATGTTATCTCTGACCTGTCGAGGTTTTCATCCAGGGGTTGGTAACTGCTCTCGTAGCATTTGATCCTCTTCATGAAGTCCTGGATGGCCTCTTCGGTGTTCCGGTCGGTGTAGTCAGGACTGCCCAACTTCACCTGCTGCTCTCCGACACACAAACAGAAGATCGTTTCATAAATAACTACTAATGTATTCAAGAAAAATGGAGGAAGCACTAGTCAACATTTCAATCACTGTCTTACCACAATGTTTTCTGCAATAACCTTGGGGTCTTCACACACAGACTCCACAAAAAACACCTAAGAAAGAAACCCAAACAGACACTTGAGGATAAAAATTTCACAAACTGAGAAGAAACAACTGTTATTTAAAATTGAAAAAAGGTTTATAAACTGATGACATGACCTAATACAGTGATCTAAATGTCTAATATGTCAAATTAATCTTTACTCTGGTATTTAGCAGGCTATTATGGCCTTTTTTTTGTGCTGTAAAATGTGGAGACCACTCTAATAAAGGACAGGACACAAAAATAGGAAAGCAGGGTCGTCTGATCACTCTTGTTTATGAAGGCCTTTGTACAGTATAGTTTTACCTTATAGCCATTTTGATCTGCAAATTTCATGATGATGTTCCTCCGTTCTCTGGTTGTGTTCGTGGCATCAAACACCTGAAAAAGCAGAACATTCACAAATAGCATTCTTCATGATTTTAGTGTCTATTATGTTCACCAAGGCTGCATTTATTTGATCAATATTACAGTAAAAATCTGAAATTAGGTTACAAATTAAAAACAGCTTGACTGTAGGTATGCAACGTTTAACCGATTTCACTATTAACCGTGCTTTAATTAATCGCGGTTAATTAATCGTTAAGGTTTCTCAACAACGTGTTTCTGCACGGAACAAAACTGCTGCAACTAAACAAATTTACGCCAACTGTGCACTATTCAAAAAACTTCTGAGCTTGTACACTGATGCTAATACACACACACACACACACTGGATTAATAATAATAATAATAATTCATTTTATTTGTAAATGGCGCCTTTCTGGACACTTAAGGTCACCTTGCAACAAGCCATACGAGCAAATTAAAACACACACTTTGGCCCCGTTTACACTAATACGTCTTAGTTTTAAAATGGCATTTTAAAACGAAAATGATCCACGTCCACATTGACGTTTCACATAGTGTTTCTGAACAGCTCTCCATCCAAACGCACATCACGTGACCACACACACAAACACACTGTCATGCACTCTAGCATATACGCACGTCTGAGCTCCATGCAGTCAGCGGGTGCTTTGAGCACAAAACCCCAGAGAGCAGTGCACGTCGGACAATTTATCAAGGATGAACCGATGGATCGCGTCTCTCTATTGTTGTTAAACGTGATATTTAATTAATCTTGTCTCTATCTAATGACTCTTCTGTCTTTTGAATCTATCAGGTAATGGGTCTCAGCGTCAGTACACTGCTTCAATTTTTCGCTTTCACGCTTGTGCTTAGTAATTTTAGCGAAAACCTCAGATACTGTTGGTTGGTTGTGCATCTTTTTTTACCAACCAAGTGTGTCAACGCCATTATAACGACACGGATCACTCTGCCTATTCATGCGAGTCCCAAAAAAGTGATTGACAGGTGGTAATTTGTGTGTAACTGATCTTTATTTATTTATGATTTGGTTATGGGTAAAATAAAGACCATGCAGGTCAGGTAGTTAAAACGGTAAGGTTACAAATAATTCATTTATTATGAATTAATTAATTATTCATAAATAATTAATTTACCGCCGCCTACGACAACAATGCCACCATCCATCACGATGTTTCACATTAGACTTCGTACGATGCCAAATTGGTCGACATCGCCCAACCCTAGTCAATACTGAATAAAGTTCTGTCAACAAAAAAAAACTCTATCTATCTAATTATTAGGGATGCCACAATTCTCAATATAATATTGAACCGTTCGGTGCGACATCCACGGTTCAATACGTGCTTGTGAATTGCGTTTTTTTCGGTTTTACGTTTAAATAATTGATGTGCGTTTTATTTGTCTCCGAATTGACTGTTTGTGTGTGCCTGTAAGTCTACGAGCTGAGATGAGGAAACTCCTCACCGCGAGTAAATATTCAATCACTATGCTCTAAAGTTAGGGGGCGCTCAACCATCATTCCACACTTTAACATGACGAGCGGCGGTGAAGTGAGGCAACAGTACGGGGAAGCGCCGGTGTCTTTCAAATTCGCGGTGTGGGGACATTTCGGTTACACGTATAGACTAATTGAACGGAAATACTTCCAACATGACTGCACATCTGCGGCGCCATCACCCAGCAATATTACTGTCTGAAGGCAGGATAGCAGAGAAGGTAATAAAGACCTCCATAAAACAACAATCCCTCCCTGAATCCTTCCAACAAACTAAACCAACATAAAAATAACAAAGGCAGTGTTAAGTTTAATTAAGATGGTTTATTTATATTTACTGAAGAACAAATACGTTTATATAAAATGGTCAATTTATGTTTATTAACTTCACATGCATGGTTATTTTCAAAATGTAGGAATTTCTGTTGTACATGGGCTACCAGCAGCTGTGAGATTTCAGTGTTAATTTTTTTTTATTATACAATACACTAGGAACTAGTGTACCTTTCTTGGCTTTGAAGTAAAATAAAGGAGTATTGCAATAAATTGTTTTTATTTTTTTCTCCTTAACCTATTACTGCTCCTATTGCCTAAGCATAGAATAACAAAAAAACACTTATGTGTCAAGCCATCAGAAACAAACCGAAAACCGAGGTATGTATTGAACCGTAAGCTAACTGTATTGTTGCATACCTACTAATTATATATCTATACCAAAATGCCTGAACAGTAGATTATAACAAGATTAATGTAAATGCAAAGCCACTCACAGCAACTTGGCCTCCCTCAACGCTGAGGTACTGTCTGACGTCATTAAGTGCTGCTGAAGCACACTGCCTAAGGGGAAAAAACAAGAAAAATAGCATAAAAATCCCACACAAACATAAAAAGAAGAAGCATACAAATACATGAAAACAAGCACTCACAAACAAAAAACATGCTGAGTCTTACTTTCTTATCTTGAGCCCTTCCTCATTATCAGGGCGAAAGAATTCAAAGTTCTTGTAGATCTTTACACATTCTCTCCGATACTGTCCAACATTGAATTCTGTAAATATACAGATTGATTAGCTGTGGACTGGATGTTTGGAAGTTCACGAGTGTATCTGCATTATGCATTATTAGCGTACCGTGTGTTGGTACACCAATCCAGTTGAGGTAGCGTGTGAGTTTTTTCGAAATGTAGGTTTTTCCTCTCGCTGGCAAGCCAACCGTCACAATGAGAGTGGGACAGTTGGTCATGCAAACTGCCAAGAAACAAAGAGACAGAGAATAGAAATGGGCCTGTAAATATCAGCAGAAAACAGTGTGAATACTCTCTTTGTTTCATTTTCAGGCCGTACAAAAAATAATAAAACTGAAGAAAAGTCTTTGTTGGTCAGTCATTCAGCGTCTCGGCAGACTCTTAAATTGGTTCATGATTTGATGTTAATATACGTGTTCTGGTTATTGTATGTAGGCTTGATTTCCTTAGTTGTCATTTCCTTATTAGCCTCGCAAAAATTTGCTAAATATTCACACAGCTCAAACAATATCTGTAGAATAACATGTCATATTTTCAATTGTTTGCTTTTGGCAAATACCAGTGTATATACGCAATGCCAGTACTTGCTTCAATCGTTCTGACACAGCTATTCATGAGATATTTCTATTTTCTGCACTTCGCCAAACAGAATTCAGTGTCTGCTGACTCTTCATGGATCAGGTTCCTCTGATAATGAGCGATCTTGTGTAAAGTGTTCTCAATGCATCAATCCTCTGCTGACTAATCAAACTGGAGTCCTACTGAGACTTCAAGTACAGCTTGTATATGCAGCAAGTACGGCTTTAACATCAGGTTCATGGAGTTCAGATCAAATCTGGCCAACATAACCATGGGAAATAAGCATATAATTCAGCATATTATCCTCACAAGCATAAAGAGCATTTGAGAAACATCTCGCTCAGCAAACCTGCTCTTTAAAAGGCTATAAACTTCCTCTCGAAACCCTGTATGACAGCAGCTTTGGACCGCAGTGATCTGAGGGAAAACTCAACTGTTACACAGTTACCGTTTTCCTATTTATAAACAACAGGCTGCAAGAGATTTAAGGGTGTTCACACTAGAAACTTGGTTACCTTTGTCCAGATTAAAATAAATAAATAAATTGATAGATTTAATCCTTACCCATGTAGCGTTCACACTGTCATTTTGGACTCTGAACCTTTGAAAATGTATACTGATATACTGTATTTAGGCCAATAAATTTTTTTCTAAGCCAGATTACAAAAACAAAAAAGGCAAAAGGAAAACACGTAAACTGCTTGCGGACAGCTTCCATCTTCCTTTTTCCAAAATCATTTTTTAATAATGAACTCACACTGCCGTCATCTCGTCTTTAAGCATAAACTGTTTTGATGGAAATAATCTATAATTTATCAGCCAATTATATATTTTAATAACACTAAAGGTAAACACCAATAATGATATAGCCAGTGATATATTGTTACGACCCTGGTCTATATATATCCCCTACCTAAGCACAAATGATACTAAATACACCTAACAAAATAACAGAAATAAATATACAAAAATTACTCCTACCTCCCTGACTATATATGAAAACAAGACAAAATATTTACAGAAAAGAAAAGTGTGGCATCTAACCCCTACTGCTTCTCATCGTGTATCAAAGTACAATATTTACAATAACAACAAACAAACAAACCAAAAACAAAATAAGGGGGGAGGGCACGAATTGATAAACAACAAACAAAGGTCAAAATGTATACACACCAAAACGGAAAACACAATCAATAATAACACCACTTAAAGATACAAAACACATGCTAAAAATCCTTGAAATAATGCTGTGTGCAAGGGTAAACTAGTTGAGTATACATGCGATGTCACTCTTATCGTTTATAACTCATGAAGAGCTTATAAAATGTGTAAATAAATTTCACACATAAATGAGGATCTGCTTAATGAGATAGTTCACACAAAAATGAAATCTCTATCATCATTTATTCACCCTTTACTTGTTCAAAACCTATCTGAGTTTCTTCTTTTGTTGAACACAGGGTTTTGTTGAACAATGGGCTGCACCCATTGACTTTCACAGTTTTTTCCAAACAGCTTTCTTCAAAATATCTTTTGTGTTCAGCAGAAGAAAACTCAACCACACGTGAAGGAGGGTATTTTTATACATTTTGGGAGAACTATACCTTTAAGGAGACACCTGTGTTGAACTGTAATGTGACTGTGAAGAGAAAATTGTGGCTTTCCTTTGTTTCAACTGTTTGGTTTGTTTTGCTCCTGGTTTATGTTGCTTTGATATTCAGTAAACATGCACCAGGGTTTAATTAGATGCAGACATGTTTTACATTTTTACACAAAAAACATTGTCTACACTAATTCAAATCAAAGTAAAAAAATACATTTAAATTAATTACATCCTGTATGAGAAAGCAGAAAACCAAACAGAATTGTCAACACTGGAATATTTTCAAAAACACGTTCAAAAACATCGTCAGTTTCACACACTTGCTAATTTGAAGCAAATTTGGTTTAGAAATGGTACAATACAATGTGTACCTTTTGTGTAGTTTTAGTGATGTTAGAAAAACATATAGTCAGGAAAACAGCCATACTCTAACGGAAAGATACATGGTATTTATCAAAACGTGAACACTGGGTCAACTTCTAGGTAGTGATGTTTATCGTTAGGGGGACAATAAGCTGATCGGAATCACACGCTGCACACATGGGCCGCGAATGTTGATACGCCGTCGACCAATCAGAGAACGTCCCCTGTCAGGGTTCAACCAATAGAACGCGAGCGACGAAACACAATGAACGGAGCTACTGTACCGGTGCTGAAAACACGCTGGAGTGGCCCTTGTATCTCACAGTACAAGATATTCAGCTGATATGCTCGTGATGCTGAACTGGCGATGATATAATGATGTAAACACGCATATAAAAGGTGAGGCTAGCGAGCTGATGGTGATACAGCACTATCTTTTTGTTGTCACACACTGGGCGCGTTTTATTTGCAAGCACTTAGTGTTTACCCTTGCAATTTTCCCTATCCAGTTGTTGTTAAACACTATTTAGAGCTTAACTTATAGCTTTAAGGTAGCTTACTGTACTTTATTTAACCGGTTTGCCTGAGCAGGTTTCGGCGCATCCTGGTTGCATCGTTCTCATCGTAAGCATTCTTACCCAGGGTTCATCGAGTTCATCTACAGAAGAGCTTCAACTAAATTCAGTTCTATAAAGCGGAAATAAAAGATGTTACATCACATCTGAATTAACTAGGTAACATATGGTGAGAAACTATATACACACAAAATATGCACTATTACATCCGCACCGAAGACATTCACTACTCGACCAGTGACTTCACATTCCCTCTGAACATTAAATATATAACACACCAACCTTGCTAAATTTGTACGTAAATTAGATATCAACATCCAGCAGCTGCGTGAGTCAACATGAGTGTACCGTAAATTACGCGGGAATTTGGAAAATGTCCTAAAATCTCAAACGTACATCATGTACTGATACACCTAGCCGTATTGTCTCTGGTCACAGTTGTGAAATGAGAAGGCGAGCATAACGTGAAATACCTCTCTTTTGGGAAATGTGTTTTTCCGGTAGCCCGTTCTTGCAGGGCATCCATATCTTTCGCAGCGGGTTTTGTGTGAGCTCTCTGGGAATCGCCATTATAATGTCTTCTGAGGAGCTCATCCTGGCTGTACTATCATGACCCGGTTCCTCAATCTTCAACTCCTGTGCTGTTTCTGAGCGGACTGAGCTGGTCACGGTGGGATGTATGTCATATCGGCTGAGCGATATCAATGACTGACTGTACCGTAATACCAGCAACAAACGCGCACTGAAAAACGCCAAACACCTCCCGAGTCCCTACCAAAACAACTCTGAAGTTTCAGGATGAAGCAACGATTAAATAGCAGTTGCATAAAGACAGACACTGTGGTAACATAGTGAATTAAGAAATCGTCTGAGCAGCTTTATGTTTGCAATAAAATTACTTGATGTAACCGAGTTTTATAAGTAATAATCACACTTAATGAAAAGAAAACTAGAATATTCATTTATGCAACCAGCTGCTTGTCTATGACCAAAAAAGCTGACTATTTTAACCTGAGTATGCTGCTCAACTTTTTTTTAGACCAAAACATGACTATTTTGTGTGGTTAATGGCTATTACTAATAATATATTGTTTGTACCGTAATACATGCGTAAAATACAGTGTAATCCACGTTTCATGTCATATAAAATATGAAGCAAATATTTCTTATATTAAAACTGGGTGAATGGGCACACATATTGCACAATTAACGTTAGAAATACTGTAATGCATTTGTTGTGTGTTAATGTACCGTAAAACTACTTAATGATGTGGTCTGATAAAAAAGAAATAAGGAAGGGGCAAACAAGAAGTTCCTAGATTTTCGTAGAAGTTTGAGAAAAACAGATCTGCTGTTCACATGAAGCGCACATGGGTCGTGAATGTTGATGTGTTTTTGGCCAATCAAAGCCCCTCGACAGTGAGGAAGCGACCAATAGAAAAGCGGAGAGAGTGCACGAGGAGGCGTGCGCTGAGGGGCACAGCGAGGTGAATGACTTGAACGTTCTGTTCTTTTTTACCGCTATACGCATTACAAGGAGTGTGCACTGTAAGCACATATAGAGAGCACTGGCTCAGGAATGAGAAATGCTGGAATGGCTGAATAATAATATCAATAATAATATTTTATAGACTTTTATAGGACTCAAAGTCAGTTATATTGTCAATTCTGCAACATCTAAAGAGAACTGAATTAGGTTTCTCTCAGACCAATATGCTTCTACCACTGAACAACACTAACGTCTAAATTCAAATTATATATAAGTAAACTGCTAATTGTTAGTTGAGACGTCTTCATTTATCTGAAGATTCATTTTTAATAAGGTTATAAAATATTTAATAAATTATATTGCAGTATTTTCAGCCTATCTGTATATGTTTAGTCATTATAATTGATATTATGCCCTGCAACATGCAGGCCTGTAGCCAGACTCACACCCCAATGACAGAGTTCAGAATTTAACCCCTATATAAACTCATTTGTCCCCTTTTGACAGTATACCATCATAAATTGTGAAAATAAATGATAGAAGAAGGATTTAATACAAATTAAATCTTTAAATATTCAATATTACAAATTGTGACTGAGGAAATGAGCTGGCCAGTGTGTTATTTATCTACAGGCTACATATTTAAAAATATTTTTAGTTGTTTTTTAAAAAAAGTTTTAACTGATTTCTATTTTTTTAAATGATGCATGATAATAAATTTGGATTTTCACTCTAAATGTTTAATGTAAAATTCTAATCTCATAACGTTATTTATAAAATTATAATAACTTACAGTTTAAACACGTTTCTAAATAAACACTTTGAGGTAAAATAGTAGGGTAAGCATTTTGACAAAATTGTAGGAAATATTTTTGTTGCTTTAAAAAGTGTGGTTATGATCACCATCCGACAAGCTAATCCAGCAAAGATTAGTGTTTAAAATGTCACTAAAATGCTGTATTTGAACCACATAATTTAATAGAAACTGAGGAGAATAACTGCAAAAAAGCTCCACTTTTTGAAAAAAAAACTCCATCCCTTTCAATAGGCTGGCTATGGGCCTGACAAGAATAGCTCAAAAGCTCATAAGAACGGGCAGAAAAGACACATTAATGAGAGTAAACAGCAAATGTCCTCAATATACTGCAACAAGAAAATAAAAATTGGAACTATTAGTAATCAAAACGTTTAAACGGTTAAAACTAGTAGTCTATTTGTCCACAAAACTAAATAAATAACAGCCTGTAGACCAAAAAAGTGTCAGCTAGTGTATTTTTAGTGAGTGTGTTTTGCAGATGCTGCAGATACAAGGGATATCCTGCTGCTTATCTTATCTGAGAGGGAGACCTTCCATAACGGTTTAGTATGACTGCAGGACAAGAGGGCCATCTTGTGGGTGAAGAAGGAGTCATACATTGTATCATTGTGCATATTAATGTATGTTATTGAAGCAAGTGCATGATATTTCTAAAATATATACAACTTATTTTAATTATTCTTTAAAACTCACCACATTTCTTATTTTTATGACACAAAATGGGTGATGAAGGGCGGGAGAGAGAAGGGGTAAAGGGAGAGAGTGTCCACAGTCAGCGGGTCAGGAGGGCTAATCTCCTTAAACACATAGGACAACAGGAGGCTGGCTACTAATTGCTACCCTGATAATTTTCCACTGGAGATCTTTGTGGTCATTTAACTTGTGTAACAGATAAAATGATTATATATAAATATACAAATCATTTTCATATAAATAAATATATATATATATATATATATATATATATATATATATATATATATATATATATATATATATATATATATATATATATATATTGTAATTAGTTTCATCTTTGTTATGATAGGAAAGTGAAGATTTACAGACAGGAAAGTGTGGGGAGCAGAGATAATATTTCACAGCTAAGTAAATATTTATATAGCAGTGAAACTAATTACAATATATATATATATATATATATATATATATATATATATATATATATATATATATATATATGAAAATGATTTCAAAATCACTTTTATGTGACAATAAAAGTGATTTTGAAATCATTCTCATATATATATATTGTAATTAGTTTCATATTTGTTATGATAGGAAAGTGAAGATTTACACACAGGAAAGTGTGGGGAGCAGAGATAGGCAAGGATCTGCAAAGTACCTCGGTGCTGTCAACGCACTAACCAACATTATATCATACATGATATAAAAATAATAATAATTATTATTATTATTATCATGTTGGCATCATATCACTGCACCTCTAAGGTAATTGAATGTGGCGGCGCGGTGGCGTTGCTGTGGTTACCATAGTCCGTGGCGTTCTAAAAAAGAATGTGTTCGAAAAACGGTCGATGACGTTGAGAAGAAGCCAGTGTGAGCTGCAGTGAGTGTCTGACCATCGCGGAGATTAGCGGTATGTGAAGATCTTTCTAAAAGTCTCATTTTAGGTTGTCATATTTGGTTGTTTCGACGTGTTTTTGCTGAAGGACACTAAAGACTTTGGTATTTCTCTCTGTCGTATCGTTTCAGATTATTATATTAGTTTTTCCACGCCTTTTTTCGGTTAGACTGTAGATTATACTGAATGTTGGCTGGAATTGGAGATGGCTACAGTACAGTAGATTGTCGACTCGTCAATTTTAGGATTTTGAATATATATATATATATATATATTAGTTTATGTATTTAGTAGCCTATATATAATGGTAGAATGCTATTTGTTATGTTTTCAGGTTGGTAGACTGTGATATACAATATTTTGTTTGTTTGTTTGCTTCATTTGTATATTTCTGTCTTGTTTAATATTTGCAGATTGTTATTTGTTTGTATCATCAGATAAAATGATCTGTTATAATGTATTTGTATGCTGTCAGCTTTAACACATATTCCATATTACAGTTGTATTATTTATTTGTAGTTTATGTTGTTGGCCTGTTCAACATTTAATTTTATTGTTATTTGTTTTATTGACAGTTTTACAAATTATTGTAGCACATTTATCTATTCTGAGTTTATAGATTGTCATCTTGTAGAGTATTTACTTATAGCTGTGAAATATTATTTGTTTGTGTTAGAACAGAACTGGAGACAATGGTAGATGAAACATACAAAGAATATTATTAAGATAAATGAATGACTTGATATCTCTCTATTGTATTTTGCAGATTTTATTGGCCCACATGGAGAAAAAAGGGAATCACACACCTCAGCAATGACTGAAAACTGATGGTCTGGTATTTCTTGATGGATACATCGATGGACGTCTTTCTAAGATGAAGGGGTAGCGTTTGGTATAGATCAGTGGTTTTCAAACTTTTTCGCCTTAGAAAGAATTTGTCTCTCCAATTACCACCTAATGACTAGCATCGAAATATAGTAGCGTAGTAGGCCTAAATAATCAGCTACAGCTCTGAACAGTTCAAAAACAAGGCAGATTTATTCATACAATAATGTCAGCCACTTTAAACATTATAAATAGTTTGAACATTAACACTGTACTGCGCTTACGTTTAAATAAAAATTTATTTAAAAGTTACATTAAAATCTGTGCTGTTCGTAAAAAGTAAAACAATAAATAAATAAAATAAATAAAATGCTGTAATTAAAGGTAAAGTATGAGCATATAGTAGCCAACAGTATATTCATCAAAACCTGGAAATGTAACTCAGACCTCATACATTTATTTGTCATCATATTCATATCATACATAAACCATAAGCGGGAGACGGAAATAGTTGTACTTCTATTATATTTCTCTATATATATTTGAGATCTTGAGTGTCTGCTATTAAATGGCAAATAAGTTATTTTTGCAGCACAAACAGAAAATGTGAAGTTTGAAACTTCAGTTTCAAACAGGAGGAGCGAAATGTTACCATTCAGCCCACAGTCTGGGTTAGTTGTAACACACCCTGTGGTGAGATAAATGATGATTTCCACCAGGGTGAGATGAAACATTATAAAATAAGAATCATGACCAAAAAAATGGATTTGAAAGCTTTTTTAATCAGCATTGAGCTTTCAGCATAATGTGTGTGTGTGTCTGTGTTATAAAGCTGAATAAAATGTGCAAATGTGCATCAGCTTCAACAATTGAACACTATTTGTATGTGCAGACTTCATGAACCCACAGAGGTCAAACACTGAACTCAAACTACTTTGACTTCTTTCTCTTTCAAGAGCTATACAGGAATACTGAAATTACATCAATAAATACAGTTTAAATCTGCTTGGGGTTGGTGCAGAGCGTTCACTGATGTTAATAGCAAGAGTTTTATTACAACTGACCCAGCGTCTTGTAGCCATGAATCTGTTCTCCTTACAGCTAAAACATTGTCACCAACAATGTGGATTAAATATATCCACACACAAACACACACACATTACATGGATTTAACTACAAATCAGGCGCTGCTATCTCAAAAATAATTAAAGTAAATATATTACTTTCTGAGCTGAAATGTAGTTTTTCCCCTTCAATATCTGCTGTCTGTAACAGGACTTTTCATATGTGCTATGAGGGCTAATATGTCCTGGAAGTGTTACAACTAGAGATTGGAAGTGTTACAACTATCCCCGGTCTCCTCCTTGAAATCTAAACATGAACTTGTGTTTTAAATATTCACAATTACATATTTAAATGAGAGATTAGATCTGCTTACAGTGCGTCATTAACAGTATGTGTGTCAGAAAGTCAGCGAGTGATTATAAACACACTGTTTGACCAATTCATATGTGATTTATTAATTCAATCGTGCAGCTTTTCCATGATTTGCTGGAATTGAGATCATATCTCAAGTAAACCGTGGAGTTTGCGTAAACTGTGTACCAGACCACCATTTTCAGGCCGACTCGGGCAAGGTTTGTGGGTGCTTCGTCTGTGCACACAGAGACTAACTTTAATTTTTGTGTTTCTCCAAGCTTCAAACATGGCAAATTAGCTTGAGTCTGTGTTCTGCGGCCCGCACTATTTGAATCACATCCAGATTCATTTCAATCTGAGGAAACAAATTAAATCGAAAGCCACACCGCTATATTTAGGCTAGATATCAAAAACACACATTATTTTACACAACTATGAACACCCATGTTACATGTTAACAATGATGCAGCAAGGGGAAATTCCTGAGTTTGCAGTACTGAAATGCCAGCAGGACTGGTCTACAAAAGCACTTCTCTGTAGCGCGTATCTGCTCGAGAGCTCCACAGTCTTTTAGATTCTTAGCATCTGACGATGTGATGCGCTAAACATACTAATCACAATGCTGTGATCATACAGTACAGGGAACAGCCAATGCTGATCACATTATTGATATCGCATGTGTCCGATGGTAACAGAGTGTTCATATATTTTTAATTATTATTCAGTGATTCTTCCGCGTACCACTAAAAGAAAGCCCACGTACCACACTTTGAGAACCACTGGTATAGATGGTTAGATAGGCCTTGTCTGTGTCAGGTTTTTCCTTTTTCAGCTAATGGAGAGCAGGCAGAAGAGGGAGACTTACAGGAACATCAGTGGACATTTATCTAAATGCTGAAGAACAGCAGGTGGGGTTTTGTTGTGGCTGTCTTTGTTTTTTTGCAGATTGGAGTGGAGCAGAAGAAGGAGACTCACAAGGGGAACGGTGGAGATATACTTGAAGACCTGGAGCTCAGGAAGCAGGTAGAACTGCTTGAACAGACTGAACAATGGAGTTAGTTTCCAAAGAAATGTATTAAGATTAATTAAAGACTTGATATCTTTCTCTTTGACAGATTGGCACAGAGCATGTGGAGAAACAGGGAAACACCTCAGTAATGACAAGTACATCATAATAAATTAGGTACAGCCTTACATTTTTAAGTTGAATCAATCAACCTTATAAAACATCTTAAAATTATACAGTTGAATTTTTACAGAGTGAGGGTCACAGAAGGGATGGGATTCAGGGGAGTAATAGATACAATGTTTATTTACAGGATGGCAGGTGAGTAAAAGCAGGTGAGTATATTAATGTAGATGATAAGTCCATGAACATAAACTGGATATTTGACTGTGCAGGCTTGGAGACTGGAGACAGATACCACAGATGGCAAACAGGATGAAGACTAGAAGAGGAACTAGGAGACATCACACTAGGAGAGACATGAGGTGCGTCCTAAATCGCATACTTATACACTATTCGATGCCATTTTGTAGTATAAACAGTATAAGTAGGGCGTTCACACTGAAAACTCTAATAAGATTGAGTGCACTTTAAATTCCTGGATGATTCACGTTTTTAACCGTTAAAGAGAAGTGTGGACTGTTGGACACTTCACGCACTCAACAGCAGTTTTGATCACGTAGAGGAAGGGGTGGAGCTATCAGGCAATTAAGTTTGATTACTTTATTTTGGATTATGAAAGCAAAAATCTCCTACGAGAGTGATTGTGCTGCTTCATGATGGTGACTGTTGTTATACACATGACAGGTATTATTTGATATTTTGGTCATTTGTTTCACTGATTTGGCAACCCTCAAACATCATCTGGGATACTACATTCATTTACTATGCTGTTGAGTGTGTAAGTGCATAAGTACATAGTGTATAAGTTCATAGTGTATAGTGTGCCATTTGGGACGCAGCTTTTGCAGGTTAGAGTGGAGCAGAAGAAGGAGAATCACAAGGGGAACTGTGGAGATATACTTGAAGACTTGGAGCTCAGGAAGCAGGCAGAACTGCTTGAACTGACTGAACAAAGTTTCCAAAGAAATGTATTAAGAATAATTACAGACTTGATATCTTTCTATTGTATTTTGCAGATTTTAATGGACCACGTGGAGAAAAAAGGGAATCACACACCTCAGCAATGACTGGGAACTGATGGTCAGAAATTTATTTTTAAAAATCAGATGGACGGGTGAATTGATGGACGTCCTTCCAAGATACAGGAGTGGTGGTTGGTATAGGTAGTAATTAGGCCTTGTCTGTGTCAGGTCTTTTTTTTCAGGTAATGGAGAGAGAGCGGGCAGAAGAGGGAGACTCACAAGAGCAGCGGTGGAGAACAGCATGTAGGGTTTTGTTGGGTCTTTGTCTATTGCAGGTTGAAGTGGAGCAGAAGAAGAAAAATCACAAGGAGAACAGTGGAGATATACTTGAAGACCTGGAACTCAGGAAACAGGTAGACTGCTTGAACAGACTGAACAATGGAGTTAGTTTCCAAAGAAATGTATTAAGAATAATTACAGACTTGATATCTTTCTCTTTGGCAGATTAGCATGGAGCATGTGGAGAAACAGAGAAACACACGGATGTGTGCATGGATGGATGTCCTTCCAAGAGGAAGGGGGTGGTGGTGGGCATAGATTGTTAGATAGATGTCTTGTCTGTGGCAGTTATTTACATTGTAGGTAATGGACACACAACAGACAGAAACAGAATGGTGAATATTCATCTGAAAATCTGAAGCTTTGTTAGTCTTGTTTTTGTCTTTTGCAGATTAGACTGGGACATGTGGAGCAATGGGAATCCCACCTCAGCAATGACTGCAAACTGATGGTCTGGTTAGGTATTTTTTGGATTGATGGATGGATGGATAGAATAATGAATGGATGGATGGCTGGTCGGATGGTAAATAGATGTCCTTCCAAGAGGAAGGGGGTGGAGGTGGGCATATATTGTTAGATAGATGTCTTCTTTGTGGCTGTATTATTTAAATTGTAGTGAATAAACACACAACAGGCAGCAAAGGGAGACTCACAAGAGCATCAGAAGCAGGAGACTCAGCGGAGGTGTCGCTAGACCCCATTTACGGGGGCACATGCCCCCGTAAATGGGGCAATGTAGTAAATAAAGCAACGTAGTTTAATTGAAAACAAACTGACGCATGAGTGCAGAAAACCATTCTTGTACTCCTCACGCAGCGCTGCTTCTGCTCCCGGTGTGAATCCTGGTTGTTTAACACGCACGCTGAAAATAATATGTGCCACTCGTACATTGTGAAACCGGCGTAACAGCCTTTTATGTAGTGATGTCGACACTCAGTAAGCTTTGCAAGTCGGCAAAACTAATGTTTAGGTGATATGATGATCATATTTTGACTAAACATGACTCTTGTAAGATGATTTTCTGTATGAAGCACAAAGGAGAGATGATGAGTCAGGGAAGTTAGACTCAATAACATTATTTCTCGGCCATCAGAGTCAGGTCTCAGACAAAAGATAATTCTGTACATGTTTGATTTGTGTTCTCTAGAATTCTCATATGTTATTAAAATTCATGCAAAAGATTTTTTTGGAGATCTTATATCACTCCAGTTGTGTCTTTGCATTGGATTGATTTCTGTTATTTATTTATAATAATATTTGTATAATAATTATACTTTTATCTATTTGTAATATAATTATAATTTTAATTTAAAATATCAAGTGTAGCTGTTTATATGTGGGTAAATAAATCGGTGCGGTTGAGGTGGGCCGTGCCCCAGTAGTGCTTTATGTCTAGCAACACCCCTGAGACTCACAAGGGGAACAGTGGTGGAGATATACTGGAAGACCTGGAGCTCAGCAAACAGGTAGAACTGCTTGAACAGACTGAACAATGGAGTTACTTTCCAAAGAAATGTATTAAGATTAATTAAAGACTTGATATCTTTCTCTTTGGCAGATTGGCATGGAGCATGTGGAGGAACAGGGAAACACACCTCAGTATTGACAAGTACATCGTAATAAATTAGGTACAGCCTTACATTTTTAAGTTGAATCAAGTCAACTTTATAAAACATTTAAAAATATTCAGTTGAATTTTTACAGAGTGAGGGTCACAGAAGGGATGGGATTCAGGGGAGTAATAGAAACAATGTTTATTTACAGGATGGCAGGTGAGTAAAAGCAGGTGAGTATATTAATGTAGATGATAAGTCCATGAATATAAACTGGATATTTGACTGTGCAGGCTTGGAGACTGGAGACGGATACCACAGATGGCAAACAGGATGAAGACCAGACGAGAAACCAGGAGACATCACACTAGGAGAGACATGAGGTGCGTCCCAAATTGCATACTTGTACACTATTCGATGCCATTTTGAAGTAACATTAGTGTAAGTAGAACGTTCACACTGAAAACTCTAAAAAAAAATTAAGTGCACTTTAAATTCCTGCATGATTCACTTATTTAAGTGTGGACTGTTGGACACTTCACGCACTCAACAGCCGCAGTTTTGATCACATAGAGGAAGGGGTGGAGCTATCAGGCAATTAAGTTTGATTACTTTATTTTGGATTATGAAAGCAAAAATCTACGAGAGTGGTTGTGCTGCTTCATGATGGTGACGGTTGTTATACTCATGACAGGTATTATTTAATATTTTGGTCATTTGTTTCACTGACTTGGCAACCCTCAAACATCATTTGGGAAACGGTTTGAATTTGCTGTTTATAAATAACCGTTAGTGTTTTATTTGGGACTACATTCATTTACTATGCTGTTGAGTGTGTAAGTGCATAAGTACATAGTGTATAAGTTCATAGTGTATAATGTGCCATTTGGGACGCAGCTTTTGCAGGTTAGAGTGGAGCAGAAGAAGGAGACTCACAAGGGGAGCGGTGGAGATATACTTGAAGACTTGGAGCTCAGGAAGCAGGTAGAACTGCTTGAACAGACTGAAAAATGGAGTTAGTTTCCAAAGAAATGTATTAAGATTAATTATAGACCTAATATCTTAATCTCTTTGGCAGATTGGCATGGAGCATGTGGAGAAACAGGGATACACATGGATGTGTGCATGGATAAATGTCCTTCCAAGAGGAAGGGGGTGGTGGTGGGCATAGATTGTTAGATAGATGTCTTGTCTGTGGCAGTTATTTACATTGTAGGTAATGGACACACAACAGACAGAAGCAGAATGGTGAATATTCATCTGAAGATCTGAAGCTTTGTTAGTCTTGTTTTTATCTTTTGCAGGTTAGACTGGGGCATGTGGAGCAATGGGAATCCCACCTCAGCAATGACTGCAAACTGATGGTCTGGTTAGGTGTTTTTTGGATTGATGGATGGATGGATGGATAGAATAATGAATGGATGGATGGCTGGTCGAATGGTAAATAGATGACCTTCCAAGAGGAAGGGGGTGGAGGTGGGCATATATTGTTAGATAGATGTCTTCTTTGTGGCTGTATTATTTAAATTGTAGTGAATAAACACACAACAGGCAGCAAAGGGAGACTCACAAGAGCATCAGGAGCAGGAGACTCACCTGGGGTGTTGCTAGACCCCATTTACGGGAGCACATGCCCCAGTAAATGGGGCAATGTAGTAAATAAAGCAACGTAGTTTAATTGAAAACAAACTGACGCATGTGTGCAGAAAACCATTCTTGTACTCCTCACGCAGCTCTGCTTCTGCTCCTGGAGTAAATCCTGGTTGTTCAACACGCACGCTGAAAATAATTTACGCCACTCATACAATGTGAAACCAGCGTAACAGCCTTTAATGCAGTGATGTCGACACTCAGTAAGCTTTGCAAGTCGGCAAAACTAATGTTTAGGTGATATGATGATCTTTTTTTGACTAAACATGACTCTTGTAAGATGATTTTCTGTATGAAGCACAAAGGAGAGATGATGAGTCAGGGAAGTTAGACTCAATAACATTATTTCTCGGCCATCAGAGTCAGGTCTCAGACAAAAGATAATTCTGTACATGTTTGATTTGTGTTCTCTAGAATTCTCATATGTTATTAAAATTCATGCAAAAGATTTTTTAGGAGATCTTGTATCACTCCAGTTGTGTCTTTGCATTGGATTGATTTCTGGTATTTATTTATAATAATATTTGTATAATAATTATACTTTTATCTATTTGTAATAGAATTATAATTTTAATTTAAAATATCAAGTGTAGCTGTTTATATGTGGGTAAATAAATCGGTGCGGTTGAGGTGGGCCGTGCCCCAGTAGTGCTTTATGTCTAGCAACACCCCTGAGACTCACAAGGGGAACAGTGGTGGAGATATACTGGAAGACCTGGAGCTCAGCAAACAGGTAGAACTGCTTGAACAGACTGAACAATGGAGTTAGTTTCCAAAGAAATGTATTAAGATTAATTAAAGACTTGATATCTTTCTCTTTGGCAGATTGGCACAGAGCATGTGGAGGAACAGGGAAACACACCTCAGTAATGACAAGTGCATCGTAATAAATTAGGTACAGCCTTACATTTTTAAGTTGAATCAAATCAACTTTATCAAACATTTAAAATTATACATTTTAATTTTTACAGAATGATAGTCAGGTATTTTCTTTAGATAGATGGATGGATGGATGGATAGATAGTATTGAACAAGCAGGTAAAGCTCTATTGATGTTGTCTTTGTCTTTTACAGAGTGGGGTCGAGAAACTAGGCATTGCAGGAGCTCAGCCAGCAGGTAGGGCTCTGTTGGTGCTGTCTTCATCTTTTACAGATTGGAGTGGAGGAGGGAGACTCAAAAGCGGAATGGCGAATATTCATCTAAAGAACACTGGAGAACATTTGGTTTATTGCTGGAGATCAGCCAGCCAGTAGAGCTCTGTTAGTCTTGTTTTTGTCTTTTGCAGATTAGACTGGGGCATGTGGACAAATGAGAATCCCACCTCAGCAATGACTGCAAACTGATGGTCTGGTTAGGTGTTTCCTGAATGGATGGGTGGATGAATGAATGAAAAATAGATGTCCTTCCAAGAGGAAGGGGGTGGTGGTGGGCTTAGATAGTTAGCTAGATGTCTTGTCTTTTTCAAGTAATGAACACACAACAGGCAGAGGAAGGAAACTTACACGAGCATCGGTGGAGATTTATCTGAAGAACACTGGAGAACATCTTGTGCATTGCTGGAGTTCAGCCAGCATGTAGAGCTCTGTTAGTCCTGTCTTTGTCTTTTACAGACTGGAGCGCGGCATGTGGAGACAAATAGGAATCACACACCTCAGCAATGCCTGGAAACTGATGGTTAGACGTTACGTTTTTCCTGAATAGATGGATGAATGAATGAATGAAAATAGATGTCCTTCCAAAAGGAAGGGGGTGGAGGTGGGCATAGATTGTTAGATGTCTTCTCTGGCAGTTATTTAGATTTTACACTGTTAACCCTTGCTGTAGATTATGCAGTAAATAACCCTAAAATAATGTTTTGCTGTAATAAATAGAAACAGTATTTGACTATAAAATGAGTAGAATTTGTTTGAAATTGCGTAGTGCAAATAATAAATTACAGTAATTAACTTTATGTAGTCATTACAGGTAGTAACTGTGATAATAAATGGTAAATTACTGTTCAGCAATTACTGTCCTGTCTACTCTGATGCTTTATGTGGCTGTGGTTTAGGCATTAACACGCACATACACAGGCTGTCTGTCTTATTCTAAACACAAATGTCACTTAGGGTCCCACCAGTGACAGTATACAGCCATATCGCACTGTTACGAGTGTGATATTGCGTTTATACAACAGTTCGATAGCATAATCATGTATATAAAAAAAGAAAATCAAACACAGAGTTTCAAAAATCATTTTGTATGAGGAACTACTTTCTTCCACCATTCATTCACATCTGCAGCTGACGTCAAAACAGCAGAAACCGTTACTACTTCACAAGCATCACTTTAGAGCTAGTATTTAAATGATTCTCTAGCGTAATGTCTAAAGTGATGACAAAACAGGTGATTTTGCTTACATTTTTAGGATTATAAGGCTGAACTGCATGAAGCTCTACAAGGCGTTTATACAGATTAATGACAGTTTAAAGCAATGTGTTTGATGCTTTTGTACTTTTTGTCTTATTAGTGAAGTAAATGAGCATTGAGATAAAACAATCCCCTTTTACTTGTCCTCCATGTGTTATGAAGAATGAGAATACTTTTAGTGCAGAAATGTAAGGCTCTGCCATCTTGGTTTCTGTTTCTGCTGAAAGAAAATTCTCTCAGTGAGTGCCGGATTCAACGTTCATTTTCATTCAGCAATTTATTTATTTAAAAGCGAATTAATTAAACTGAAAAGTAACTCAAATATTATTACTTAATTTTTTAAGTAATGTGTTACTTGTTACTTAGAAAAGTAATATTATTAGTTATTACGTAACTTGATTTCAAATCAAATCAAATCACTTTTATTGTCACATTATCAGCAGCACGTGTGCTATGATGAGTAAAAAGCTTAGGTGCTGCCTCCAGACAGTGCAAATTACAGACAGTGTAAATACAACGACAGTGCAAAATACAGACAGTGCAAAATACAGACAGTGCAATATACAGGCAGTGCAATATACAACAACATACAAAAAAACAAGACAATGTAACATTGGCAATGTTGACAGCGATACGTAGGCAGTATTGTTTTAAGTATGGATTTGTTAATGTGCAGTGCATGCTACATCTTGAAGCATTTACCCCCAACACTGTAAACCATCGGTGTCAATCTAAGTTCCTGGAGTTCCCACCATACTTCAACACAAGTCCTTTATATACTCCACGTGTTCATTAATTTAACCTCATTGTTTCAATGTAAATAGAAAATGTATTCATATATGCTGATTTGTTTAATTTTGTTAGACATTTTTCTGCTGTATTTGTTGGCTGCCAAAACAATAAAAAACATTTGTCTAAAGAATTGATTTGCTTTCTGTTTTTAATAACAGCTAAGAATACTGATTGAGTAAAACCACAATAACTATACAGTTGAAGTCAGAATTATTAGCCCCCCTGTTTATTTTTTTCCACAATTTCTGTTTAGCGGAGAGAAGATTTTTCTCAACACATTTCTAAACATAATAGTTTTAATAACTCATCTCTAATCCCTGATTTATTTGATCTTTGCCATGATGACAGTAAATAATATTTTACTAGATATTTTTCAAGACACTTCTATACAGCTTAAAGTGACATTTAAAGGCTTAACTAGGTTAATTAGGTTAACTAGGCAGGATAGGGTAATTAGGCAAGTTATTGTATAATGATGGTTTATTCTGTAGACTATCGAAAAAATATATAGCTTAAAGGGGCTAATAATATTGACCTTAAAATTGTGTTTAAAAAATTAAAAACTGCTTTTATTCTAGCTGAAATAAAACGAATAAGACTTTCTCCAGAAGAAAAAATATTATCAGACATAATGTGAAAATTTCCTGAATCTGTTAAACATAATTTGGTAAATATTTAAAAAAGCAAAACAAATTCAAAGGGGGGCTAATAATTCAGATTTTAACTGTATATGATGTACCATTAATGTGTATGCAGTAGATATTATGCTGTGAGTATAGAAGTACACAAGTTAACTGTAAACAGTTTCCAGTTAGTTACCGCTACTGCTCTGTTACAGACTGTTGTCAGTATTCCACTGTAAAAAAAACGGTAGGGTCTAACACATTTATTACAGTATTTATTCGTTTTTGTTAACGTTAGTTAATCTAAATAAAGTTTCATTGTTATTTCATGTGAACTCACAGGGCATTAATTAATATTAACAATTTAATTTTAATAATGCATTAATAATAAAACCCCCCAGATCTCTTTTCAAAACCTGGCAATGGTCATGCAAGCAAACTTGCTCTTCTCACACTGAAGCATATATATATATATGCATATATACAGTGCGGAGCATAAATACACCCCCCACAGATTTCTCTTTTAAATGATGAATATTTTTGTGCATATACATTAGATCATTCAGTATCAAATTAGATCATTTAGTATCAAAGCCAAAACTATTCAAAATAAACAAAAAATCTTAAGATCACAGTTCAGAAATTAGTACATCCAAACAGTACACACCACTGCTACTTCACCCATAGGGTCACCCATAGTGGACAGGCCTCATGGATAAGGCACTTTTTCAGAACTTAAAACTGCTGTAAATTCTGAATAAATTTGTTTAACAAATTGTACATACCATTTTGTCATCAGTGGAACATGTAATAAAATGTTTGGCAAAAAATGCATTGTGTATGTAGTTCATTATAAATGATATATTTTACATTTTATGCATGAGTAATTTTGATGAATAAATATGAGTAAATGGTGGTGGATTTGCTTAAATTAAAAGCACATTCCACTAATAATGTTAAAATCATCATCTATCACTCAAAAAAATATAGTAATTTTCACGATTCATTTAAATGTTTTTTGCTAAAATAAAATCAAGTCATAAAAACTACTTTAAAAAAAATAGTGGTAACACTATTGCACGTATTATTTTAAAGTAAATAGCACATAAGATTTTTTACAGTGCAAAATAAACCCCCTGATTCAGGACAGCAGAAGATTGTCCTGATGACCAGACCAAAGACATCACCTGAATGACCAGAAGACACTTCTAAATGACTACTTATGTGGAGTTACTGATGGACCAATGCAAGCTACTGTTAGCTCTTCTCTGGAATATATATAACACACACACACACACACACACACACACACACACACACACACACACACACACACAAAAGAATAAATCTTGCAGACATTAAATATTTATAGGTCAAATATTTCTTAATTACCTTAATTTAAAGAATATTTTTAATTAAAAAAAAATGTTTTCAATGTCTTGAAATGGGTGAGCGACTTTCACTAAAACACATGATGTACATGAAATACGGCCCTGGGGAAAAATAAAAATAAGTGACCACTTAAAAGTTATTGGTTATCCTGAATTGAATTAATGCAAATATTTGAGAAAATTCCAGGTTTAATGTTATAAATTGACTTCGAAGTTTAAATTCATCATTGTGTTAAATGTGAAAAGTAGCAAGTAAACACTTAGAAAAATAATCTACAATGCAAAAAATACAGACATATACATACAGATTTATATGGCACAAACATGTGTAAATGATAACAAATTTATTTTGTGTGTGTGATCTATCCTTTTATTTCAAAGAATAAAGTTTATTGTAATTTATTGCATTTTATTATGATTTTTTTTTTAAATGAAAATAATCCTCAAAATAAGAATTAAGAAGAAAATAAGAAGAAAAAGTGAGACGATTCGCTCAAACGTCTGAATCATTCAACAAAGAAATTTGCTTTGCTGTCCCAATTCACATACTTATACTACCTAAAAGTTTGCACTTTTTTGTAAATGAAAAGTATATACTTTTGAGTGGGTAACAAAAGAGTATGCAAGCTTTGGGAGATATTTTTAGTAAAGGAGCTACATTGCTCTCTGGTGGCTTAAACTGAACTAGATTTTATTTTTTAGAGATTAAATACAGGTTAGATACAGATTAATTTACTATATGCCTGAAAAATCAGTCGTATATGCATGCAAAATAGAATATAAACGTATAAAAGTTAGTCAAACTGAGAATCAAAGTTGCTATTATATATATACTCAAAGGATAGCATTACAGGGACCAATATCATTAACAGAATTATCATTATTATTATTGTTGTTATTATTATTATTATACACAGAAACCATATTAAATGTAGTAAAGTGTCTATTATGTTTCAAATAACTTTTGTGAAGGGGAAAATCTAATTTGGGTGAAATAATCTTCATTCATCATATCGTATATATTCCTCTAAAAATGAAACAAACTCTTCTCTTTCCTTCGGAATTTTCAAATTTTCATGTTAGTAAAAAAATAGTGGTGTGAATGAAAGTGGCAAAGATTAAAATATGATAAACACAATTTACAGCATTATTTTAGTATATAGTGCACAGGGCCGGATTAACCAATAGGCATTATGGGCACAGGCCCAGGGGCCCGTGCGCACTTGGGGCTCCTGCAAGGGAGGAAAAATGCCAATAAGTGTCTATTTAGGCTAAGTGTAAAATGCGCACCTCATTGGAATAAGTTATTTGCACGATCTCCACCCACTGATATCTTTATAATTAAGTTGAACTATGCTGTTTGCCTACTTTTCATCACGAGGACAGTAACGTTAGAGAAAATACAGGGAGAGGAGGGAGACAGTTTGAAATCATTAATAAGCGTGTGTATAATGGAAGAATCACATTTATATAACTGGATAGGAGAGGCATTATTATTTAGTTTATAAGCATATATAACAAATAAGGTTATATAAATATATAATTTTATAATTTATATAATTTTAGTACTGCGTCAGTGAACTTGAACAAGTATACTAAAACCATTCATTAAATGCTTTAAAAATAAGTAACATTTTTGTAGACTATATAAATATAATATACACAATTTATTTTAAAAATGCAGGCAATTCATTATAGATTATATCATTGTAGATAAAAACTGTACTAAATTATTCTTATTTTTAAATTCAACTATAGAGGTGTGTCTGGGTACTTCAAGACAATGTGCCCAAGGGCCTCTGAATTCTTAATCTGAGTCTGATGGTGGAATTAAATCATTTAAAAGGTGAATTACACTTCAATTTTTGTGATCCTTCAAATATGCATGAAATAAATCAAGATGTAGCATGATAAAGACATCATGATCATTAAGTTCAGAAGGAACAATCACGGGAAATAACAAGAACATAAACAAAAGAGAATCAATAATAATCTACAGGACATTAAGCAGTTCCGCTGCCTGAATATAATGATCTGATTGTTTTTATTTGCATTAATATAAAATTTTCTTACTTCACCAAACTATGTTGTGTGACAATGTTGTTTATTCTTTACGGTTTCTTAAAAATTATACTCACAACATATATTTGCCACCCTGCATAATAATAATAATAATTCCTTACATTTACAGTTGAAACCAGAAGTTTACATACACTCTATAAAAAGGCACATAACCATTTAAAAAAAAAAGTCAGATGTTAATGTGACTAAACTTTTTCTCTTTTAGGTAAGTTAGGATTATCAAATTTGTTTCTGTTATGCTTAATAGCAGAATAATGAGAGAGATATTTTTTGAGAAATTGTTATAACTTTTCTTGAAAGTCAAGTTTACGTACAATACGATTATTATGCCTCTGAAAAAGCTCTGATCATGGTGTCAAGGTTTTGGAAGTTTCTGATTGGCTAATTGACAACATTTGAGTTAATTGGAGGCACAACTGTAGAATAGTATTTAAGGAAAACCTCAAACACACTGCTTGTGTGGCAACATGGGAAAATCAACAAGCCAGAATCAACAAAAAAGCCAGAATACAATTTGCTAAATTACACTGGGAAAAAGAATAATTTTTGGAGACATGTCCTGTGGTCTGATGAAACTAAGATTGAACTGTTTGGCCATAATGACCAGTGTTACATTTGGAGAACAAAGGGGAAAGCTTACAAGCCTAGGAACACCATCCCAACTGTGAAGGGGCGACAGCATCATGTTGTGGGGCTGTTTTGCTGCAGGAGGGACTGGTCCACTTCACAGCATAGATGGCATCATGAAGAAAGAACATTATGTAGAAATACTGAAGCAACATCTCAAGAGATCAGCCAGGAAATTAAAACTTGGCCACAAACGGGTCTTCCAAACAGACCATGACCCTAAGCATACTGCCAAATTAGTTCAAATGTGCTTTAAGGACAACAGAGTGAATGTGTTGGAGTGGCCATCACAAAGCCCTGAACTCAATCTCTGTGAGCAGAGTTGAAAAAGCTTGTGAGAGCAAGACAGCCTACAAATCTGACTCAGTTACACAAATTCTGTCAGGAGGAATGGGCCAAAATTCCTTTAAACTATTGTGAGAAGCTTGTAGAAGGATGCCCAAAACATTTGACCAAAGTTATACAGTTTAAAAGCAAAGCTTAAAAAAATACCAAGGAAATGTTTGTAAACTTTTGACTGTCTAGAAATTAATAAACAATTCTCAAAAAAAAATCTCTCATTATTCTGGCATTTAGCAAATGTAAATGATTTAGGTAATCCTAACGGACCTAAAATGATAAACGTTTAGTATGATTACCATCAGACATTCTTTAAAAAATGGTTATGTTCCTTTTTTTAGAGTGTATGTAAACTTCTGGTTTCAACTGTATATAGCGCATTTCTGGACACTTAAAGCGCTTTACACATTGGGGGAAATCCCAGTGTGCAGAATCCATCACACACCAGCTGATTGGTGGAGAGGAGACAGAGTGATGAAGCCAATTATGATATGGGGATGGTCAGGAGGCCATGATGGACAGAGATACCGGGGTTAAACCACTACTCTTTTTTGAAGGACATCCTGGGATTTTTAATGACCACAGAGAGAAAGACGGCGCTAACTGAGCAGTATAGAGTCCCCATTATTATACTGGGGTGTTAGGACCCACACAGACCACGCCCTGGTGGTCTCACTAACACCACTTCCAGCAGCAATCTAGCTTACCTATGTGGTCTTCCATTCTGGTACTGACTAGGCGCAGCCCTGCTTAGCTTTAGTGGGCGACCATGTGAAAGTTGCAGATAGCTAGCTGCATGAGTTAGTAACTAGTTTATCCAAGTATAGTAACAGTTGGTTTAAATGAAGTCAAATTATTTACAAGTAATCAGAAGCATTGTGCAATTGCTTTTCAAACGTTTTTTTGCCTTTCCCTTTCCCCCTACACGGCAATCATTCAAACAGCAGCCTGTGACATCACAGCCTTTTAAACTCAGTAACTCAGATGACAGCATGAGAGGGGTCTGTGTATGAGAGTGGGCTGAAACTGCATTCAACAGATGTTGGATGCCGTCTTCTGTGGCAAACCGGCATATAAACAAAGGCTGGCATAAAACAGAGCTAGACCTGAATCCTTAAATGGGATTGGAGGAATGGAGTTGAACTTTCACACAGATAACCAGAGACGGAGAGTGTGCCACATATGCGCAAGAGATAAACAACATAAGGAGAAGAAGAAAAACGGGAAAGCACTTGAGGAAAAACTCTCAGTGGAAATAAAAAAAAAACTAGGAGAGGAAGCAGACCTCTCAGATAAACACAAAAATAGATATAGAGCATGGGTCACAGAGCACAGAAAGCTTTATTGGCCATTGCATAGAGGCCTGAAATGCTTTGCCAGGGTTTGTTACCATAGTAATCCACCAGCCAATAGCATTCACTGTTGACACACCCTAATCAGATCTGCTCTGAAAACCCCAATGTCTCCCATTTATCTCGTTACCATTTGTGGGTCTGAATGCACAGTATAAATTATATTCTGCTTTTAATTTGAGTTTTTAAATCAAAGAGTCAAACCAAGCAATTTGATCACAACTTTCCAAAACCTTCATCATTGTTTTGCCTATTTATGCCAGCTGTCCCTTCCTATAATAAGACTAGGAGTGCCTTTCATCATTATACATTAAACCCTTGCTGCAGAATTCATTCATTCATTTTCTTTTTAGCTTAGTCCCTTTATTAATCCGGGGTCGCCACAGCGAAATGAACCGCCAACTTATCCAGCACGTTTTTACCCTTCCAGCCGCAACCCATCTCTGGGAAACATCCACACACACTCATTCACACTCATACACCACGGACAATTTAGCCTATCCAATTCCCCTGTACCACATGTCTTTGGACTGTGGGGGAAACCGGAGCACTCGGAGGAAACCCACGCGAACACAGGGAGAACATGCAAACTCCACACAGAAACGCCAACTGACCCAGCCGAGCCTCGAACCAGCGACCTTCTTGCTGTGAGGCGACAGCACTACCTACTGTGTCGCCTGCTGCAGAATGTCATGAATATAATATAAAATTACTCAATTTATTAATGAAAGTGTAGACAAAATCCACCAACTTAAATTTTCTCTTTCATCTTCATATCAGAATGCTTTAGCTTGAGGAAATTAATATAAATTTGTATATAATTTTTAGGTGACACGGTGGCACAGTGGGTACCAAAATCGCCTCACAGCAAAGAAGGTCACTGGTTCGATCCCCAGCTGGGTCAGTTGGCATTTCTGTGTGGAGTTTGCATGTTCTCCCAGTGTTGGCGTGGGTTTCCTCCACAGTTCAAAGACATGTGGTATAGGTGAATTAAATAAGCTAAATTGGCCGTACTGTACTGTATGTGTGTGAATGTAAGCGTGTATGGGTGTTTCCCAGTGTTGGGTTGCAGCTGGAAGGGCATCCGCTGCGTAAAACATATGCTGGTTAAGTTGGCAGTTTATTCCACTGTGGCGACCTCTGATTAATAAAGGGACTAAGATGAAAAGAAAATGAATGAACATATCATTTGTTTACACAAGTCTTGACAATTAGTCATTTTGACCCATGTTCATTCATTCATTTTCTTGTCGGCTTTGTCCCTTGCGGGGTCGCCACAGCGGAATGAACCGCCAACTTATCCAGCACGATTTTACGCAGCGGATGCCCTTCCAGCCGCAACCCATCTCTGGGAACTTCCACACACACATTCACACTCATACACTATGGACAATTTAGCTTACCCAATTCACCTGTACTGCATGTCTTTGGACTGTGGGGGAAACCGGAGCACCCGGAGGAAACCCACGCGAACCCAGGGAGAACATGCAAACTCCACACAGAAACGCCAACTGACCCAGCCCAGCCGAGGTTCGAACCTACGACCCAGCGACGTTCTTGCTGTGAGGCAACAGCACTACCCACTGCGCCACTGGGTTGCCCATTTTGACCCATGTATTACAGCAAATCAAAGTTTTCTTCTCTTATGTCAGTTGACATCGAATCATTGACAAATGGTAATCATTTCAATTGGTAGTTAACTACACTGTAAAAAATGTAACTTTTCCAGCACATGTTTTTTATGCAGCGGATGCCCTTCCAGCTGCAACCCATCTCTGGGAAACATCCTTACACACTCATACACTACGGACAATTTAGCCTACCCAATTTACCTGTACCTTATGTCTTTGGACTGTGGAGGAAACCCACGCAAACGCAGGGAGAACATGCAAACTCCACACAGAAACGCCAACTGACCCAGCCGAGGCTCGAACCAGCGACCTTCTTGCTGTGAGGCGCCTCATTCATTCATGTTGTCCCAACACAAATTAAGTTAATTTAACACTTTTAACAAATTAATGTGGATTGAACATAAAATAGTTAAGTTGTCCCAATGAAATCTCAAGAACTGTGTTGTTTTAGCTCATTTTAAATAAGTAGTTTGAACAAGTAAAAAAATGTTTTTTGAGTGTATACAATTAGATTAATGCATTATTAGTCAATATAAATTACATGGCAACATACTTGAACAGCATATGTAGCCTATTTTGTCCATGTTACACATTTGTTAACTGATTATATTAATGGTGCATTAACAGATATTAACATATACAGTACTTTCGATTTCTACAGTGTATATGCAGAACATAGTATGCAGTAATGTTCATTATATCATGTAGTAGCAACAAGCTAAAACTTGTAAAGAGTTACAGACAGACACATTTTTAAACGTTGTGTAGGCTCAGACGTCTATCTTTCGTCCATAAAGTGTTCACTGTTCAGCAATTGTTGACTTTCCTGCACAAGCATCGGTCACAGTTTTAGCGGTTTCATTTGGTCGCGATGCCGAAAAAAACCCGAGCATAATGTTATTTTAGGAGAGATGCCCCATCTTACCTGTCCCATCGCGGTGATGTCCGTCTCGGAAGCGGCTGGAGTTCCTCATAGTCCAGGTGATATTGAAGAGCAAAGCGGGGTCAGTGTGTTCAGCACGGGTTGTGTAGCAGAGCGTGTGTTTGTCGTCGTCGGTTTGCGGAAACATCGTTTCGAAGCTCTCCGGTGGACAGTGATTTTAAAGACAGGATTTGTGTGCGCGTTTAGATAACAGACACGCGTCTGAAAACGGCCTCATGAGAGTCCCACTTCAGAGAAAAGATTGAGGGCAGAGTAACGCCTATAAGACTCACACGCATTATGTAATGGGCATGAGTTGCTTTTCAAGAATAGATTAATTAAATCGAGCCGTAGATAATGTGGAACACAATGACAACGTTTCTCTATCCGCTTAAAGAAACCGTACATTCTGTTCATCATGTACTGTACCCTTCCTCAGCAGTAATGCACTTACAGCAAAGCAGGAACCCAAGGGCAGAATAAGATAAAGCTGTGATTTTTGTTATCAGTGGAGGAAGAAATCTGAAAGTCATTGATTTATCATTCACTATCATGCAGAACATGATGCATTTTGTGCTGTCATTGACCAATGCTGTCATCAAAGCAAGATAGTTACATAAACTATCTAATTGTATGACAAATAGTATCTAAATTTATTAGATAGTTAAGCCACACCACACCTAAATGTGTCATAGTATTGTGTAAAATGTTAAACTATTTTCATTTACGTTTAAGGGACAACAATTAAATCTGTTAACATTATCAAGTTTTTCCAAAACAATTTTTTTTTCTTCTGTGGAAAAATGTTTCACAGAAAAAAAAAGTTGTGTTATTGCAAATGCATTATAAAAGCGAGTCATAATTTCAGAAATTGAGACATGTTGTTTTTATTACTTGTAATGACATAATTGCATTATTATCATAAAAAAGTATTATATTTCAGGCCCATAGCCAGCCTGGTGAAAGGGGTGGTTCTTTACCTCAAAATGTGGACCATTTTGCAGTTATTCACCTTATTTTCTATTTAATTATGAGGTTTTAAAGGTACATGTTAGTGATTATTAGTGACTATTTTTAGCTGGATTAGCTTGTCAGATGGTCATCATAACCACACTTTTTAATGTACCAAAATATAAAGATTTAGAATAAAGAAATATGAACAAATACTTATTTTTAAAATACAGATTTATAACATCTGTTAAAGTTTTAAGTTAAAAACTGTAGTCTATTGTCATTTCTTAGGGAATTAACAAACTGGCCAGCATATTCAACTTTCCTCAGTCAGAATTTGGCTATTTGAATAATAAAAAATTAAACACAATAACAATAAAAGAACGTCATGATATTTCCAGCCTCTCTTGTAAAAAACAAATTAATATTAAAATTGACTTTAATACAGTCCACTTTTGGTGCTTCACACATTTTTATCTGTCATTTTTTGTTTCAAGAATAAAGTCCAAGATTTAGAATAAAAGTAAAATGTTTTTTCTATTTAAAAAAATACAGTAGCGAAAGATGAAGTCGATTACATTTGTTTTCTTGCACTCATGAAAAATAATAGTTTGCATTGGCCAAAACTGATTAGCTGAAATCACACCGAATGTGACGGTCAAAAGAGAATTTGGCTTGGTCTCAACGCCTTTTTCAATGAGTTATTTTTACTATTTATGATGGTGTAGCAGTCAAAATAGGAGAAATGAGCTCATGTATGGGACAAATTCTGGACCTTTGTCATTGAGGGGTGGGTCTTCTGAACCACCCGAACCCTACCCTTACTGCTGGCTGGACTACATGACGTCCCATATTTTGGAGGACATTTTTCTAAAGATAATCATCATAAACACCATCGTAGACATCATCATAGACATCTTCAACACCATCTGCAAATATAGAAACAAATCTGTCAAAGTCCACAAGTTGTAAGCTGATTTGAACAAATGGTCATTTAAACAGAGGAGTTACCATTAGAATGAAAAGTCGGCTTCAATCCAGCTGAGTGAGCTTTATCCTACAACAAAAAATATTTAGATGATATCAAGATAGATATAGCTAAACAAATAAGCCTTTATATTATACAGCATGTAAGCAATATGAGCACATACTTGCATCTGAACAAATGGTAACACTTTATTTTGATGATTCATTTGAGTGTTAGTAAACTGTCTGCTTAATGACTGCTGATCCTGCTCCTTCAACAGACATTTAACTGACTATAAGAAAGTTTGCAAGTACATGTCAACTTACACTAACCCTAATCCTAACCCCAACCTAACAGTCTACTTATAATCTAATGAGAATTAGTTGGCACGTAGATCCAATGTAACTTAAATTCAACAAACGTACCATCAAAATAAAGTGTGACCAAACAAATTACTTACGGGGACTGTAGGGGCATGATAAGATGGAGGCGGTGGCACTCTTGATGGAACAGGAGAGGTGGTCTCATAGGTTTGCATGCTAGCACTGCGATTCAATTTCAACATGGCTGCCCTGGCATGAATGGGGATCGGTGGGAGAGGACCCTTTCTTTGTGCGAGAGACATTGACTCTTCGTTAACACTGGAGAGTGTCTGTGGCGAGTCACATATTTGGCTGGACATTGTGCTGAAAGCTGTGGCTTTGCCCTCTGAAGCGAGGGGGTGAGGAACTCTGGATGCACTTCTAAGAGAAAGCCTATGACAGCGATTAAACCCATATTAAAACACAACCAGAACACAATAAAAAAAGTGATGTCTTGCTTCCCACCTCTTCTGCACTTCATGTCCTCTAAAAATATTGTCAAGCTTGTCTTTACATTCAGAAATACCCCCCACACTGTATCTGCGTACAAGCAAAGCAGGAGAAGCTGGAGAAGAGAGAAACCGCAGGTGTCAAGACTGTTCACAATTTAATGTGATTTATGAGAAGTGCTCGGAGTCAGTCAGACCTTTGTTTTCGTTGATCTGCTTCTGTACTGCTGTGTAGAACTGCTTGGCCTCATCTTCCTCTGCAAAGTTTAGTCCTATCTGACATTCCTGCATACACAAACATTTTTGGTTTCCATTATTGGGAGGACTTGATCTCAGTTTCTTTTCTATTGTTGAGCTAATTATGCAGTTTGAGGCCTATAACTGTAGCAACCAAATATATTTCGGCATGTGGATGTGGTCAAGAAGTCAAAAGTGTGTTTAT
Source organism: Danio kyathit (assembly GCA_903798195.1). Taxonomy (NCBI): domain Eukaryota; kingdom Metazoa; phylum Chordata; class Actinopteri; order Cypriniformes; family Danionidae; genus Danio; species Danio kyathit. Next base: position 48,761,181 of record LR812524.1, read on the forward strand.
TGACTTTGAATCTGGAATGGGTTTTTGGTGCAAGAAGGACTGATCTATTTCAGAAACTGCTGACCTACTGGAATTTTCACACACAACCAGCTTTAGGGTTTACAGAAAAAGAGAAAATATACAGTAAGCAGCAGTTGCGTGGGTGAAAAAGCCTAGCTGATGACCATCTTGAATCTCAAACTGGTTTCTGGAAGATGACAGTGAGTTCACTAAACTCAAATGGGCTCCACAATCTCCAGGGGCCGGTTGCACCAGCAGTGCGTAGGTTAAGCTGTAACCTATTTGTGGCTTAAAAGGACACTAAGTTACAACTTAAACACTACTAAATATTTTTGTGTTGCACCACTGAACATAGTTTAAACGTAACGCTACATTCCAACTAAATATTTACGGCAGCCTCCTCTCATGTATAACTGTAGAAAAGAGATGACGGCGAGATTAGTTTACATTGAGTAAACTAATGTACTGTGTGATCTCCCTCTACTCACAGCCTTATTTCCTCCCAAATCTCACATTTTTCGGTCTGTGAAAGAAGAGTTTAATTTACTATCAAGGGGTGTTTTGTGTTAATTGTATCCATCAATTAAAACAAGAATTTCTTCATGACTTTTGAGTTGAATCAGGGTATCTTCGGCCCATTCCATATCCGTTTTTCAAACAAAAACGGAAAATTAAGAAAACTGCAGTTTTTTGGTTTTTCTTTTGCTCACAAAAAACGAAAAAACGAGATTTTGGCTATAAATATAAAAAATAAATACATTTAAAATAATGGAACATTATCCCCCGGTTTCACAAACAAGGTTTAAGGCTAGTCATGGATTAAATTGCATGTTTGAGCTGTCTCAACTGAAAATAAATAGCAGTGAGATGTCTTAAAATATGTCAGTGTCATTTTTTGTCTACAGGTGCACATTAGTAATGTATTTTTCTAAGGCTGTTTTTAAAAATGTAGCTTAAATAGCCTAATTTAACTAAGGCCTAGTCCTGGCTTAAGCTAAGCCCTGTTTGTGAAACTGGGCCTATATGTAAAACAAATCTAAACTATTATATAGGCTACAGGCTAAATAAAGGCACCCTGTCAGAGCTTTACATCGTATGCGTCAAAGACGCTATGAATGTTAGCCTGATAAATGATTAAATGACAGAATATGTCAACTTAGTTTATATATAATAAATTATATTAATTAAAAGCCTGGGTATGGCTTAATGGGTAATGCCAAATCAACGAACTATGTTTGTTACGACGGAACTTGCGACCTTAGTTGGCTAACGATGGTTTTCGGAAACCACCCCAGATCTCAATCCAGTAGAGCAGCATTGGGATGTGGTGGATTAGGAGATTCACATCATGGATGCGCAGCTGAGAAATCTGTAGTAGCTTTGTGGTACTATCATGTCAGTATGGACTCTAATCTGTGCACGAATATGTCCAGCGACTTGTTTACGTTGTGAAGAATTAAGGCAGTTCTGATTGAAAAATGAGATGAATCCCAGTGCACATAATAAAGTGGCCGATGAGTGTATATTATATTCTCCAAACCAAGTTTCCATAAATCACTTCGCATTTTTAATTGTCATTAAACGAATAGTTCAACCAAATATGGAAATTACCCCATAATTTACTATCCCTCAAGCCATCCTCAGTGTATATGACTTTCTTCTGTCAGACGAATGCTGTCTGAGTAGTTTTACATTTTATCCTGACTCTTCCACGTTGTATATGGGAAGAAGACCCTTTTTATGAAGCTTCCAAAAGTGCATAAATCCATTGTAAAACTGTTCACAAAAATATTTTACAGTTTTAAATTCTAAACTCAAATCACTGACTCTGAAAGCACAGTCTCAACAACTTCTTGGCTGACCTTTGACTCGACGTTTGACACATGATGAGACAATGATGATGATGAATATGTATTCCAGTTCTAAAATCTCAAGCTCTTGTTCTCTTACAGTAAAATCCTTTGACATTTTCAGTTAGTTACTGGTATTTAGCAGCCTGATCTCATGAGGAAACGTAACTATTTTACGTTTTGCCAGTTTAGTGGCTAATTTAAGTTCAGTCGTATGAAAATGTATGATTTTAAATGAAGGCGTGGCACCCAGCCCCACCCCTAAACCCAACCATCATTGGTGGATAAGCAAATCGTACTAAATTGTATGAATTAGATCGTACAAATTCATACGAATTGGCCACTAAATAAGCAAGTTACAAATTGATGTAAGAATGTGTTGGTATTCAGTTATCCTCCCTCATCTACTCCCATCAGCGCGTTCACTATGAATGCATAGTGAAAGTCATGTCATACATTGAGTCAGAAGTCAGCCAAGAAGTTGTCGAGAGTCAGTAATTTGAGTTTAAAATTAAAAAAATGTAAATATCTTTGTTATAAAAACACATTTATCCAATAACCATCCAATGCACTCTTGGAAGCTTCAGAAAAGAGCCAGTACCCTATCTTATAGCATGAAAGAGCCAGGATAAACTGTAAAACTGCTCTGACTGGATTTATCTGAAAGAAGAAAGTTAGATACACCGAGGATTGCTTGAGAGTGAGTAAATGATGGGCTAATGATGGGTTATTATTTGGGTGAACTAATCAGACATCCGTAATGCTTGATTGATCTCAAAGTAGAAAAAAACATCAACAAACATAAGCATGGATGCATATATACACATATACTGTTATACATTTTAGAATTAGACACCAGAGTTAAGTTGAAGCATTGGATTTGTCACTCACATCCCCAGGGAATGTGTGGAAGTAAGGACTGGCCTCTGAGTACTTAAATGGTGTATACAGCTCCTGTTCCCACTGCATCTTCACCTTCTGAAGAAAGAAAGAAAAATACAATGATCACATTTCAGGTACCAAAAACCTTCCAAAGGAGCTGCTGAAACATTCTACACTTCCATCATTGAATCTGTCCTCGGCACTTCAATAACTGTCTGGTTTAGCTCAGCTATCAAATCTGACCTCCGAAGACTACGTTGGATAGTTCGGACTGGTGAGCTAATCACTTGTACAATCCTTCCTACTCTCCAAGAACCATACTTATCCAGAGCGAGCAGAAGGGCTGCCAAAATCACTCTGGACCCCTCACACCCAGCACACTGCCACTTTGAACTTTTACCTTCTGGTTGACGCTACAGAGCACTGCGCACCAGAACAGCCCGACACAGAAGCAGTTCCTTCCCTCAGGCAATCCATCTAATGAACACCTTATGATAGTCATTGTGAGACAAACATCACTACTTTTTATACACATATAGACTTATTTAACAACATACTTTACTTGCCAATTTGCACATAACAGCTGCACATATAACGTTGTATATAGTAATATACCTGTACATACACTTGTCAATTTGTATATTTGTATTCACTGTTTACTTCTGTTTTAAAAATATATTTATTATCTGTTTTTTTTGTCATGTCTCTGTAATTCTGTTGCACTGTAGAAGCTCCGTCACCATAACAAACTCCTCCTATGTGTGAACATACCTGAAAATAAAGCTCTTTTTGATTCTGAAAAATGATACAATTTGCATCCACAATTGAAATGGGATAAAAATGAGGAACCATTGTGAAAATGGAAATAAGAAAAGAGCAATGGAAGCCATAGTATAGTATGTGTTTTGTGAAAAAAAGTGTAGTATTAGTAGTAGTGTAGAATTAATGAATGAATGAATTATGGTATGCAGAGTAGATTTAGATATTCATTTTGGTGTGTAAATCAAATTTAAGTGAATGTTTTTGTACATAGAAAGCATATTAAATGTAGACATTTTTATTTTAAAATAAACAACACATATTCTGAACTGCTCCTATTAAAATATTTAAAAGAATGAATTATCTCACACTTAACTTTTTTATATTTCAAGTCTTTCAAAAGCATCAAACCAAGAATAGTTGTGAATTATAAAGATTCCACATGTCTAAACAATTGAATGATTCTTAAATATAGGCTTTTAATATGTCCTTAAATGATTCAGCAAATGTTTTTTTTTTGGTATATACAATTCAATTAATCTTTATTTCTAGATTGCTTTTACAATGTAGATTGTGTCAAAGCAGCTTAACATAGAAGTTCTAGTAAACTGAAACCATGTCAGTCCAGTTTTCAAAGTTCAGTTTAGTTCAGTTCAGTGTGGTTTAATTTTCACAGCTGAAAGTTCAAACACTGAAGAGCAAATCCATCAATGCGCAGCTCCACATGTCCCATACTATTGTTGCACTGAAACACACTTTAATGTGTGTCTCCTGTAAAAGATGTCTTATAGGTGATACAATTGATTCTCCATGTAAGATCTGCAGCCTCACCTTATTAAGGCAGTAGAGTCTCATTAATGTTGTTTGGATTGTTTTATCTTGCACCAGACAAAGGACTCCAAAGCTGTGACTTTTCCACTCTTTTTTCTGTGGAGGGGCTGCCATTACCAGCTGGACAATACCGCATGCTAAAACCTGAACAAAAACATACATATGATAATACATGTGTGTCTATGTATGTGCATGTGTCATCATTCCCACTCATATCCATATACATACTGAACAGGATTATCCTTTTTTATTTCTTTAATATTTATATACAGCTGAAGTCAAAATTATTAGCCCCCCTGTTTATTTTTTTCCCAATTTCTGTTTAATGGAGAGAAGATTTTTTCCAACACATTTCTAAACATAATAGTTTTAATAATTAATTTCAAATAACTGATTTATTTTGTCTTTGCCATGATGACAGTAAATAATATTTGACTAGATATTTTTCAAGACATTTCTATACAGCTTAAAGTGACATTTAAAGGCTTAACTAGGTTAATTAGGTTAACTAGGCAGGTTAGGGTAATTAGGCAAGTTATTGTATAATGATGGTTTGTTCTGTAGACTATTGAAAAAAATAAATCAAAGGGGCTAATAATTTCGACCTTAAAATTGTTTTAAAAAAATTTATAACTGCTTTTATTCTAGCCGAAATAAAAAAATAAGACTTTCTCCAGAAGAACAAATATTATCAGACATACTGTGAAAATTTCCTTGCTCTGTTAAACATAATTTGGGAAATATTTAAAAAAGAAAAAAAATTCAAAGGGGGCTAATAAGTCTGACTTCAACGATATGTATTTAATTTTTCACACATAATTACTCCTTCAACCACAAATACTGCTCCTTTTGCAGTGTAGTTTTTAGTCTGCACAGATATGCAGTTTTGTCTGAAATACAATGTTTGCATAAGTTTGCATAATTGAAAAAAAAGTCACATGGCTGTCCTGGCTTCTGCTTGTGAATCATTAAAATAACCACTGTATGTTCTTTCTACAAACCAGATAAACCAGATCAAGTTATATATTTAAAGGACAGAATAATCTAATGATTATTCAACGAGAGGTCCAGATAAAGTCAAATGCAAGAAAAAATGGCATTAAACAAATGTGCCACTGTGTTGACTATCAAGAATGAGAAGTTTTATACTCAAAGACTCCATAGAAAACATACAGCACACATATAAACATAATTAGATGGTACATAGAGCTAAAAAGTGTGTTAATCTGAATATCCCCTCAAGGTTAAATCATGTACATTATATTACCAGTCATTATATTAACAGTAGTGCAATAACATAATTTCAGTACATTCTAAGGCTTGCTTTAGAAATGAACTATTTAGATCTAGTTATAATGAAAGATCTAAGCAAAATTGGGATGAAGTAAGAATAAAAAGTGAACTCACACTACATTCATGACTTAGTAAATTGAAGAGAAGGCCGTTCTCACGAGTCGACAGGAGCGGACTCAAGATCCGTGACATATTCTCGTCCTTTATTTTGACTTCTGTTTTGTCATTTCACAGGTGTCCTGATCTATATCATCAAACAAATCACTCGGCTTCATACTTCCTAATGCAAATACCTCAGTACCAGAAATAACAACACAGCTCTGTTCACTGAACAAACATAAAAAATGAAACTAATAATTAATTTTTTATATATACTTTGTACATATATTTATTAAATTGAACATGGTTAATGTAGTCAATTTTCTGTAAGAGAACAAACAACTGTATAGCTAAAACAGCAGTATAAGTGGTATTTCAGTATTGTGTGCCACCCTCTGATGGTAAAAAGTTGAAACAATCAGTATGTTTACATGGACATAAATCTTAAATTTTAATGCGTTTAATACAATACTCTGATTAAGAGTCGACCATGTAAACTGCGAGTTTTGATTAATCCGATTAAGGTCATAATTGGACAGAAACAGAAATTGGATTAAGACATGTGAAGTATGCCGATTTTAGTCACATTACTGAAGTGCTGTACAGACATGTAAACACCGCAATCAAACTATTACCGTCATGGAAGACTTTTCGCTGTGTTTTGCGACAGGATATTTTATACACACACAGCTATTTGACACTATTCTCTGCATCTATCGAGTCAGTGAAGGATCACAGACACATACACCATGAAATGTGGAGGTTTATTTCTTCCATTCTGCAATGGTATCAATAAAACCACCAGTCCATAATTCATACTCGCATTCAATACCTTAGTTTGTCACGGGGGCATGAATGAAAAGTTTCTGAATGAAAGTGAAACTGCCAAACTGCAGTTAAAGCTGAAAAATGTAAAATAAAACACCCAAAATTACATGAAACTACAAAGGAAATGTGGACTAGGCATGGGCCGGTATAAGTTTCTGAAGGTTTGATAACTTTGGATTAAAACACCACGGTATACTTTTTTTTTCTGTTAAAAAAAAAAACAAAACAAAAAACCTTTTTCCCCTTTTTGTCCCCTTTGAACAGAAGCATAATATTTTGGAGCAGTAAACATGTCAGGGTAAATAGTTAAAATAAATCATTGACTTCTGCTCTATTCATTAGTTTCCAAAACATTGATTCCTTTACAACACATAAAAAAATATATATAAAAAACCTTACATATACCTTGAGAATGGTATAACAGAACATTTTAGCAGTATTAAAACCTTGACTTTTCCAAAACGCTGTAAACCTTGAAACCGGTTATCATCCCATGCCTAATATGGACAGCATGGTGATGACGTTAATCAAATTATGTGCTATAACATGTAAAACAGGATCATTAATAGAACATTCAGAAAGCAATTCATGTAAACACCTTAATCATGCTATTGTCTTATTCAGTTTAAGGGAAATAATTCGATTACTGATGTCCATGTAAACAGTGTTACGTTCAATAGACGAATTACCAACCTACGTCACACATGATGTCACACGGGTCCCCGGTTGCAAAAAGAGACCGGTGGCAATGGATGAAAGCCAAGATGGCGTCCACGTAGGTAGACTTTTGTCCCGCTGTTAAAAGAAATCGGGAGTTTGCAGCCAACATGTACTAGTTAAATATTAGTTGCCTCATATCTTAACCAGAATAAATATACAGACGGTGAATGGGCAAGAGACGAAATCGAAAACAACACACGCCTCTGGTAAACGTTGAATCTGACGAGATGGAGCTCTCTGGAGAGTCGGCTATGGATCTCTGCAATCTTGCTGAATTCCCAAGTCTGCCAGATAAAAGTGACTCTCCCCTCAAAAAAAGAAACAAAGTCAGTACAAGCTCGGAATATTCCTCTGATGTTCTTGAAGCTATCCAGGCGCTCAGTGTGAAGCTTGATCATACTCTTATAAAGGTATCATCTATTGAGAAAACAACGGAGCTTACATCGGCCAAGGTGGACAGTTTAGCAACTTCTGTACAACATCTCGTCGCTGAGGTTAAAGCTCACGAGGTCCGACTTTCCCACATGGATGCTGAATTACGTGCTTTAAAAGATGAAAATGCAACGCTGAAGGATAAAATATCTGATGCGCAACGTTACACTCGGCGATGGGCACTTAAATTACACGGCTTAAAAGAAGCCGATGGGGAAAGACGTTAGACAAATGACCATTGATGCTCTTGGAAAAGTTGTCCCGAAAATTCAAGACCAGCTGGATCGTGTGGTGGATGTGGTTCATCGTCTTGGCCGCAAATTGCCGTCAAACACTAATCCTAAGAGGGCCATTGTCATTCTTTTTTCAATGCGCATTTTCCGTGACGAAGTTTGGAAGGCTGCCAGAAATTCTAAGTTTCTACAGGACAACAACCTTCGCATCTCCGAATTTCTGTCACCTGAAGATAAAGCAGCAAGAGAGAAACTATGGCCGATCGTAAAAAAGGCAAGAGAGGAAGGTAAAAGGGCTGTATTCCGTGGTCAGTTTGCATTCATTGAAGGGAAAAGAATTGACGTTACATGACTGTCTAATATATACAAGAGGCATCCTTAAATTACAATTCTAGTTGTTTTTTATTTTACATTTGTGATAATATTTTGCTGCATCTCTTGATGTATGTTTAATTTTTTTGCAACTTCAAGACTAGGCCAGGTCTTGCAGTTTGGTAGGTTGTAAAGTGAATCCTGTTCTTTTTTTTTTCTTTTAATTATTTATTTAGTTTATTACCACTTTTTGTCCGTTTGGACTAGTTGTTAGTGTATGGTTTTTGAGTTCTGTTCTTTAAGTATAGCATCCTTGAATGTAAGGGGTATTCGAGATAACACTAAAAGGAAAGCTTTATTTCTTTACTTGAAACGAACTGATGCTGACTTTGTTTTTTGTCAAGAGACTCATTCCACAGACTTGGATGTGAAATTCTGGAAATCACAATGGGGAAACTCTGTTTATTTTAGTCATGGAACTTCACAATCAGCAGGTGTAATGGTTTTGATGCATCGATTTAAAGGAGATGTACTTGACTTTGTTGCAGATGAAAATGGAAGATGGTTGATTCTAACTATTAGATTAGACAACACAACATTTATAATTTGCAATATTTATGGTTATAATTCTAATTCGTTGAATAAGACTTTTTTTGCCAAAATTTCAGATTTAATTAATCACAAACAAAGCAATTTTCATGCTTCATATGTTATATGCTCAGGCGATTTTAATGACTGTATAGATGGTTTGATTGATAGATATCCCTCTCGTACCCTCCAACATGCTGGTCAATCCAATCTGGCATCTCTCTGTGCCTCTTTATTACTTACAGATACTTGGCGTTTTTATAACCCTGTGAAATCAGAGTACACATGGTCTAACAAAAGCAAATCTTTACAATCTAGAATTGACTTATTTCTGATCTCTAACACAGCTTTACGTTATGTTAAAGAAATTGTTCATAGACATGCTCCATTAACAGATCATAAACTTATTTTTTTATCTCTTAAAGGTTCAAAAGAAAATTCTAGTCTTAGAGGATATTGGAAATTTAATAATAATCTTCTTAAAGATAATTACTTTAATACCTGTGTTAAGAATATTGCAACCGATACTTTCGGAGGATTAAAAGATAGATTCAAAAGTAACTGGGAGCTCTTTAAATATAATGTAAGAAAAATTGCCATAAAACGTAGTAAAGAATTAAAAAAAATCAACAAACAAAGGGAAATGGAATTACTGGATAATTTACATATTCTGGAACAGAAGGAAATTCATACTAAAGAAGATGAGGAAGAGTTAACTAAAATTCAATCTAAACTTGATCTAATGTACCTGGATCTCGCTAAAGGTGCTTTCCTTCGCTCTAGAGCAAAATGGCTCGAAGAGGGAGAAAAAAACACAAGTTATTTCTTTGCTCTAGAAAAAAGAAACTTTAAAAGAAATTCATTAGCTGCATTAAATATTAACGGAAGCCTCTGTATGGATCCCAAAACAATTTCCGATTATGTTTTTTCTTTTTATAAAAATTTATATACCTCCAATTTTGACAAAAATAATTGCGATAACTTCATTAAAGTAATCAATCAGAATATTCCTATTATAGATGAAGATTTTAATGACTTATGTAATTCAAATATAACCACTCTTGAATTGAAAGATGCCCTACTTAAAATGAAAAAAGGTAAAGCACCTGGTATAGATGGGTTGACTGTAGAATTTTATTTACATTTTTGGGAACATATTGAAAATCCTCTATATAACATGTATATTGAATGTATTAATAGTGGTGAAATGTCTACCTCCATGAAACAGGGAGTCATCTCGTTAATTGCTAAACCTGACAAAGACTCACAGTTTATAGAAAACTGGAGACCGATCTCACTTCTAACAATTGATTATAAACTTATAACTTTAGTATTTGCTAATAGATTACGTAAAGGTTTAAATAGCATTATAAGTGAATGTCAAACAGGTTTTCTAAAAGGTCACCACATAACTAATAATGTTAGACTAGTGCTTGATCTCTTGGATTATGCTGATTATGTAGATGATGAAGCTATTATCCTTTTTTTAGATTTTTTTAAAGCATTTGACTCTGTTGAACACGAATTTTTGTTTCAAACTATAGAGCGTTTTGGGTTTGGGAATACATTTTTAAAAGTCATCAAAATGTTTTACACCGATATTAATAGTTCTGTAATCATAAATACTTCTACAACTACAAGATTTAACATTTATCGTGGAGTACGTCAAGGTTGCCCAATTTCCCCATTTTTGTTTTTATTAGTTGTTGAATTATTGGCAATTGGTATTGTTAATAGTGAGCAAATTCAAGGTCTCAAAATCTTTGATAGAGTTTTTAAGATTTCTCAATTAGCAGATGACTCAACCTTATTCTTAAAAAATGCTTCTTTTATCCCTAATGCTATTTCTTTTATCAATATTTTTTCAAAGGCTTCCGGTTTAACTTTAAATCTTTCTAAATGTGAAATTCTCCCTTTACACAGTTTAAAGAATAAATACATAATGAACATCCCAGTAAAATCCTCTGTCAAATACCTTGGAATTTTTGTAACAAAAAATATCCCTAATAGACAAGACTTAAATTTTTCTTCTAGAATAAAGAAAACAAAAGCAGTGTTAAATTGCTGGTTACAGCGTGACCTTTCCATTTATGGTCGCGTCTTGTTATGTAAAGCTGAAGGTTTATCTCGATTCGTTTATCCCGCCTTGTCTTTATTTGTTAAAGATTCTAATTGCAAAGAAATCAATAACTTATTCTTTTCCTTTATTTGGAAAAACAAATCTCAAAGTATCAAAAAAAGAGTTCTCACTAATAAGAAAGCTGAAGGAGGTCTAGAGATGCTTTATTTTGAGGATATCAATAAGACATTTAAGGTCAATTGGATTAAGAGATGTCTATCCACCCCCAAATCCTTTTGGAACCATATTCCTCATAATCTATTTAACCAAATAGGTGGCTTAAATTTTTTTTTAACATGTGACTATACTATTTCTAAAATCCCCTTAAAACTCTCTAAATTCCATCAACAAGCCCTTCTTGCTTGGAAAATTTGTTACTGTCACAATTTTTCTCCTCACACCTCTTTTATTTGGAATAATGGTAATATAACCTCTTCAAATAAATCTTTATTCTTAGTAAATTGGTTTAATAGAGACATTAATCATCTTTTAAAACTTTTTGACAGTTCCGGGAATATTCTATCATATGAAAAATTCATGTCTATTTACAATTTCCCAATAGTGTTTAGAGAATTTAATTTAGTTATTAAATCTATCCCTATAAAAATGATTCAACTTGTTAAAAATCATATTTGCTACAATTCCATATCGGTTGTAAACCCAAAATTACATTTAGAAGGTGTTGAGTTGACTGATAAAAAATGTACTAACAAACATATTCGTAATATTTTTCAGATGCAAAATAGAATTACTCCTAGAGGCAAATCTTTCTGGAACTCTATTACAGTTAATATTAATTGGAAAAGAGCCTGGTTAACTCCCTTCAAATACACTATTAATAATAAAATTAAGGAAATTCATTTTAAAATACTACATACAATTTACCCAGTAAAATCTTTTTTATCAAAATACATTGAAATGGAGGATATCTGTGGTTTCTGCAAGGTGGATAAAGAGAGCCTTTGTCATTTATTTTTTGAATGCAATGTTGTAAACAATTTCTGGAAGGATCTAGCCAAATATATTTTTAAAAAGACAAAACTTAGTTATTATTTTACATTAAAAGATATAATTTTTTATTATGAAAACAAATCCAACAAATGTCTCGAATATATTGTTAATCTCCTAATTCTACTGGCAAAGTTTTACATACACAAACAGAAATTTGCTAAATCATCTCCCACATTAACAGTTTTTTTTATCGAGTTTGACTTCTTTATTTCTACTGTGAAATTGTTGAAAAGCAAAAAATCTGAGATATGCATCAATTATTATGACACTTTTTTTGATTCCCCTGTCAACTCTTAAAATCATTGGATGTAGAAATGCTGTACACTATATACTTTGTGTTATTAAAAAAAAAAAAAAAAAAAAAAAAAAAAAAAAAAAAAAAAAAAAAAAAAGAGACCGGTGGCAATAGTAAACATGTCGTGTTGTGCGGTAGGATGGCAAATTCGACGTCCAAAAATAGAAAACTTAACATTTACTGTACACCAAACAGCTTTTAATGCCAATCGCAGACATCTTAGGCAAAAAGGAAGCTGAATGAAGTGACAACCTAATTAAAAATGCTCGACTCTGCAGTTCTCATGTTATATCAGGTAAGTTTTTGCTATGCTGAATCATACACATTACTCGTTTGTGATTGCAGCAATGATTTCAGCAAAAACAGTTACATACGGTTAATTAAACTGCAGACACTGTATGCTAAGAATAAAACGTGAAAGTGTAAGTTATTAAAGTTGGTTTTATATTCACACATTCAGTGACAACTTGTGACACACTCCCTATATTGTTTACCACAGCACTTTGAGTATTCGGTCTGAAATAACCTGCAAGTGTGACTTGAAAACAACATTAACACTGCTTATTTGACTGTGAACAATGTTGTACTTTGACAGTCATTGGCTGCTAATATGATTTCGCTATTTAGAATTTGCAAATAATACTTTTATGAAATTATATTATTAAGGAGAAAGTCAGAATGTGCGAACATAAAACCAACTTTACCTCTATGTGTAAGTTCACATACCCTGCCGTACAGGTGTAGTTTGCTGTCAGAATGCAGTAGTTTTGCTTGTTGATGATTACCCAGGCCTTGTATAACGTTAGCTCCGTCTTTTTTTCCTTGTCTTCGGCTAGGCAGAACCTCGGTTTTTAGCACTACATAGTTTTCTGGTAATCATGGAACATTATTTCTTGCACATGACCACACAGAACAAAATTGTTGGCATCCAAAGACTTGTAGGCCTTTAACTTCTCTCTTGTAAAATCACTTGGAGCTTCAATGAGATTGTATATTTGAGGCTGGATGCTTGGTCATTTCGTCTTGTCCAATATCCATTGGGAGGGCGCTATCGCAAATGGACCTGTCAGACGAACGCCGCTCACTTTAATGTTAATTTTCCCAAATCACTGTGCTTATCACTGGGTGACAAGCTGTTATAATACGCAGAAAGCATTATGTAAATAATATATGTAATCAATATAACTTATTTCTAAGACAACAACAAACTCTGTACCGCTGGATGTCATTCCCTCGCTGTAAATGCTAGCGCTCCCGGTTTTTTCTGTCACCTCGCTGCGCGCGCATCCTGAATGCTTACAAACAAGGTAATTCGTCTATATAGGCAATGATTCAAAAATGTCTTAGAGGCTGTACATCTTTCGAGCTTCTATGTCTCCAGAGGTTGAATATCCTAAATGGTTCACAGGCCAGTGTCCAGGACTCGGCACAGCAGTGCGTTCAATACGCTGAAATAAAACCATTGCAGGAGAGCTCGTCTTTACAGGCAGAAACAAGCGCACATGATCTTCCTTTCCAGGCCAGAAGGCATTAGGATCTGCCCATGCAATTGACTGCTTCTTCCTACAAAACACATCACATTACTTTCTTTTTTGATTTACTTTTTTTTCTGGACAAAACTAAAGAAAGAGAGACAAGAAATTACAGAAAACACCTAAAAATCCCTTCAGTGTAACATTAGTAGATATTAGGGGTGTAACGATACACTAAAGGCACGATTCGGTTCGGTTCACGGTTTTGGAGCCACGGTTCGGTTCGGTTCGGTTCGGTTTCTGTTTGCTGTGGGGTTAGGGTTGATGTCATCTTAACAGCAATGCTAAGGAATAATAGATTCACTAAATAACAAGAACAACTAAACTTTTTCTTTATTAACTTTGCCATCACATTTTAGTACAGTCAGGATACCAGAGTAAACAACAAAAATGAAATAAATACCTCCAATATAGACTAGTCAGAAAAAACAATTCTCTTTAGTGCAGCCATCTTAAGAAAGTAAACTCAAATTAAATAAATAACTGCAGTGTAGACTATATAGTGAAAGATAAACAGGCTTGTCCTCTCTAAGAACATATGAAATCTTCAGTTAATTTCAGTTAAGATGAACACAGTTTCCATAATTATACTTAACTGATAAATGTCAATGGCTCTGCATACAATGACTTTATCTTGCTGGAGTCTATAGCCGCCCCACTCCACCCCAGGACGCAAAACGCACAAAAACGCACTAAATCGCACTTCAGCAGCGGTTATTTGAAAGCCCACATAAAGATCTGCACTTGAGCGTGTATATTTGAGGGCGTGCAAGAAGTTTTGCGCACGAACAGAGGAAATCGGCGCGCAAGCAAAGAGAATACACTGCAGTTTTGTCTGAAACTAATGTTACGGTTCTAGCTGGTTGTATTTTAGCCTCCCGTTCGCTCTCTCTCTCTCTCTCTCTCTCTCTGTGCCTGTCATTTCTGTATTTCCACCTTCACGACAGCTAATTGGTCAGGAGAATGATCTATCATTACTGGGCGACTTGGCGCGGGGATATAAAAAGCCCGTCAGGAAAAGCAGAGAAGAGCGCATCTTCCTTTGATCTCGTTTTTCGTGTATTTTGTCAACATGATTATGATTTTCGTTGTTTTTGCATAACTGTCGTTTGGGCAAAATTATTTAGCATTACTTTTGCCCACTTTGAGATATTTTGTGATTTTTGTACATTTTTAATTTGATTGATTTGTTTGTTAGTTTTTGGCTCAGCTATTGTTGGCTATTTCCCGTTACATTGAGCTATACCTCCTCAAGTTCACTCTTTTTTTCAGAGTAAGGTGGATAGGGAAGATGTCTTACGACTTCCATTTTGCAAACACATAGAAAATGTATTGTTAAAGACATCAGGTAAGAGGTGAACGTCATATTTGTATTTATTTCATTCTACAGTTCAGTATAGGGAAGAATGCGGTGCACGGCGCTGAAAACTGCAATGTCAATATATTGCCTGCGCGCCTATTCTCTCCGTCCATGCACAAAACTCCTGCGTGCCCCCATATATACTCCGCTCAAGTGCGCCTTAGTGTGTTTATGTAACATGTATGTCTCCAACCTTCATTAGAAATATTTATGAATGTCTCCAATAGACCCAAGCGGCATAAATGCTCCCTGTAAAGTGAAATGGCTATAAAGTCCAGCAAGACAACGTCATCTATACATTTTAAAGTATTATAAAGCATTATCTGTTATCTATAAAGTATAGTTATGGAAACTGTGTTCATCTTAACTGAAAGCGGTCGTATTTGCCAGCCTCACACGCTGCATGCACCTGTCAGTCAGTTACTGATGCGTGATGCGTAAACACACTAAATCGCACTTCAGCTGCTTGTTTTTGAAAGCGCACTTGAGCAGAGTACACACGAGGGCACGCAAGAATCTCGTGCACCAACAGAGAAAATCGGCGCGCAAGCATCAGTCAGTGGCGGGGTGAATTTTGGTGTGGCGCCCTGCCATGGAAGAATGAATGTAGCGGAAACCATGCAGTAGTCGAGTGATCGTGCACTCACATGACATGACATGCACTTGGAAAATACTAACTTTAGAATATAATATTTAGAACAAAACCTCATTACTAATACAATTTAATCAAATGTGATCAAATAAGTATGTGCTTAAATTTGATTGAATTAGTTAGAGACAAGTGACGTCAACCTCAACAATGGGCAGCAGGGGGCGTGAGAGTATCGCGGTACGCCACGAGAGTTTCGCGATTCGTATCGTGGTTGGTGTATCGCGATATTTCGGTTCGGTTCGAAGTATCGTTACACCCCTAGTAGATATAGAAATCGTGCATACTATCAAATCTTGTAAGGCAAATTTAAAAGATATTTTACCCATTTTCAGCAAGACTATCTTATAATATTTTGCATGATTTAATCAAAATATTAATAATATATCAATTATTAATTCTATTAATAATATAAATAATTTTATATAAATATTTTATTAGGTACCAGAATAATTAATTAAGACCAGAATAAATCATGTTTAAAAATTGATGTTGTTGTTGCTCACAAAAAATAAATAAATTAAAATCATCTTTGACCTACACTGTAAAAAAATCTGAGTTTCACACAGTCGATTTGTGTTATTAAGAAATTAAGTTAGCTTGTTAGTTTTTACAAATTTAAGTGGTTTTATAAACTCATTTCGAGAGGAGCACGTGATATGATTGATTGCAGCTGGTCTTTCATCTGTAATCAGTAATTATCCAATCAGATTGATTCAAGCCTACAATAAACAGACCAATTTCACCTTACAGCCTTATCTTTATTTTGGAATCCCCCCTTCCACCCCATCTCCTCCTTTTTCCCCTTTACCAGGGGAGCTCTCGAGACCTACCTGATCTCGGACCCACTTACATGCTAACTGAGAGGAGCACTGAATTCAGTTCTCTCCAAGCTCAGAGTTCTCTATGTGATGTTTTATAAACAAATTTCGGGAGGAGCACGCGCAGACGTTTCAGAATTTCTTTACGTCATTGACAATCATTCTATTATCCAATTAGTATTTGACCAAACCCCTATAAATACCAAAATTGTCCTACCTGCATCATCTCACGACTTTAGCATCAAACAATCGCCGCTGAATTATGTCAGAGATTAATCTCTTCGCAGAAGATGACGCCTTCCTTGCCGAGGCTCCCCCTAGATCTCCTGCCGGCACCCAGAGCACCGCAGCCCCGCAGGGCACACCAATTCAGCCCGCGGCTCCGCCTCGAGGCCGCCGTTCAGCCCGAAAAGCGGCTGCTCGATCAAGACGGGGCTCACCATCTCCATCTCCTAGACGGCAGTCCTCTCCAGCCTCTTCATTTGCCTCAGCCCTGTCCTCCGTCCCGGTCACAGGGAAAAGCACCGTCTCCGACCTCCGCCAAGCATTAGAGAGAGCAGGAGTCAGCGTTCCACGCCGAACCACCAAGGCGGATCTCCTGCTGATGTTTAACTCCCTGCAATCCGGAGCACCCATCCCTTCCATCACTCCACCATCCAAAGCTCCAAGAAAATCCAGCCAGGTCCGAAGCACGCCTTACCAAATTCCGGACCCAAACCAGCCCTCCAGATCCAAACACCGCAGCAGGCCTTCAGCGAGTCTGGGACGAGCCCCAGGACCTGATGACGTCATTCCTCAATCCCCGGAAGTCGGATGCAACGCAGTCCCTCCACAAGCCTCCACTAGCCGCCAGTTTAGCGTGAGCTTGCCTCCGCTAGCGGCATCAGAATCCTTTTCCCGACTGCATCCTTGGCCCGCTGCCCCTCCATCCAATTCAAGCGAAAGGTCGCTCCAAGAAGTGCAGGCCCAAAACCCTAACCTGTTTTCCCTTCCCCTTCAAGTTCCCATGACCAGTGCGAGCGTGAGGCCGCCTCCGCTAGTAGCACAAATCCCAGCTCCACTAATTCCTCCTCTTGTTCCCCAGGTTTTCTCAGGCCCCGGCGTCAGCTCCAGCGTGAGGCCGCCTCCGCCTGCAGCTCAAATTCCAGCTCCACTTATTCCTCCCCTTCTTCCCCAGGTTTTCTCGGGCCCCGGCGTCAGCTCCAGCGTGAGGCCGCCTCCGCTGATGTCTCTAACGCCGGCTGCTCCTCTTCTCTTTTCTTTCCCTTCCACCCATGATCCGGGGGCAGTCAGTAGCGCGAGCATGCCTCCGCAAACGGCTCCAGCCTCCAACTTTCCACAGTCTTTCTCTCACACTAAATCTTTTTCTCTGTCCACAGCCACGTCTCTACCCGTCCCACCCAATGCCCTCGCAATGGATCCTCCACCTGTCTCCAATAACATCAGGAGTCAAATCTTATCAGGTGCGGATGTTGATCTTTTTTCTCTCCTTTCACCCATTTCACCCGCATCGGCAGACCGCCAGATAGATTGCGGCGAATTTTCCGTAACTCTAAAAAACTCCACCAACATTCAGTCCCGCATCCTTTCATTTTCTGAATTCACCATAGCTTTTTCACGATACACCGATATCATATGTTCAGTTTTCCCACACAGGAGGCGCGAGCTCAATGATTATCTCGCGGTAATCGCTGAGCTCGCGCTCTCATACGGAGGTTCCCATTTCTACACCTATCATCGCCTTTTCTCAGCTAAATGCGCCATACGCATTACACAGTGGAACCAGACTACTTATTGGGGAGCCATAGACAATGATCTCCACAATAAAGTTTTTCTGGGTTGCCGCAATATATCTTGTGCGGTCTGCCGATCCATCACCCACCCCACCGAATCATGCCCATTCATAAATCCAATCACTCCTCCCCTTCCCGAAACATCCCAGCCCAAATCTACTAGTTACGTCCCTTCAAACCCAAACATAGCACCCCTCTTTCCCGGTCGCCGCCCTCCTGTCCCAGCCCCTGTCACTCCCTGTGCTATTTTTAACACAGGCAGGTGCTGGAGACAGAAATGCCGTTTCTTGCATATCTGTAATTTTTGCGGCGGTGCCCATGCCCGCACCGTATGTCCAGTGCAAAAATCTGTTAATAAAAATGCTAGAAAGTACCTATCGACTCCTGTCAATGTTTCTCACCTAAGATCAGAATTGTTCTTTCATCCTGATCGTAATTTCACCGAATTTCTATTAACGGGTCTGACATCAGGTTTTCATCCAGGCGTTCTTAGTCTCCCTACCAATAGTCTCATTTGTCCAAACCTTCAGTCCGCTTTCGCCGAACCCGACGTCGTCGACCTTTTAATCAAAAAGGAAGTAGATGAAAATTTCATGATCGGCCCGTTCTCTGCCCCTCCATTCAGCGTTTTCCGCGTTAGTCCTATCGGAGTAGCCACTAGAAAGTTCTCAGATAAAAAGCGATTAATATTCGACCTTTCTTCTCCACATAACTCTCCGTTTCCTAGCATCAATAGCCTCATCCCTCTCGAAGAATTCTCTATTAACTATCACGACATCGACCAAGCTATTTCACTAATCAAAATCGCGGGTCGCGGCGCATGGATGGCTAAAGTTGACATAACTTCCGCCTTCAAAGTCATGCCTATCCACCCTGACTTTTGGCATCTGTTTGGCATTCTTTGGCGAGAAAAATATTATTTTTCTGTCCGCCTAGCTTTCGGTTGCAGAAGCAGCCCAAAGATTTTTGACATGCTATCAGAAGCAATCTGCTGGATCCTTTCCAATAATTACGAAATCCCGCATGTAATCCACCTACTAGATGATTTTCTAATCATATCACCGCCCGACGCTATCCCAGCAGCGCACCTCTTGACAGTTCAAAAGGTTTTTGCTGAACTCGGGATTCCCTTAGCCGAGGAAAAAACCGCTGGTCCAAGCACTTCAATCGAATTCTTGGGCATTAATTTAGACTCCAACAAATTCCAAGCGTCCCTTCCAAAAGAAAAAATTGATCGAACGATCCTGGTAGCCTCCACCCTATTAGACAATCCCACCTGTTCTAAACGCGAGCTTTTATCAATCCTCGGCCATCTGAATTACGCAATGCGCATAATTCCCCAAGGTCGTTCGTTTATTTCTCACCTATTAATTCTCGCGTCCTCCGCTCACGGCTTAGATGATCAAATATCCATCAAAGACGACAGCTTAAACGAGCTCCGTTTATGGATATTATTCCTCCAACAATGGAACGGTCTCTCTTTCTTTTATAGCGACCTAATATCCTCCCCATCAGATATTAAATTATTCACCGACGCTGCCCCTTCAGTCGGTTTCGGAGGCTATTACCAGGGACGCTGGTTCGCGTCCACTTGGCCGCCCCAGCTGTTAGATCTGCCGCAACCTCTAAAATCCTCGGCGCTATTCGAGCTTTACCCACTAGTTGTCGCCGCATCCCTATGGGGTAAAGAATGGTCCGCCTCCTGCATTATTATTCACTGTGACAATGAAGCAACAGTTCACTGTATAAATAAAGGCCGTTCAAATTCTCCCGCTTTAATACCGCTGCTAAGACGTCTAACTTGGATCTCAGCATGTGACCAGTTTATATTAAATGCAAAGCACATTCCTGGGTCCAAAAATCAAATTGCTGACTCTCTCTCTCGTTTTGCCTTACAGAAATTCAGAAAATTGGCACCAGAGGCGGAACAGTTCCCAATCCAAGTTCCTCCTTATTCAGAGCTGATATTCCCATAGATCATCCTTTAAAAAACCTGCTTGGAGCCTCCCTCGACTTCATCCTCCAAGCTGTGGCGCCTAGAACCATTCAGTCTTATTTAACAGCATGGAAAAGCTTTAAAGCATTCCACGTTTGTCATAACATACCATTTCCCGATTTTTCCCTACTCACCATCTCTTCTTACATATCTTACCTCACTATCATCAAAAAATTCCAAGTTAATTCCATCAAAGGCTATTTGAGTGGAATTCAATTTTTCCACAAACTCATTTACGGCTCCCCTGCACCTCACATAGCTAACTCACAGACAGCACTGCTCTTCAAAGGCATTCAGAGAACCCACCCCACACGTCAAGATACCCGACAACCTATAACACTGAAAACACTCACAAAATGCATATCTACTCTTCGCAAAGGATACGAATCAATTCACACAGCACGTACACTCGACGCTATGTTTATTCTAGCTTTTTTCGGGTTTTTGAGGTGTTCCGAACTCACCATTACATCCGGATTTAACCCAAACATTCATCCCACCGTTTCCGATCTAGCAATATTGGATAACGAAACCATTTCTTTTTTCATTAAACAAAGCAAAACAGACCAGGCAAAAAGAGGTCATCATATTTATGTTTTCAACCTCCCATCACCCATCAGTCCTTACCAAACACTGCTAGCCTTCTCACAAATCAGGGAATTACAAACCACCTCCCCATCAGACCCTCTTTTTACAGACGATAGCAATCGCCCAGTCACTCGTTTTTGGTTCCAGAAACATCTAAAATCTGTCCTAATTAAGTCCGGTTTTCCAGCCGATAATTTCTCCAGCCATTCCTTTAGGATAGGAGCAGCCACCACCGCAGCACACAATGGTCTCTCCGAGCAGCAGATCCAAACTCTCGGACGCTGGTCCTCAGAGGCCTTTAAGTGCTACATACGATCCGATCGCTCCCACATCAGAAAAGCTCATCAAACCCTTATTAACCAACGTTAACTCATGTCGTCATTGACAAGTTATAAGGCACCTCCGTTGAAAACATATTTTATACTACATCTTTATAGGGCGGCTAGTACAGTAACCGCTCCTACTGGAGTTTCACACCCTATAATGCAACACTGCAAGTGCAGTAATCGCTCCCTCGGGAGACGCACACCTTATTATTATTATGCACCACTGCAAGTGCAGTGACAGCTCCCACGGGAGACGTCACTGCAAGTGCAGTGACAGCTCCCACGGGAGACGTCACTGCAAGTGCAGTGACAGCTCCCACAGGAGACGCACAACTTATTATCCACCACCGCAAGTGCAGTGACCGCTCCCACGGGAGACGCACACCTCATTATGCACCACTGCAAGTGCAGTGACAGCTCCCACTGGAGACGCACACCTTATCATTATGCACCACTGCAAGTGCAGTGACCGCTCCCAGGGGAGACGCACACCTTATTATTATGCATCACTGCAAGTGCAGTGACTGCTCCCACGGGAGACGCACACCTTATTATGCACCACTGCAAGTGCAGTGACAGCTCCCACGGGAGACGCACACCTTATTATTATGCACCACTGCAAGTGCAGTGACCGCTCCCACGGGAGACGCACACCTTATCATTATGCACCACTGCAAGTGCAGTGACCGCTCCCACGGGAGACGCACACCTTATTATGCACCACTGCAAGTGCAGTGACCGCTCCCACTGGAGACGCACACCTTATCATTATGCACCACTGCAAGTGCAGTGACCGCTCCCACGGGAGACGCACACTTTATTATTATGCACCACTGCAAGTGCAGTGACCGCTCCCACGGGAGACGCACACATTATTATTATGCACCACTGCAAGTGCAGTGACCGCTCCCACGGGAGACGCACACCTTATCAATATGCACCACTGCAAGTGCAGTGACCGCTCCCACTGGAGACGCACACCTTATTATTATGCACCACTGCAAGTGCAGTGACTGCTCCCACGGGAGACGCACACTTTATTATTATGCACCACTGCAAGTGCAGTGACCGCTCCCACGGGAGACGCACACCTTATCATTATGCACCACTGCAAGTGCAGTGACCGCTCCCACGGGAGACGCACACCTTATTATTATGCACCACTGCAAGTGCAGTGACTGCTCCTACGGGAGACGCACACCTTATCATGCACCACGGCCAACACACACCTTTCAGCACACTACCGCTAACTCAACAGCACCCCTCCAAATTTTAAAGTCTAGCAAATTTTGGGGGGCTAGCATATTGTCTGGCTGCTGTCCCGTAATCAAATTGCACATTGGGGAGCGTTCTGGGGCCGGGCCAGACACTTCGCTCGAACCCCAACTCCTCTCTGTTCCCCGATACGGGGAATAACACGAGTTGGGGGCGTCTTCCCCGAGCTCAGAGCCCTCTCCCTGGACAGCACGCCAAATATGCTTTAATTCTTAAACTTCTGTAAGTGCGAACTCGTGAAGTGATGTTTTATAAACAAATTTCGGGAGGAGCACGCGCAGACGTTTCAGAATTTCTTTACGTCATTGACAATCATTCTATTATCCAATTAGTATTTGACCAAACCCCTATAAATACCAAAATTGTCCTACCTGCATCATCTCACGACTTTAGCATCCCTCCACCACCCCAACACCTCACTTCTTAAACTTTATTTACCCGGGGGGAGCGTTCTGGGGCCGGGCCAGACACTTCGCTCGAACCCCAACTCCTCTCTGTTCCCCGATACGGGGAATAACACGAGTTGGGGGCGTCTTCCCCGAGCTCAGAGCCCTCTCCCTGGACAGCACGCCAAATATGCTTTAATTCTTAAACTTCTGTAAGTGCGAACTCGTGAAATCCTGGGTGTCAAGCAATATCTAAGTGTGAACTCTTGAAGTGGATTCAACATAAAACATTTAGGTTGTCCCAAAAACAACTCAACTTGTGTTGTTTCAGCTTATGTGAAATAAGTAGTTTGAACAAACAGCAAACGTCTTTTTTTGAGTGTAATCAGTAGATTTTTCCTCATAGAGAGACTTACTTGTCTCTGTGGCGCTTGTGTGCTCCAGCTTGAACTTGAAGTGTTTTGGGTTTCCTGATGATTGTCAGGCCTTGTTCTGGTCCACTACAGCCTAAGAAGTGAGCTTTCCCCTGCAATTTGGAGCTGCTATACAGGCTCAGGTCACTAGGGTGCAGCAGCACTTTAAGAAGGAGACAATGTCAGCTTGCATTTGTGTTCTGCATTCATTCTGTCCTGTGTATGTGCTATAGCGCATATGTGCAGTTTCTATATACTGTATATTACCTCTCTGTAAAGTGGCCTGGCTCACATTAGGCCTCTGTCGTTGGCATTGCTCCAGTGATTTCAGGTATTCACTAAAGCAAAGTCTTCTGAAACAGTCCACTTCTCTGCCCATAGAGCCGCACAGAGCAGAAGGGGAAGAGGTCAGACCTCTGCGCATAATTGCTAACACCTCCACATCCTGAAGGCCCTCCTAGACACATATACAGTTGAAGTCAGTTATTAGCCCCCTTTTGATTTTTTTTTCCTTTTTTAAATATTTCTCAAATTATGTTTAACAGAGCAAGGAAATGTTCACAGTGTGTCTGATAATATTTTTTTTTTCTGGAGAAAGTCTTATTTGTTTTATTTCGGCTAGAATGAAAGCAGTTTTTAATTTTTTAATCACCATTTTAAGGACAAAATTATTAGCCCCTTTAAGCTAATTATTTTTTTGATAACCATCATTATTTTTTTGAGAACCATCATTATACAATAACTTGCCTAATTACCCTAACCTGCCTATTTAACCTAATTACCCTAGTTAAGCCTTTAAATGTCACTTTAAGCTGTATAGAAGTGTCCTGAAAAATATCTAGTAAAATATTATTTACTGTCATCATGGCAAAGATAAAATAAATCAGTTATTAGAAATGAGTTATTAAAACTGTTATGTTTAGAAATGTGTTGAAAAAATCTTCTCTCTGTTAAACAGAAATTGTGGAAAAAATAAACAGGGGGGCTAATAATTCAGGGGGGATAATAATTCTGACTTCAACTGTACATCTGCAGTAGTGCTCCTTGAATCTTAAATCAATTGTAATAATTTGATACATTAATATTTATTGATTATAAAATGAATTGTTTCTTTGCTCATAAATAAATAAGTAAATAACTAAAATGAAACAGGGCACGTTCAAATAAATGGGGAATAAACAGCTATATTATACATTTATTGTTTTAATAACTGAAAATCCCTTTTATCTTTGACTCGTCCAGTTGATGGCAAAATTATTAGCCCTCCTGTTACATTTAAATTCTTTTTCTGATATTTACTAAGTGCTGTTTAATGTTAAGAAGATTTTAAACACATTTTTAAACATAATAGTTTTAATAACTAATTTCTTATAACTCCTTTCTTTGCCATGATGACAGAATTATATATTTTACTAGTTATTTTGCTTTGTAGCTAATCAGAACAACATTTTTTTTAAAGTGGCTAATATTAACCATGTGAAAAAATGTAAAAAAAATAATAATAATTATATAAATCCAGTCAAATATATAACTAAAATATATAAGAGAAATAAAACAGAAAATACTGTGACAAGTTTTTTGCTCTGTTAAACATCACATTTGGGAAACATATTTGAAAATTAATTACAATTTCTCAGGAGGACTAATAATTTTACCTACAACTGCATCTTAACCTGTATTCACATGATATTTGCATGTGCATTGTACATGGTTTGCTATTAAATACTATACTCAAATATCATGTTAATTTATGTACTATTGGTATATTTGTGATAAAAAAATTATTTTGCAATCATATTTTTAAAAATAATGGAATGCAATAATAATGTTTTTGTGACGCTCTACCTGGTCATCTCTCTCCTCTTCATGTGTTTTAAGATGATGTCCTGACATAATCGCCATCTTTGTGTCTACATTCCAATAACATAAAACACAATACCTCATGATTTTACACACTGAAATAAAATCACGTTCACAATCACATGTTGCACTTGGAGCAGTTATTGTCCATCCATTTCACCTCTGACAAAACATACCAGGGATTAAGTTTAGTTGTTCTCTTTCCTGATGATTTCTACTCCATGCCTGAATAGCAGCCGCCAAGTCCTCCACAGTCACTGTATCTCCATCCTTACTATTTAAAGTGGACATCAGCACATTCATTCGCTCAGGTGAGATCAGAAAGCCTTCCTACAAACAAACCAGAACAAACACATATGTTGTTTTTATACAATATTTCTATGAAGACCAAAAACTAAATCTGTATATGCACACACCTTCTTAAACAGAGTAGACAGATCTGCTCGCTTTAATTTCCCAGTACCATTCCAGTCCAAGAGTTTAGAGAAACTGCAGGCTTCACGCATGCGCAGAAAACACTTCACTTCTTCAACATCACGCTGAAATGTGCGATGGGACTGGAAAATAGAAATATTTTACTGAAAATATGAATTTATCAAATATATAGACTTAAAAGAGTTTTTTATTAGTTTTTAAGGTGAGATTTCGTTGTTTTTTTTTGGTCAAACATGAGCAGTTTTTTTTCATACTAACAATGAGAAACATTAAAAATACACATTCAAAATAAATTATTTACATGATTATATACATTTTATTAACAAAAAAAAAAAAAAAAAACTGTGAAAATGCATCGGAATAATAAATCTCTGTAAAATCTGCTGTTGTCAACAACAAAAAAAACTAAACTAAAAAATTCAGCCTGCCTGTCTTATTTACATTTTCTGATTTTCTTTGCGTGCTAGAAATATGCAACTTAAATCCCAGCAAGCAATAGCCGTCATTTCACCGTCTAGGTGAAGCATAGACCAGATCTAGTCCGGCTACGTGTAACCCAATTTTAGCCCGAATAACCTTAAATTTGGTTGAATGTTGTTTTTTGTAAAATAAAGCTTATGATATGTATGATACTTCATCATGTAAGCAAAGTCAATAACGTTTATGAGGTACCTGCAAGTAATAACTGTAGTTTCACTTTCCCGGTGAAGTATAGACCCAATCTAGCCCGGCTATGTGTAACCCATCTCTAGCCCAAAAAAACTTAAATTTGGTTTCATGTCTTTTTTTGGCAAAATACCTTGTGATATGTATGATATTCCTTCAAGTAAGGAAAGTAAATAGCATTTATAAGGTGTTTGGGTTTTTAATTATATGTGTTGTTTTCATAGCCTGACCGTAGCCCTGAATTAGCCCGGCTATTTATAGCCCACTGATAGCCTAAACTGATTCATTGTAGTATTTGGCCCTGCAGCGCGTGCATGGTTAATACATCACGTCCGCATTATCAGTACTACATCCACAAGAGTTAAGGTGTAATTTCATGACATGTTCTATAGCCATCATTTAGCTTTGAATTAGATGGGCTTTACCCACTTCGCAAAATTACCATAAACATTTTAATTGTAGACTTACTGCCTTTTTATTTTAAGTTAAAAATAAATATGGTGTAATAAATCTTATATATAATATCTTATATATCTTACGGTAGAACAAGCCAGATCTAATCAGTTAAGCAAAATTGACGCAGCTCCGTACTCCACACGATAGATGGCGCTATTGCACATTTGTCGAGTCGGTTCTCGGTTGAATTTGAAATCAAGAGGAAGAAAGCTGTTGCCGTTTGAAATTTGAAGCGCGAGTGCCCTGCAAGGTAAGTGTAATCTGCTTTAATATCATGTTGTTTGGCAGTGTTTTTTATTATATGTGCATGTTTTAATATAGTATTACGCTAATATCAATGCACAGACACCTTTTATTCCATAAATCTTAGACGAAAATAAAAACGGTGTGAAAGAGTGTTACAACCGTTTAAACACTCAAAATTAAACACTTATTAAGCAAAGTTCGGTGATTAAGTGCATTTATTTAGTACATTGCGAGGGGTCTTCATTAAATTGCCTCATGAAGTCAATGAAAAAGTCAGTCATGAGGTAAAACTTCTGCAGTTCTATCTTTTAAAAGAATTGTTTACTTGTGATTTCATAACAAAAGAGATACAAACACCAATTTAATTCTGTTTTTAGTTAGAGCCATTTGTCACTTACAAAAAAACTAATTCAAGCATAATTTGACAAGACAGCCTCTATTGTGTATGCTGCTACAATGTTATTGATTTAGATTTGATAAATAAACTTTACTATTTATGGAAAATGTAATTTTTAGTAATATGAGTAACTGTATTTTGACTTGTCACAGTAAAATCAAGTATAAAGTAAGCTGTTGGTTATTTTTATTATTATAATGCTTCTCTAATATTTGTAAATATTTGTTTTTCTCCACAGATATTTGAGTGTGGCTGTGTAAAATGAGCAGTCTAGCAGGTATGAGTTGCTTAAACATTTTAGATTAAAACATTTACACTGTGGCCTCATTTTCTGGTTTACCTGTCCATATGCAGATTGTCCATGTACATTCACAAGCTGAAAGAAGCTTTAGAGTAACATCAAACACGCAGAATGAAAAATTTAAACAATATTAAAGCATTATTCATATAACTGCTGTTGACATAAAGACACATTGAATATAACACATTGATACTAAAATAGTTAAAATAAGTAATCAGCCTTAACCTGTGGCTAATGTTATTTTTTGTTGGTGGGTGATGTTTTTTTTTCTAGTTGTAATATGTAACCATCAAGCATGATTGTGTCCTGAAGATCTACCTCATTTGAAGAGTCTGTGCATCTACCTCAATGAAGACTTGTAAAAGAGTATGCGGTAAGTGTCAACCCGCCCTCCTTTCATAAATGTGTTTGTAAAACTAGTGACAAGAGTTTAGAACACATCTCAGTATTTTTTTTCCCTTTTTCTCCAGGACTGAAAGTGCAGAGGCTGAATCTCACAATGCACACACAGCAGTGGAGATCTTTATCATTTGGGCTGAGGATGCTGGTCCTGAGGACAGACCTACAGATGTTGGTGTAGAAGTTCTGCAGAACCTGCTGAGTGTCACATATGGATTGGATGGACTTTGTGTTCATGTACACTTAAAGGGTTTGTTCAACCAGAAATTAAAACGTTTAATTATTCATGTCGTTCCAAACATTGGTTTGTCTTCGGAGTACAAATTAAGATACTTTAGGTGAAATCTGAGAGCTCTCTCATTCTCTATAGACAGCAATGGTCCCAACTTGTTTAAAGTCCAGAGAAATACCTAAAACATCCTCAAAACAGACCACATGCTTTCAGTTGTTCAATCAGAATATTATCAAGCTACAAGAATAATTTTGAGTGCATATAAAGCAAAAATAACAGCCTTTGAGTTTCTTTCTTCTGTTGAACACAAGATATTTTGAAGAAAGCCGAATACCTGTAACCATTGACTTCTATTGTATGTTTTTTACAGGTTTTCAGCTTTCTTCAAAATATCTTCTTCTGTGTTCAACAGGAAAAAAATCATTGTTTTTATCTTGTTTGTTTTGTCATAACTTTGACATTTTATATATTTATTTTGTATTGTTTAATGTTTTTAATTTTGTTAATGTTGCTTTTATTAATAAAAGCTTTTGTTTAATCAGTTTGAATGGAGTGCCTTATTGAGAACATGTTGATATGTATGTGTATTTTTGTTGTTTATAAAATGTATAAACATAGCCATTCATTAGCTGAAATTTTGATGACTTGTTTAATCTTGGGCTATGCTTAGACGTCTATTAGATTTTCACTGACAGCCCAAATTTAGCCGTGTTTTAGCCTAGACCAAATTTCTCCGGCTATTAGACGTCTATATGTAGTCGTCTATTAGCCGACTAAATGAAGACGTCTAAACTTGGGCTATGCATAGACGTCTATTAGATTTTCACTGACAGCCCAAATTTAGCCGGGATTTAGCCTAGACCAAATTTCACCGGCTATTAGACGTCTATATGTAGTCGTCTATTAGCCGTCTAAATGTAGACATATAATCTTGGGCTATGCATAGACGTCTATTAGATTTTCACTGACAGCCCAAATTTAGCCGGGATTTAGCCTAGACGTCTAGGCTATGTTTAGACGTCTAATAGACGTCTTTTAAACCGAAAAATGCTTGCTGGGATACTGCATCATTTCTATATTCAAATATATATTTGAAGCAAATATTCTTATCATTTATAGGCTAATCAGTCAACTGAGAAGGTGGCTTTTTTACTCTATTCACCAGCAGCGTCTGGAATTAATGTTTCTCTATTGCTAATATTCATAATTAATAAAAAAAAAATCTAGTGCCACAATTAAATTCAATCTATGTTTTCACTATCAGTTATGTTCCTACGTTGGCATCATCTGGTGGTGGTGTAAAAACGCTTGCTTCTGGAGGGGAAGATGCTGAAATCCGCTTAGCGCGTCTGTCTCGTTCCATGATGTGAACCTCCAGGTCGGAGAGTATCGGTTTATTATTGAGCCATTTGCGCAGATTTCCCATTCCGTTCAGCGCCCGTCTGAAATCTCTCCTGTCGCTGATCCAGTCCGGGTGTTCGGCGGGTTTGTCTTCAGGGAAACGGGTGTAAAATAACTGAACACCAGCGCCCCTGTGGTCCGGCGCAGGTACAGCAGGTCGAGCGTCATGGTATGCTGGCTGTGGACGAGTTGCGGGAAAGATGCTCCTTTTATCTATAATATGCTTCCTAAAGGCACTGCTACTGCATTTTTGCTGTCCTAACAAACCACATGCCATTTGAAATCGGTACGTTTCTAACAAATCACGCTTTTTAAATCGCCTGAATTCCTCTTCCAGCGTCGAGTCACCTAGTAAACACTCCATACCCATTGCAGGACTTTTAGCCATCGTTAAAAAATTTAAACTTCCAATATCTTAATATTCTAATGAAATAAACAAAATTGTATTAAATTACTTTCATTAAACGCCACCTACTTGCTTTGTAGGTAGCCTAAGTGTAGCTGTGGAAAATGTTAAGAAGGATCTGCAGCAGTCTATGGGTGGCAAGTTTACATTTGTATCCATGACAGCCATTCTTCTGACTCAAAGGTCAAACCTGTTCTTCTCACTCAAGACAGTCACGGACTTAATTATTAAATCATATCAAAGTCAAACACATAAAAAAGCTATTGCAAAACTAAAAAATCTGATGTTATATTTGCAATCAGGAGAATATCAGCATTTACAAGAGACGTAATAAGACACTCATCAGTTTGCCCATTTATATCAAATAGTTTATTTAAATCAGTTCACTAAATAAAAATTTCAGAGCCAACAATTATGGCTTTTTGTTTCCATTTATGACATCATGAAGACATACAGTGGCTTGCAAAAGTATTCATACCCCTTAAACCTTTCCACATTTTGTCACATTATGACTGGGGAAGAAATTCACTTTCCAACAGGACCATGACCATAAACATAAAGCCAAGGCTACAATGGAATGGTTTAAATGAAACATATTCATGTGTTGGAATGGCCCAGTCAAAGTCCAGACCTAAATCCAATCGAGAATCTGTGGCAAGATCTGAAAACTGTTATTCACAAACGCTCTTCATCTAATCTGACTCAGTTTGAATTGTTTTGCAAGGAAGAATGGGCAAAGATTTCAGTCTCTAGATGTGCAAAGCTGGTAGAGACCCAAAAGACTTGCAGCTGTAATTGTAACATGTTTGCTGCATTATATTTGTGGCCAAAATGTGGAAAAGTTCAAGGCGTATGAATGTTTTTGCAAGGCGTTGTACCATAAAACAAAGTTGTAATCCATTATTACAGGTTAATCTCAGACACTGGTGTATTTGAGTACAGTTTTTATGTTACAGTCTAAATAAGAATTTCATTATCCATCTTCTTCAGATTGAACAGAACAGTATTTGTGCTTCTGGTAACTGATTTGTGTGTGTGTGTGTATGTGAATAAGGTTAAAATTGTTTCTAGTGACTCTGTTCTACTTCAGTGTGTATAGTTCAGTTTATCCCTGCAGTGCTCGGTCCAGGATATGTTCTTCCTCTACTGGGAAAGGCATCGTGACTAACAGCTGTTGCTGGTCCTCCATGGTGCGCTGAATTGTCTCATAAGCATTAGCATTACCAGACCAGCATCTCCGTGCCACCTAGTGGTATACACATCAGCATTTATAAGAGTATAAATATACACACAATGCACACAGAAAGATATAAAGAGACTGACCCCGTTAGAGACATCCCAGTTCAACATTGTTCTAGCTCTTCGCTCTGCCTCCTCAGATCCATCCAGAACCAATCCAAAACCCCCATTTATCACCTCTCCCCTGAAGATATCATTTATTGATATATTTATTGATGCATTTTCATTCTACAATGTTTTTTGTCAAACAATCAGTAACACTTTTAATCCAGTGAATTATAATTATATGGCCAAATCAGATCTCTCCTCACCATCCGACTCCGCCTCCGTTGTGCAAAGACACCCACGTGGCACCACGGAAAGCATCACCAACAAAGTTCTGCACTGCCATGTCTATTACAAATGCACAGACAGACATGGTTTTGTTAGAATCTTTGGGAAGCAGCACTGTGTGGTCATAATTAGCATAATGGCAGCCGTAACAGAAAGAAATATATACTTTTTGGTCATTCATAGTTTTTTAAAAATCTAAATGTAAAGAAAACAACTCCAAATGCTTTTGTTGCACTGATTTGTGTCTGTAAATTTCAGTTACAATATATACAGTATAAAGGCAAACTATCACTCAGCCATGAATCTCATCTTCATATCTGTATTCATTACAGAAGGATATGGTCATACATTTTTCCTAATTATTCATTCATTCATTTTCCTTTGGCTTAGTCTCTGATTTAACAGAGGTCGCCGCAGCGGAATGAACCACCAACTATTCCAGCACATGTTTTACGCAGCGAATGCCCATCTAGCCACAACCCAGTACTGGGAAACACCCATACACTCATTCACACACACTCATACACTATGGCCAATTTAGTTTATTCAATTCACCTATAGTGCATGTCTTTGGACTGTGGGGGAAACTGGAGGAAGATGCACACTCCACACAGAAATGCCAACTGGCCCAGCCGAGGCTCGAACCTACGGCCTTCTTGCTGTGGGGCGACAGTGCTAACGACTGAGCCACCATGCTGCCTTTTTCCTAATTAAATACATTTTCATTCATTTATTTTCTTTTTGGCTTAGTCCCTTTATTAATCTGGGGTCGCCACAGCGGAATGAACCACTATCTTATCCAGCATATGTGTTACGCAGCAGATACCCCTCCAGCTGCAACCCATCACTGGGAAACATTCATACACACTCATTCGCACACATACACTACGGACAATTTAGCCTACCCATTTCCCCTATACTCCATGTCTTTGGACTGTGGGGGAAACCAGAGCACCTGGAGGAATCCCACACCAACACTGGGATACTCGCTGGTTCGAGTCCCGGCTGGGCCAGTTGGCATATATGTGTGGAGTTTGCATGTTCTCCCTGTGTTCACGTGGGTTTCCTCGGGTGCTCCGGTTTCCCGCACAGTCCATAGACATGTGGTATAGCTGAATTAAATAAGCTAAATTGTCAGTGGTGAATGTGTGTGAATGTAAGAGTGTATGGGTGTTTCCCAGAGTTGGGTTGCGGCTGGAAGGGCATCCGCTGCATAAAAAATATGCTGGATAAGTTAGCGGTTCATTCCACTGTGGCGACTCTTGATTAATAATGGGACTAAGACGAAAAGAAAACAAATGAATGAATGAACTTTCTTCTATTTTGCAAGTATATATGGCCCTAGATTGACTCCATAGAGTTCACATCTCTAGTATGCGTGTGTGTCTTTCAGTACCTGCGCAGAAAGCAGATCCATCATAAACATTGGAGGTCTCTCTGAAGGGGCTGTCGGTCCCGCTGACATCATGGTGGTCTCTGCTGATCACCACTGGAGCCTGAGTGAGTACACAAGACAGAGGCACAAGATATGATGCATAGTGCATATTAATGACCATAATTAAATGAGTGCTGCAGTGTGTTGACTTCAGTAGCTTTACCGAGACTCTGCCCTCAGCAATGGCTCTGTTTATTGCTAAGGCGATGGATACTCTTCCTCTCTGGTCTGAATAGAGAATACGAGCCTGTGAACCTACAACCTAAACACAAACAACAAATAAAGCATAACTGCAAACTGAACAGTAATGCCAACAGTAAAGGTGCGCTTCATGGCGAAATTAATAGTGAAAGCAAAGACGGCTTCTTCATTTACGGTGCAACACGGACACTTTCTGTTTAAAATTACTGTGCTTTTTTATCACTATAAGAAGATTACAGAACAATTGTGACAGCAATTGTGTCAAAATGACGGACATCATTTATTGAACGTGACCTGACATCTGATATCTATAACAAACATGCCGTCTAAAAAATCCGCTTTTTTTTTTTTTTTAAATAGCTGGATAATTCATGACATTTACCACAAATGACAGCTGTGCATCAGGTTAGGACTTAACACACTTGAATATGTTCTTCACAGTCAGAGATTAAGCCAGAATACAAAGTTAAAGTTATTTCAGTTTGGTGAACTAATACTGTATGTCAACCCTATATCCAGAACAAAGAACAAAGTGAACTAACTGACAATTTTTTAAATTAAATGGATAGTTCACCAAAATGAAAAAATTCTTTCTACTTTTGAAAACAAAAGAAGATTCTTTGAAGAAAGCTGAAAACCTGTAACCACTGACTTAGTAGGAAAAACAAATACTATGGAAGTTAATGGTTACAGGTTTCCATCTTGCTTTAAAATATTTAATTTTGTGTTCAACAGAAGAAAGAAAGTCCAACATGTTTGGAACAAGTGAAGGCTGAGTAAATGATGGCTGAGTAAAATTTTGGCTAAATTTTCCCTGTAATAATTTCTCTCCCTGCTTCTGAAATTCAGAGTCTGCCACAGGGTTCCTGGAGTAGGGCCATATTAGAAGTGTTTTTTACTGTATAAAATACATTACGCATTTGGAGAGTACCTGTAAACCATGTATACAAGCAATGTGTGTCTATGTTTGTGCATTTGTGGTATACAGTGTATTTATTTTGTAACTTTAAACTTATATAAATTGGGAGAGTTTACAGGGATAGTGTACATTTCTTAAGTGTTCAGTCAGTTTAAAATTTGTGTCAATTTCTTGCAAAGGTAGATGGCTGCCCTCGAATGAAGAGTCTGTGTATCCAGAACCAACAACAAAACCAATCTGCAGGGACACCACTGACTGTCCTTTGATTTCACTGCCTAGGCACATTACAAAAAAGAGAAATGTACCAAAATGCACCAGCTATAACATAGTTACTTTTTAGCATGTGGGACTGAAGATAGCTTGAGTGCTTAGCATAAAACTAAACTAATGAAACAGCTTCTTTAGATTATGCAACAATTTTTTCATCTAATGAATGCTAGGGGGAAACATATTTGTTTGTCATGAGAATCTGTTTCTTAAAAAATAATGATAAAACCTAAAATCTTGCCCAAAGACACGCAACTTCTCCTGTACACTTAAAGGGATCTTGGAGAGTATGATATAGATGAATATGTTGTGTCTGAATGCTAAAATGGGCAGTGTTAACTAACCCAATGTTACAACACTCCTCAGTCTCCCATATTTCTTAACGCAATTATTTTCTTTCTCACAGAAACGCTGCAGGTAAAATTATGATTTTCTGATATCTCTGCTATTTGTAGATGTAAAATTAACTCCTGAAAAGATATGATAGCCCTATACATAGTAATATATACTGTATTTTAATAGGACAAAAAAGAGTTATATGTTCTAAACATATGTGCAAGCACCAATTGAATAACTTGGTCCCTCTCTGTAAACTGTGCCCCCACCTTGGCCCCTGCTTTAAAAAAAAATCCTAGATCCGCCACTGATGTAATGATGGAAAAACATAGGATTTTGTAAGGCCAAACCAAGTGAACCAAAAATAATCAATTTAACCCTTCTATGGTTTCTTTAGGTTTACATTTAGTTTACAACAGTTCAGTGGTAGTCTGGAAGGGTTACTTGCGTTCCTTTTGTAATGTGAAGAACTTCCTCTGTCAAGCACATGGCTAGCTGGTCATCAGTTCTTTGTCTGGAATCTGGATTTTCAAGTTCAAAACTGTTTTCTGTTTCACTGCACACTAAACTTAACTAGACACTCGATGGAAAAGAAAGAAAGGTATCGGAGATGGGAATGTCTGAGCTGTGCAATTGACCAATTTTCTAGACTCTCTGGGCAGTGGCCTTAGGTTACAAGCTTTTATAAAGATATTGGTTTGTACCCACCCTCCGGAGCCGAGTTGACCAATGAGAATTTAAACTTTTGGTTTCAAAGCGGGATGATTTGCATAGGCATTCTAGTTGTAAACTGATGCAGAAATGTTTAAGTTTCTTAAAATGTTAATATGTTGCACACGTATTAAGATGAAATGTAAACAATTGTTCAGTACATCCAATTAGCTTTGCAGGGACATCAAACATGAACTATCTATGAGCTTGTTTAGAGTTAAACATTGATTGCAGAGGTATTAAAACCATAATATTAATACAGGAGCAAGAGACTTGTTTCAAAACACGTGATTACATATAAAGAGAGAATAACAGTTTACATTAAAAACATCAGTCTTAAGCAAGGAGCTTATAGACGTTCTCTGTGTGTCCAGTTCTGAGCATTCCTTCATGTCGTAAATACCTTGGAATCAGATTACAACTGACCATCCAGTCTTTTCTGGATGGGAGAAGCTGATGCTGTGTTTGCTGACGCATTTGTTGAATAAAAGCAAAATAATTATGTGTCTGATCGGCCATATTCTTTACATTTTTATTTCAGCTTTACTGTTATTTTTGTACATTCCAGGTAAACAAAATGTGTCATATTGCCTTATAGTGATCGACATGTTTAGATTAACTGACCAATTAAATAATATTTGCTTTAAATCAGTAACAGCAAATATGTGCTTTTGAGTTATGCTACACACCACCAGGCATCAGTATGAATAAAGTACAAATGTGAGCCATACCATCTTGTGTTTCCCAGCTTCGCGGATCCAGCGAATGTTGTCACTGTATTGCTGTCTGACTCGTTCAGTAACTGTGGAGCTGATGTCTTCTAGTACAGCAGTGGCAACTGCATCCGTCTCCACCAGGTCAGCAGGGTCACCAGAGGTACAGACCCAACGAAATGGCCCAAAACCCAGCGAAAAAATATCTCTACAAACACGAGCAAAGATTAAAGTGAGTTTGTGAGTGTGTGCGTGTTTGTGGATGGTTACTTACCCCATTATGTGCTGGACATATGAGGGATATTTAAACTCAGTTGCCCCTCCTCCTGTCTTCTGTACATCCGCACCTTAAAGAGACAGCAGAGGACTTTTACAGATGTCTATGTGTAGTTTGATGTTAGAGAGTCTTATTACAATGCTTTAAAAACTCCTCTTATTACTGGCTAATTATGGCATTTATGGTCAAATATAATTGTATTATTACATTTATAATGTATAAATGACCTTGGAAGTTAACTATGCTTTTTAAGCCTATTCTTCCAACTCTTTCTTACTTATTACTTCCAAGTCTATTCTTGTCATTACATAATAAAATACAGTATTTAATGTTTGTTTACTTTATTCATTTAGAAATTAGTCATGTGATACAGTAAGAGGGATAATAATCAGTTTTAATGATCTTAAATACCTACAGTAGGGTTGCCAGGTCTGCATAACAAATAAACAAATCTTCACAGTTGCTGTTCAATACAAATCACAGTGAAAACTGCATTAAGCTGGGTTCAACCAGGGTAAACTTCACACTCTGGGGATTTCCTTCAGCTGAAATCATGTTTTTTTCCCTTGGTTGAACCAGCAGACAGAAAAATG
Organism: Danio kyathit; assembly: GCA_903798195.1. Classification (NCBI taxonomy): domain Eukaryota; kingdom Metazoa; phylum Chordata; class Actinopteri; order Cypriniformes; family Danionidae; genus Danio; species Danio kyathit. Next base: position 48,798,395 of record LR812524.1, read on the forward strand.
TACCAACAGTGCAAAAGAAGCTTAATTCCACAAGAAAATCACATACTTGGCAACATTGCACTTCAGAGCAGTGGCAAGGTTACATAAAGGCTTACTCAAATTTTTTGCTCTATTTCTGTTACATATTAGATTCTAGAATAATGTTTGGACTTTGACGAGAGCTGACCCTCCAAATGTGTACTTCTATGGGGAATGCTACATGCAAGATCTGTCAATCTGTATTATTAAAGTCCCTTTAAGTCATTTAACTCGGCAGCCATCTTTGAAACGCCTCTCAGGCATTCTGTTTGAATGTGGAAACATCAAATTCTCCAAAATTGCTTGCCAAACTTAACGATTGAATTATATATTAGAAATCACCAATAAGATTAAACAACAACTGTCTCTTTAGTTTCATTCCTAAATGTTCGAATCACACAAAATCTGCAGAAATCCACGTCTGGTCCAAGCCACTCCCAAGAGAATCTTCAGTCTATAGCGATTGATGATTGGCTCCTGTACTAGAAGGTGGGGCTTCATTTGCCATATTGACCGTTACATTTTTTCGCATTCGAAACTATACAAGTGACATGTCTTTTGTTCTCATCGATCCAACCCCTTGAGCGTTTCCACTTTTACTCATGGGATGACCAATACACTGACCTAACATGCCTGAAATCTAGTTTTTATTGGTTGAGATATTTAAACGTTGTTGGAAAACACTCCAAAATAATCATTATCATCACCATTGTAACACTTCAGATGTCCTATAGATTAAAAAAAAAAAAACGCATGTAATGTCACTTTATGATGATTATAATAGATTGGAGATGGATTACCATTTTGAACAGGAATAATGTTCCAGGATCAACATAGATGTTAATCCAGAATCGCGTCCTACTTTGCAAAATCACACCCATCACATTGGAAACATCACTCATTGAGACACCTTCTGCTTACAATGAATATTAGACCATGAATAAAAACTGACCCATAACCAAGGATTTGTAAAAGACTTGATGCTTCATAAAGCACTTTTTGAGGCAGATAATGTTAATATTGTTTAATTATATGCTGTCATATATCATCCACTGTAAATGTACTTCGATTTCAGAGTAATACTCAGATCCAATCTATTTAGCCTCACCATTGTTTCAAAATGATACCTGATCACCCCCAGCAGGCACACAATGTCATAAGACATTAATATTTAGTTAGATTTAGGTCGTGACGCCAGGTGATCAAAACTCAATGTCTAGCCAACGTCTAAAGACAACATTATTTTGACGTCCAATAATGACGCCAAATGACGTTGATATTAGGTTGTGTTGGAAAGTGACAAAAATCAACGTCAAGCCAACATCTTAAACCAACGTCAAATACTGACATTTATTCATCAGGTACACCAAACCAAAATCTTACATCTTATAGATGTCACAGTGGTAACATCCAGACAACGTCTAGCTGTGACATCATTAGACGTTGATATTTGGTTGATTTTAGGTTGGACATGGACGTTGGTCTGATGTTGGGTTCTGACGTCAACCCAATTTTCATTTCCAAACAAAATGGAGCGTCCCCAGGACATTGGGGTACAGCGTCAATCTGACATCATGTTGACGTCCTATATCATAATGGCAGGCTGACTTTTCACTTGCCTGCTCTCTGGGCCTCTAAGAGAAAAGCGTTGCCATAATCCCAGAAGAACATTCCAGCATCAGACAAATTATTGATGGCTGCAACATGCCTGCGAAGACTAAACAAGGAAGGGAGTTGCAGATTATGTCATTTGAACTTTCAGCAATCAAATCAAGCTATTTTAAAGTGTACCTCTCATGTACTAAAGTTTTGAAGCGATGCGGGTCAGTGTTCATGAGCTGACTGGCTTGTCTAAAAGTAAGCTGCACTGGGTAATATCCTCCACTGAACGGATTGTGAAGTGAAGTCTGATCAGATCCCAAATCGACCAGCAACTCTCCTGTCTTCTTAAACTCCTGGTACAGGCACTCCCTGAAACAAATTGCACTTATATTTCACTGGAAAAGAAAATACAGATAGAATATGAAGCGCACAACCTACCAGAGATCCACAATGTTTCCATGGTAGCCTAAACTCAACGCCGTCCCTGCCTTTTTGGCCTCTCTGTAAGATTACGAATGAGAATTGAGGTTATGTCTTTATGTCTTTGTTATCTTTTCTGTATATGTTACTGTACCTTATGCGTTGGATGCAGTGGCTCAAGTCACTCGTGACCTCCATCAGCCAGCCCTGCTCATGCCTTTTATTTAGAGGAGCTTCATCAACCTGTAGAGGCCAGATATATTTATGATTTTATTTGCACGTAAATGGGAGGAATCCAAACTCATTTTGAAGCAAATCGAGCCCCTTTGCTATATGGTTGTGTTTAATATTTAATATTATTTAATATTCTAAGTGGTCTTATAAGTTAAATTTTTAAAAGCAAAGCATAGCATGTTCACATTATTTCTGTATTTTCATAGTTTTTAATATTTTATTGTAGTTTTTATGGAAATTACTAGCTGAAGGGACATGGTTTTTATTTCAAATACACATAAAAAATAAACTATAATCCATCAGTTTTGTAAAAGCCATAATTTGATTTAATATAATTCATTAATAGTGCTCAAATTCATGTACAGTTTACAAATGTTTATATGTTTAGTTATGTACATTTGTTGAGTTCATCCCAATTCTTTTGTTTGTAATGGTTTGCTCTGCCCTTATTAGACTGTTCATTCATTCATTTTCTTGTCGGCTTTGTCCCTTGCGGGGTCGCCACAGCGGAATGAACCGCCAACTTATCCAGCATGATTTTACGCAGCGGATGCCCTTCCAGCCGCAACCCATCTCTGGGAACTTCCACACACACATTCACACTCATACACTATGGACAATTTAGCTTACCCAATTCACCTGTACCGCATGTCTTTGGACTGTGGGGGAAACCGGAGCACCCGGAGGAAACCCACGCGAACCCAGGGAGAACATGCAAACTCCACACAGAAACGCCAACTGACCCAGCCCAGCCGAGGTTCGAACCTGCGACCCAGCGACGTTCTTGCTGTGAGGCAACAGCACTACCTACTGCGCCACTGGGTTGCCCTTATTAGACTGTTTTAAGTTATATTACTAAACAGGAAAGTTAAAGAAAGAAAGACAGAGGTTATTGTTGTGCTGTTTGAAAATTCAGTAAGCATCTTTAAATGGAAAGAAACCAGAGTCAATTTATTGCCTGACTGATTTTTGAAATTTTGATAGTACAAGTTTAATGTAAGATAAGATTCTGATAGTATGATAACCTTGGATAAAAATATCACAGTTTCATAGTATCACGGTATTGTAATCACTGCTCTAAAATATGTTCTTTTTTAATGTCTGGGTAAAAAAAAAAAAAAAATCCCAATTAAACACAATATGATTTATTTTAGGAAACATTTAAAATATTTTGGATCAGTAGCTTTTGATGTGGAGGGTCCTTTTCAGCTGGAGATACTATTGCCCTAAAAACTAAATAAAATAGTTGCAAAAAACACGTAAATAAAAAAAAAACCTTACATATACCGTAGGAACGGTATAACATAAAGTGTTGTTGGTTTAAAAACCTCAACTTTTCCAAACTACGGTAAACCTTGAAAATGGTTATCGTCCCATGCCTAATCACAACACCAACATCAACAATAATAATAGTAATAATATATTATTTATTTTATTTTTTTAACCAAAATTTGACTTGTGCCCACTTTTATTGCCAGGAAAGTTCCAGAAACATCCAGGCTCATATTTTAGTCCATTCTGGTATTTTGAAAAACTGAAAACAACCATAATTCTGGAGGATGAATGTTGGTTTTAGCCTCCAGTGACTTTCATTTTAGATGTTTGTCTATACAATGAAAGATCAGCTGGAAACAAAACTGTTTACATTCTTTAAAATATTCTTTTGTGTTTCTTAAAGCATTTTCCCAAAAATATTTCTCAGTGGTTGATTCTGATCTATTACACAAATGAGCAATAAACCGAATACATCAAAAAATAAACAGTAAGATATTTAGGTGAGAGTAAGCATTATTTTGGGCCACCATCTCTAACCTCAGCAATGACCCCAACACATCCGGCAATGACTGCAGCCTTTGCTTGTGCTCCGCTCATGCCACCCAAACCAGAAGTCACAAACACACGACCTCTCAGATCACTGGAGCCCAAGTATCTCCGACCCGCATTGAGCACCGTCAGCTACACAGGCAGAGAGCATACTCCTTCATAGATATTTTTATTTATGTTTCGGAAAGTACAGTACATTTTTAATAGATGCTTTTATTACCATGGTGCCATGGACGATACCCTGAGGGCCAATGTAACAGTAACTTCCAGCAGTCATTTGCCCATACCTGAGAAAATACACAGAGAAACAAGAACAAGAGGCTTCATGCTGAATTTATCCAGCTCTAACATGGTAAATATGAACTATAAAGCATATAGCATAAAGTCACTGACAGTACAATCCCAACCAGCAACTTATTCAGTATCGATAATAATAAAACCAAATTTTCCTGAGTACAAAATCTGCATATTAGAATGATAGAATGATCTTGGATGCTGAAGACTGGAGTATGGATGCTGGTAATTCTGCTTTGCCATCAATGGGATAAATACATTTTTAAAGTATGTTTAAACATAAAAAAATATATATTTACTATATTACTGTATATTTAACATACAGTGCTCAGCATGAATAAGTACACCCCATTTTGAAAATGAAGATTTTTGTCTATTTCTCAGTGAATATAGGTAATATATTTTTTGTGTATTTGAACAAAAGAGATTTATTAATCTTAATCTAAGATTTATTACTTTAAAACAAAAAGATGTAAATAGTTTACAACCACTCCTGGCTTGTTTAGATGAGTTTAAACTTTGGCTTTAAAGCAATTTTTAAAATTTAAACGAAAAGAAAAACTGAAGTAATTTTTTTTGGGCACAAAGAAAATTCTCTGTTAAATGTGCTTTATAAATAAATATTGTATTGTATTAAACTGATATATTTATTCAAATAATATTTAAGTCACATCTTTAGAAATGAAAAAAGATAATACATTTAAATTCAAGCAAACAACAACTTTCAACTGGTCCCACTTTCTATTAAGTGTCCTTAACTACTATGCACTTGCATCATAAAAATAAATACAATGTACTTACTGTGTTCAAAATGTATTTAAGAACACTTGTGGTGCTCCTGAGTTGGGATAGCAGTAGAGCTATAGACAGGTTTGGTGGTCTGGGTAGGTTTAATGGTGGGTTAAGTTTTAAAAGATAGTCAACAGTGTAATTACAAATGTAATTACAGAAATTAAGTACATATGTAATTACATACAGGTGTTTAATCAGGCATAAGTAAAATGTAAAAACATGTATTTACACAATAGGTACACCGTAACAAATTATTAATTTCGGTGTAAGTACATATTAGTTGAGGCCACTTAATATAAAGTGGGACCAAATTAAATAAATATATATATATATTTAATTTCTCTTGATTTTTCCTCTTTTTAAAATTGTTATTTAATATTTTTATCCCTAACATATTTATATATATATGGGTGTACTAATTTTTGTAGCGTTATTTTTTAAGATTAGCTCTAGATTTGCCTTAAATACTAGTCTAATGTACAGTATATACACAAATATATTATATTGTATTGTATTGTAAAGCATCCTATTAAAAATATTAATTTAAAGATGGATTTAGTGAGGGGTGTACTCATATATGCTGAGCACTGTATTTACTGTTTTTTCTGTATTTTTGATTAGATAAATGCTGTTTGGTTAGCATTTGGAGACTGAACTCAAACATCCTAGTATGTAAGCTAATTTAACTAGTTAAAAGAGACTTGAATGTTTGAATGTTAATATAAATATATTGGTGAAATCTCACATGGTAATGCCCATAGCAAACATCTTCTCATATTCCTCTCTGGAAGAATAGTTTGGAATGACCTAAAAAAAAAAAAAAAAAAGTAAAAGAAATGCAGTTATTTTCTGTTTTGGGCAAAAATACTCACACAGAACAGCCAGTGTGTACAGTATCTTACCATGCCATTAGTAATAACACAGCGTGGAGAAGATGGGAGGCTGGGAAAGAGACCCAACGGATGACCACTGTACATCACAAGGGTCTGCTCTTCAGTCATAGTGCTCAGATAGTGCAAAACCAGCCAGAACTATACATACACCAACACATACACACAGAAACACAACACACAAACTGCTCAAAGTGTTCTGAACCTCATTACTTTTACTTACTGTATGTATACGTTTACATGTTCACTCACTGGCCACTCTATTATGTACATCCATTTAACTGCCCACTGATGCAAATTCAGCATCATCCAATCACATGGCAGTAACAATGCTTTTTAAGGATGTAGACCAGGGGTGTCCAAACTCTGTCCTGGAGGGCCGGTGTCCTGCATAGTTTAGCTCCAGCTTCCTTCAACACACCTCCTTGGAAGTTTGTAGTATACCTAGAAAGAGCTTGATTAGCTGGTTCAGGTGTGTTTAATTGGGGTTGGAATTAAAATATGCAGGACACCGGCCTTCCAGGACCGAGTTTGGACACCCCTGATGTAGACCATCTCTAGGATTTACAGAGAATGGTCCGAATGGTACCTAATAAAGTGTCCAGTATATAAACACACACACACACACACACACACACACACACACACACACACACACACACACACACACACACACACACACACACACGCACGTTGGTTTTGGTGGTTTATGAGGACTCTCCATCGATGTAATATATTTTATACTGTAAAAAACGATTATTATGTCACCATACTTTACACCTACCCCTAAATTTAACCCTCACAAGAAACCTGCGCCGAATCTAGAATTTTGACTCATTTAAATAAGACTTTTAATCATTTTGAATTACAAGGACACAGGGCATGTTCTCATAAACCCCTTCAACATTGTAATACCTAGGTTACCCATGTCATTATACAAATGTGTGTCCTCGTAAACCACCAAAACTAGCACACACTCAATTACCTGTGCCCAGTTGCTGAACACCTGTCCGTTTCCTCCATATGTGACCAGCTCTTGAGGAAACTGAAAACAGAATAAAAAAAATACAATTCTGTATGTAACCCACCAGTCCTATTGCAGCCAACACAGTCGGAGATGGGTTTGAACAGGCGATTATTCACATGGGAGTCGGTTGCTCTACCAAGGAGGCTAAAGACAATGGCCTCTAGTGTCTGTCGCTAGAGCACCTTTAGAGGTGAGAGAAGTGAGGATTACCTGCATAGCACTTTGCTAGCGGGCCTCCATTACACTCACCCCCCTAAACCTCTCTCCCATCCCGGATGAGCCCCCATTTGTAACCCACTGGTCCTACTGCACCCAACCCGGTCTGAGCTGGGATCGAACCGGCGATTCTTTGCATGGGAGTCGGTTGCTCTACCAAAGAGGCTAAATACCATGGCCTCTAGTGTCTGTCGCTAGAGCACCTTCAGAGGAATGAGGTTTACCTGCATAGCACTTCACTAGCTGGCCTCCGTTACATGTATATAACTATAAAGTAATAAAATATCATCTTCAATCCATCTAAAGTACATGATTCACTTGCTCAAATTGCATTGAACTGGCAGCTATTACATCAAAACATGATACAAAATGTGAAAATGTACCTGTGCAACAGCAGGATCCAGATTGTTCATAATCATAAGCATGATGGAAGCTGCATGTCTGGTTCTGCACGGGTACTGATCAATAGGATAGGCTCTGTAACAAACACACAGTCATTGATGCAGCGTGAAACCCCCATAGCTGAGATTTAGTAATTCAGTTGTAGTATTGTGTGCTTGTTTGTGTTGTACCTCATGCGCAGTGCAGGACAGAAGCGGTACATGTAAATGTGTCCATACTGTCTGAGCTCCTGTGCAAACTCTACAGCCAGAGTCGCATGCAGACTGGGAGGAAAGTATCTCAAAGCATTTCTCAAAGCCACCTAGACAGAGTTCAGAAGAGATTAACTCATGATGCAATCAGTTTACAAAACCTTTCGTTCTCTGTCCCTCACTAAGTTTTCTTCCCTTTCTCTTTTCAAAATGTAAACGCTTATCTTCTCTAATGATTGACAGGGCTCATGCTGTAGAAAGATTTGAGATTTGTTTTTTGTATGTTGTTAACCATTGCTGATCACTGAGTTGACCTTAAGCATTAAAACATCATTCATTATAAACATTTGTTTGTTTCTTTTAAAATCTAATTTAGTCCTGTGGTGCATAGCTGAATTTTCATCAGAAATCATTCTAAAATGACTTGATGATCAAGAAACATTTATTATTAGTAGTGTTAAATCATTTTTGTTTGTAATATTACTGTCGTTTTTTATACATTTTCATTCTTGCTGTTTTTATTCTTGCTAAAAACTGTTGATACCTTCAATTTTTTATTTAAATCAAACTAACAATATATATAACAATATATGTGTGGTTCCCCACACAAAGATAACGTATGATGACTTGTAAAAAGTTTTATTTACAATTAATAATAAAAAATAACCAATCATATGTATTAAAATATGCATATTTTGACCCACCCGTTCTTCGGCTGGAGTGAGGTTTGGAGTACGGACAGGTGCATGAGGAATACTGGGGTCTCGGCCTCGGTTTGGAGGAAGAGGATCAAGGGGCAACCCGGCACAGATCTCCTTTAGGCTGGACATCACTCCTGTATTCAGCAATATAAACAACTCCAGACAGCAGATATGAATGTGAAAACACTGTATCTCTGGAAGCTGAGTCTTATACTTACACGTTCTCTCTGGATTCTTCTGTTTTCTCATGAAGAGGTTAATATGCACACTGCCCTGGTGACCCTCTAACCTACTTCCTGTCACTCCATTGGACAGTTTACTTGGTTTTGCCTCTAGTCTCATCCAATCAGAAATGACAGATGTCTCTATCAGGTAATGATTGAACAATCCAGACGTGATGTGGCACTCACCCAAAAGCAAAAACACAAATCTCGACAGCATTCTCTTTAACCTGCATAAATCATTTTACAGATCTTAATGAATTGAAATCCATTTGTTTATACACTCAGATCACCAGAATGTAAGTTTCTATTCATTGAACTAAAATTACAGTGACAAATGTGGATGTATGTATAATATGACATTTGTGAATAAAGTATTATATTATATAGTATATAGTAGATTAAGTATTAATTGACAAGTTTTTTTGACAAATTTAATTATTTAAGAACGTGTTAAGAACTTATCATAACATTTGCCAGCTAGTGATGATCTGAGCCAATTTTGGTGAAAATTGAGAGAACCGTCTAGGACGAGTTCAAAAAAGTAGGTTGTGCAAATTATTAAAAATAGAAAAAAACTAAACCTTATGACTTTAGAATTTGGTGTCAGTTCGCATTGGCATGAGCCAAGAATACCGGTGGAAAAAAAAATTTTGATTGCAAAATTTTTAAAATTTTGAATCTTTGAAATTTGTATAGGTGGACAGATTTTGAGTTAGTGGCTTCAAATTTGCTGTGGTTAATGTTGAGGCTGTCCTCTATCAGTGTGCCATTTTCATACTGTACGTTTCGCATGAGCAGTTATTGGAATTGCCATTCAAATTGCAGCGGAAGGAAAATAATAATAATGGGAACACCAGATACTACAATAGATGCCTTTACAACTTCACTGCTTTGCTCCTAATTTAAAAAAAAAAAAAATTCCGTTCCCACAGACTATTCATATTACAGTCCACCACCGCAAGGTGCCACTCAGTTATTTTCAGGACTGTTTAATGGTCTATAATAAGAGCCTTCAAAAAAAAACATGTACAGTATATGACCAGTTTTGTGTTCATCATTGTTTGGACTATGTTGTTTGTACAGTTTGAACTGAGAATGAACTGGAGTTTGCTCAATACAACAATACAGAAGAAAAAAAGAAGAAAAAATCTACATATACAAGTTTTCAAGGCTCATATATGTAATGCAGCATCAAACAGTCATGAAATTGACTGATTGTCACCCTGGAGTGGTGCAGTGTCAATATGAATTTAAACTGGTTTGTGGAAACAGAGTTCTCTTTATGATATACATATAAACATATTATATTTCAATTCTTAAAATGCTTTTAATGTTTTTAAATAAGACAATTATTAAATTGACAATGTAAAAATATACATTTATATAAACATTATAATATCAAAATGAAAACATATTGATTATTTGTATCTATCAGAATTGAGCACGAAAAGAATTTTAAAGAATTGGGACTTAATTATGGGTTAAAATGTTCATATCGTGCTTCTATTATTTGAATCAACTGTTAATGCAGGCTGATACATTACCTTTTCTTAGATTATTTCAGATCATTTGACTACAGAAGCACACAATTATGTACAAATATTACATGATTAAAATGACCAATAAAAGGTATTTGAGTCTATAACCCTTTAATCTTAATATGATTCACATTTCACACACTCGTTTTGCTGTTTGACTTAAATCACACACATGATACGTCTCTATAGTTACACTTAAATGAGTAAGAATAAATTAAATGAGAAAAGAAAATGTCATTCAAATAAATTATAATGGGCTTGTGAAAATACTTTAATAAAGGGAAAATTCTCACTATTAACTAGCTGCTTATTATTAACATAGTGGCTGTTTATTAATACTTACAGTTGAAGACAAAATTATTAGCTCTCTTGTGAAATTTTAATAATTTTTACAATTATTTCTTAAATGATGTTCAACAGAAGAAACCTTTCACAGAATTTTTGTAAGTTTTTCTGAAGTGGTTTGTTAATACCAATAATTAATCCTTAAAATAAAGTGACCATCTTTATTAATTTTTTACATTTCCCCCCACAAGCTTTCACTAAACCTCCTTTATTTTATTAGATTTTTTGGACCTCATTTTAAAAAAACAAACTCACCATATAATCTACCTATATTTACGCTGTCCTTGTCTACATCAATAGATGATAGTAAATAAATGTTAATGAATTTTTAACTGGCTACAGGCAGCTGTGAGGGAATCTCATCCGTCTCAGTGGGCAAAGAGTCCGATTGTCTGCTTGTTGTGAAGTCAGAGATGGACGAGGAGTGTTTTTGGTCTGGATCTGCAGTCTGTAGATCATCGTTGTCCTGAGGGAAGAGTTCAGGATGTTGACGGAAACACTCCTGCATGGAGATGAACTGCTCCAGACAGTCGGAGCCCTTCACCTCTTCTTGACTGAGGTGAAAGCAGGTGAACGCAGACTTAAACTGCTCTCCACACACTCCACTCGCCATCCCACCCAAACACGGACAGTCCCAGTTTATCTCACCAGTTGGGAGGATGAGACCTGGATAAAGAGAACGTGAAGTGGACAACAAATCAGAAATGATTGATTATCAAGAATGAAGCATTGCTTTTTGACGATTTTATAAATTATGCCGGTTAAAGAGCATTTTCCTCTGATTATTCTCTCACCTTTTCCTTCAGGATCCTCATTTAGATCCTCCTCTTCCAGTTTCACAGTGCTGGGAATTTCATGCTCTTCCTTAGTAACAAATATGACTTGGTCTTTCCCTTTAATGAGGTAATGATGACATTTACTAGTTGTCAAGTAAATTTAACATCTTAAAAAGAAAGTTTCACTCTATTTCCTATCACTGGAATAAACAGTTTTAAAAAGGGGTATATTCTTGAAGGTTAACGTTTAGATGCACACATGTTGCTGTCACTAAGATTTGCAGGTGGGTCCCACTTTATATCAGCTATTTTAATTACTATGTACTTAAGCAAAAAAATAAAAATGTGCTATTATTTATTGCTATTATTATCATCCTTTACTTGTTTCAAACAAATTTGAGTCTTACTTATTCTGTTGAACACAGAAGAAGACATTTCAATAACCCAGTAAACCTGTAACCACTGACATCTGTGGCAGGAATAACTAATTCTGTGGAAGTCATTGATTACAGGTTTTCAACATTATTCAAAATGTGTGTTCAACTGAACAACAACAAAAACAAAAACTAATTTATTAATTTTATGAGTTGGTTCATTCATTCCTTCATTTTCTTTTCGGCTTAGTCCCTCTATCAATCAGGAATGAACACAACGAAATGAACCACCAACTTATCCAGCATATGTTTTACGCAGCGGATGCCCTTCCAGCCCCATCACTGGGAAACACCCATACACTCTCATTCACTACAGACAATTTAGCTTACCCTTGTCTTTGGACTGTGGGGAAAACTGGAGCACCCGGAGGAAACCCACGCCAACTCAGGGAGAACATGCAAACTCCACACAGAAATGCCAACTGACCCAGCTGAGCCTCGAACCAGCGACTTTCTTGCTGTGAGGCGAGAGCGCTACCCACTGCACCAACGTTATGGGTTGATTATTTTTATTACATATAAAAACAATTATGGTGACATGGTGGCTCAGTGGTTAGCACTGTTGCCTCACAGCAAGAAGGTTGCTGGTTCGAGTCCCCACTGGGTCAGTTGGCATTTCTGTCTGGAGTTTGCATGTTCTTCCAGTGTTGGCGTGGGTTTCCTCCGGGTGCTCCAGTTTCCCCCACAGTCCAAAGACATGCGGTACAGGTGAATTGAATAAGTTAAATTGGCCGTAGTGTATAAGTGTGTGTTTGTAATTGTGTATGGGTGTTTGTTTCCCAGTACTGGAAGGGCATCCGCTGTGTGAAACATATAAGTTGTATAAGTTGGCGGTTCATTCCGCTTTGGCGAAACCCCCTGGTGACTAAAGGGACTAAGCCGAAGGAAAATGAATGACTGAATAAGTACAATGCACAAACGTGTACAAGATTCAGAAGACTAAATTTAACATCAATGTTGTTTATTTTATTGTGGTCAATGATAAATATCAAGGGATATTATTCAGCTTATCAGTTCGTCTTGTAATTTTGACCAATGTTTCTTGATTTTTGTTAAATATCTGTAATATTGCATTTCGATTTACATCAGCTTGCATATGAAAGAAAAGAGAATTTAATTATAACCAAACTAATTTGTGAGGCTTCCCCCCGTATGCCGTCAGTGAGGTGGAGACCAAACAAGGTCAACTCGTTTTATGACTAGCTTATATTTCACAGACCTCACGGAAATTCTGCGAGTAAACAGTCAATAAGAGTCTGAGAAACTTTTATTCAGAACTAAAAATCTAAATCATGAATATATTCTGAATTAACGTTACCTTGCCCGTTGATAGCTGTCATTTCTTTTTACAAATATTGTAATGGAAATTTGTCAACGCCAGATAAAATTCACCTTCTTCGCGGATTTCTTTTATCTCAGTAAAAGTGCTTAGTTAACCACCAAAGATCTACCGTCCGTCTCGTCGTTCTGTCATTCATTTGGTAGGAGACGCCGCTTTCAGACCACAGACCCACGTTACAAAATCAAACATTATGACGTCATAAAGAGTAGACGAGGACCCAACATGTTTACATCTCATATCGCCTGCGAGAAAAGAAAAACCCTTTAGAAACGGATTTTACTGTAATTGTTCACGGAAATCACGGAGAAGGTTTCAAAGTATTAGAGCCTGTTCGGCTAAACGACTTAACAGCTTCTTCCCACAGGCTGTTAGAGCCCTCAACTCTAGTCAATTTACCTGCATTCCTGAGTATGTTCCATAAAAAGTGGAACAAACCACCTGTAGAAAAGACCCCCTCTCATCTCTCTGACTCGTGCAGCAGGTTGCACATTTGCACTATAGACACTTTCTTAATCACTCCATGTCTCTTGGAAACATTGTGGACTTCAAATTGTGCTTCATTCAGATGAGTGGGCTTGACAAACCACCTGTAGAAACGCTCTTCTCTCTTATGCACCTGACACTTTATCTAAACTCCATTTTACAAGAAGTCAGTAAGGGAAAATGTACCACAATCATGTTGCACTGCTTGCCTCAACCTTAAATAACTCTTTTGCACAATATTAAACCATAAATAACTATTTTTAAGTCTGTCTTAATGATTATAGTTAAGTATCGTATAGTATATGTTAGTTATGCATAGGTTTTTTAAAATAGCTCTTATGTCCAGTGTTGTTTGTATTTATGACCTATGCTCCGTTGTCCTGCGAGACACAACATTTCGTTTCTCTATATCCACACATGTAGCAGAATGACAAAAAAGCTCGACTTGAAACCACGAATCATACCAGAACAAGACGTGTACGCTACATTGCTCCAGCCATAGACAATAAACACCAAAGATAATATGTACTTAAATATCACATTACAATTTTGGTTACAATTAGGCCAATTTTAGACCTTTTACAATGTCTGAAACTGTATCCTTTCAAATACTCGAAACAGTTTGTTTTACGGTTTGCATGTTGCAGACAGATCTACTCACACATTAAACAATTCAGTATCTCCCAAAAAATGAGTTTTTATTGAGAATGATCAGTCTTTGCTGAATATATTTGTTCGGAACATTTCTTTTTACAGTCCAAAATAAAAAGAAAAAGAAGGGCTTATTATACATGGTTGCACACAGCATTAAATGTCATATATACAGACACCCGATGATACAGTAAAAAGGGCTTAATTTGGGAAAGTGACCACTTCTGTCTGTCACTGAAGCTTTTACTAAAGACCAGGTACTTTCAAATACAGAAAATCCTTGCTGTCTATTGTGTAAGATGTTTTGTGTACAAAAAAAGATCCCAGCGTTATGAAATACATGTCCAACAAACACAGAAAAACCACACACACACACCATTGGTGCCAAACTGTGCATTGCTTTACTCCTATGCTGCCTTGTTTAGAATTGACAGTTGCTGACTGGAAAACAAGAACCTGTGGTTTAGTTCTTAAATTTGTAGCCATAACTAAACAATCACAGTTTTTATGACGAAACACAGTACGATGTGTTAGAAAGAAAAGAAAACTGCCTGTCAGCTTCACATACAAGACCGATATGACTGACAAACACGAAACAGTTCTGTCAAAAATGGCAGTGTCAAGTAAATCAGTCACCCAACAATCAATACTCTCTGGAAAATCCTTTTTTTCAACAAGGACCAGGCAGGAACTAAAGAAAAGAGTGGATGAATGGATTCGGTGATAGCTGGAGACAGATGAAGGACAGACTGATGTGAAGGGAAAATTTAATTAATCTAAATATTCCTAGTCAGAGCTCACAGAGTCCATCTTTACTGTTCCATTACTGAAGTTCAGCCTCATCACTGAA
The DNA here is from genome assembly GCA_903798195.1 of Danio kyathit. Lineage (NCBI taxonomy): Eukaryota > Metazoa > Chordata > Actinopteri > Cypriniformes > Danionidae > Danio > Danio kyathit. Next base: position 48,813,649 of record LR812524.1, read on the forward strand.
TTTTAGAAACGTTTTGCCACTTCTGACATACAGGAGAACTTACTCGGCCTGAGCTAGCAGCTAAGAGCACATTCTCCCAAGACAGCGCTCGTGACAGACCACTAATAATGCTCAAAACGCACCGAAATAAAAAATTAAATGACAATGACAATCATAAAAATAATAAAAAGGTGTCAGCAAGTATGTATGTGATTTGTGAGTGTCCTTGTTTAGAAGAGTAACGCTCCCATGCTGCCGACTTCACTCTGTTCCTTAACAAATATCTCAAAGTACTGATAGATGATGGTAACAGCCAATAGGATTCCCGTTCCAGAGCCGATGGCGCCCAGGAAGTCCGCCATTACTGAAAGGCCTCCGATACACAGTCCACCAAATGCAGCCGCTGTGGGGATGTATCTGGATGACAGAGAAAGTGTGAGGTTAATAAAAGTTCTGATAAGAAAGCATTTAAAAGCAGCGCATACATGTGTGTGTGTGCCACTCACCTGTTGAGTTCATGAACCATGGAGGTCTCTCTGTGTCCTCTCATCACCATCTGCTGTTCTTTCAGCTGCTTGGCTACCTAAAACACACGCAACACATTCAGCCCATTACATATCATAGAATCAAAATGTATGTGTCGATAAATGAACTATAACGGGGGACTCACATCTTTGGCAGAAGATCCAGAAACCTCAATCCAGGTCTTAGAAAAGAAGGCACAGGATCCCAGCATGAACACAATGTAGATCACTGCATGAACTGGGTCATCGAGCACAGAACCAAACGACTCCGGAGGAGACAGATAGTAACAGAGACCACCCACAGGATAGGCGCGCGCTGGACCACCGGATGAGGTGTCCTAGGGAAAACAAAATGAAGGTTTCTTTACTTCATCTAGTTATGTTTGCTTTCTGGATCAAGCCGTTTTTCATTATGCATTTTTTTCTTCAATTGAATTTTCAAGTATAAGGCCCTGTGATTTCTGCAAACACAAATGGAAGCGGAAATAAGAGTGAAATATCATGGAACTTGGCAAATTTTGAACATAATACTATAATATACTACATAATACTACAATAGTATGAATAATTCAAAACAACATTTAAGAAGTGGTGTAATTAAGGAATAATCACACAATTGTTTGGAAGTGTTTTAACGGAACAAAACACAGTGTGGTACGTCAAACTTATTTATTAGTGTTCCTAAAAATGTAATTTAGGTATTAGTTCATCTTAAAATTGAAATTCTGTTATTAAATTACTCATCCTCATATTATTCCAATGCCCTGAAACCGTCGTTCATCTTTACAAAAATTGAGAGATTTTAGATGCAATCCAAGAGTTCTCTAATCCTCCATAGACAGCAAGACATTTTAGATTTTGAGGATCTTGGGACCCTTGCTGTTTATAGAGGATGAGAGAACTCTCAGACTTATTCTAAAATGTATTTGTTTCAAAGATGAACAAAGGTCTCGAGCAAGGTGCAAATTATACATTGACGATGGGTGGGTGGGGGCGTCAACTTTTTTCGGTAGTAGTTTGGTAATGCATGCTTCAGTAAATCAAATTTAAGAAGGCATTTAAATTACATCTAATTTATTAATAAAATGTATACGTTTTCAGTGTTTTGAGGAATATTTTGTGACTATTTTAGAGGTTACTGTAGGTCAAACTATACAAATTATGTGTCTATTTCTTGTTTTAGGCTACATGCAGATATAAAAAGCTATTTTATATATAACGTGTTTTGGGAATGCTTAAGAGGTCTATCTATGCTCTAGAACTGCCAGTTTCAGGGTTTTTTTTTTGAACAACAGTTTTTATTTTAAACATTGTGATACAAATTGACAAAAGTCTAATTTTTCAGTTTAGCAAAAAACAAAAATTAAATGAAAACAAAAATACAGCAAGAATAATATAGATTTACAATAACTTAACAGTTTTACAGTTAAATGATGTTTCTTAGCATTGATTGGCACGATTATGCATTCACAATGGTATAAACCGTTATGGGGGGTCAAATGAATATTTATATCATATTTAATTATTACTTTTTAAGATATAGATCAAAGATCAGAGAAAGCCATTTCTTACTATTAAAGGTCTGAAAATGTTGTTAAATCATTTAGTTGAGGAAAAGAAATTCAAGTCCTAAAAAAATTCAAATGAATATTAAACAGATGTCACACTTACAGACCAAGTCCCCAGAAGGTTGACCAGGAAGTTGCCGCTGAATCGAGTGGAGAGCATCTGAGAAATGACGTAAAGATTGGAAACCAGAGCAGACTGGAGAATGATGGGAATGTTGGAGGTGTAGAACAGCTTGATGGGATATGTGTTGTATTGGCCACGGTAACGTGCAGACTTGATGGGCAGATCAACTCTGAAGCCCTGAAAATAAAAAACGTAAATAAGATTTTCAATTACAGTTGTCAAGTACTTATCATGATTGTGCTTATATTCGCCATGTCCAACCTATACATAAAACAAGTAATGACCAGATAAAATAAATACCTATAATCAATTAAGTACCTAAATTAATCTTAAAAATTGGTTTCTGAGAGAATGCAGCAATAAAAAAATAATTCAGTTGAATTATTAATAAGTCTGGACAATTAGCACTCTTATATAAAAATGTAAAATTGAATATAACTGACCTGGAAGTATATGACCACAGCAAAGACGAAGACTGTAGCGATGAGGTTCATGAGGTTGGGCAGGTTCTGTCTGTAGAAAGCCTCTCTCAGAGCTCTGACTTTATCAGTGCGAGTGGCCAACAGGTGGAACAGAGCAATAATGGCTCCCTCAAACTCAGTACCTGAATACACACAAACAAAATTTAGCCAACTCGTCATTCATGACACTACAGCATGGCCCAAAATAACATGCTGTGTCCTGAACACACACCTCTGCCTGTGTTGACCGTGGTTGGGCTGAATGCTTTCCATACGATCGTCTCACATATGTTAGTGGCGATGAAGAGAGAGATACCAGAGCCCAAACCATAACCTTTCTGCAGCAACTCATCCAGCAGTAACACGATCAGACCAGCCACAAACAACTACAGAAAAAAGAACAGAGTTAAATCACATCCCTCATACTCTCTCTTTAATAAAAATCAACAACATGCAACAATATAGAAATCCCTGAGCTTGAAAGCCACTTCATACAGGTAATAAATATACACATTGTAGCCATGCTCTCTCACCTGAATGATGATCAGCAGACAGATGCCAGCACCCATCTCTGAAGGGTCTCCATACATTCCAGTCATGACGTACACAATAGCCTGGCCAATAGTGATGATCATACCAAACACTGGAAAACAATTAAGCAATTACCATCACTGTTGCATTATAATAACGAATCAATAACTCAGTAATATTAAAGGGATAGTTCACTCGAATTAAAAATGATCACTCTGAAGTGGTTTCATACCTTTATGAGTTTATTTTTTCTGCTAAACACAAAAGAAAATAATTAGAAGAATGTTGAAAATCTGACTTGCATAGTAAGAAAAACAAAAATTCTATGGAAGTCAATAGTTACAAGTTTCCAACATCTTTTTAAATATTTTATGTTCAACAGAAGAAAGAAACTGAAATACATTTGTGACAAGTGAATGGTGAGTAAATGATTACAGAATTTTCAGTTTTGGGTGAACTATCCCTTACTACAAGCATGCAAAAGAGTAACTTGTAACCCTTACATTTTTGGGCTCCATTAAAGAGCGCTCTGTCTTTCGGTGTGTCTCCGACCTCAATGATTTTAGCTCCAGCCAGCAGCTGCATGATCAGACCAGAGGTCACAATGGGAGAGATACCCAACTCCATCAAAGTACCTGAAAAACACAGTCATTATTACATTTTGCAATCCACAATACCACCCTAATGCCAAAAAAACTATTTATTTAACAAATACTGTAGAGTGTAAATGCTTAAAGTAACACTACAGGTAAAAACTTTGCGGTATTTAATTAATTCGCAAAAATTAGTGTTTTTTTTTCTAAAATTATATGCATTTTGTTAGTTTTAATTAAACGCACCTCACTGAATAAAAAAAAATGTTTCTTTGAAAAAAAAAAAATCTTACAATCATTTAAGGTTTTAGGGTGATGACCATTACGTGCTTGATTAAACTAATGTTAATCAATAAAAACATAGACTGAGGTAAAGTTGGTTTTATATTCAAACTCTTGTTCATCTAAAGGTGTCTATATTGTTTACAGTGTCACTTTGAATATTGGGTATGAAGTATGACTTCAAAACAACATAAGCACCATTTAATTTAATTGACTGTGAACACTGTTGTTCTTTGATAGTCATTGACTGCTAATATAATTCAGAATTTGCAAATAATACTTTTCTGAAAATATGTTAAGGAGAATTTGCGAATATAAAGCTAACTTTACCTCAATAAAACATAGCACCTTATTAATTGTGAATTACACTGAGAAGTGAGAACAGCGTCTTACCTCTGTTGGAAGCCAAGATGACTCTCATCCAGTAGAATGGATCTGCCGAGTCTGAAGACATGATCCCAAACAGTGGGATCTGAGACAGAGAGAAACGGTACATTCATCAGCTCTCAACTAAAATCTTGACTTTGCACTTCAGTAACTGGAGCACAATGGTATAGAGTATGTATCCATACGCTGAATATCACAACTTACCTGACAGCAAACAAGAAAGATGAACAATGTGATGGCAGTCCATAGCACCTTTTCTCTGAACTGGATCTGAAACAAACAAGTATTAAAAAGTTAAAAATGCTGTTTATTACACAAGTTTTTTTAAAAAAAAAGATACACGATATGTACAATGTTTTACCTTTCTTTCTGGTTTCTGGATTTCAGGCAAAACCGCACAAAACGGTTTTATTACCTCCAAGAACTTAACTGGAAATGAAAAAAAACATGAGAAATGTTACATAAATTATTTCATGCCAGAAAATAAAACTACTTACAATTTCACTAAATGCAACAGAACACGTACTGAACCATATTACTGCAATTCACCAACATGAAAATGCATACCGAGATCACTCAACAACTGATAAACAGTCTAGCTTTTCCCAAAATCCTTGTCGAGCTACTAAGGACAACAACTGTCCAATCTAAAGCGTCGTCATCATTAAACTGATGGGTAGAAATATTCATATTTCCGACAATTCATACAATATAAGATTCTCTCATATTACACCAGACCTAACAACTTTATCAACCCCCCTGTTTTTGTTTCGTATGTTTTCACGTTAAACACATAAGTGCAATCAATTAACCTGAAGTCTGTTTTGCTAGCCTCTGAAATCTTTGACAACTTCCCTCCAGTCTTGCAGTCCGATATATTAACAAATAAGCCTATTTCACAGTATTGTGCCTTATTTCAAATAACCGAAGGCCTCGTTGACGGTTTGCAGAATTTAAAAAAAATCAAGCAGACGTGTTAAAAAAGTAGCTAACAGGCTAACGCTAGCTACTTGAAGACATTCAACCACTAGCCACCAGAAAAGCAATGTACACGTAACTTACACACAAATAACAACTGATGAATCAAACTAAATAAACCACAGAAAACCGTACACCCATTCCACTTGACTGCTCTGAACACATATAAATAATATAAATCTCAAACCCCTCTCTCAGGTTTAATCAAAGAAAGCTCTCTGGATAGCATGCTAATGGTGCTAACAGAACTCGAGAGTGAATTGACAGCAGATTTACATTGAATAACTCCACCAAACACAGGATAAATGCTCGAAAACTCTGCACTCACTCGCCATGATGACGGTCCCCTGAAATCACGGTCTCTGTCTGAAGTCCCAGTGAGCTGTAAACGGATAATTGGCGCTGCCGGTGCGCTCCGCCGCCCGGGTGAGAGAGAAAGAGAGAAGCGAGAGAAGCGAAGGGAGGAAAGCGCTTTAGAGACACGTCAACACTACACCGACTCTACTACACGTCAGATGAACGGCGAGTCGCGTTCTGAATCTTCTGTTTCACGCTCTTCAATTCGATCAAGTGGTCGGCACAAGTGATTTTACACATATTTTTCTAAATGTAAAAAAAAAATAAAATTTAATACATTAAATGGTTTCTTTAATTTTCTGAACAGTTAAATACTCAGAAGGAGATAATAATATGATAATAATATTAGTTATTATTAATGTTTGCTGACGTAACACAAACAGAAACGACTATTTACTATTTTGTTAACAATTTGTTGATAGTTTTCCAAACTAACTAATTGCTCCCACTCCTTAATTATAAATTCTCTTGTTAAATAGTAAATCATGGCTATATGTGTAACTTATTTAACTTATTTTATTTAGCCTTATTTTTTTTACTTATTAATTCGCTCCATAATTTTAAGTAAATTGTGCGTATAGACAACAAGACACTGCAGGGCAAAGCATCGATTTCACAGTTATACGTTTCATAAAAAATATATAGGAAGTGGGAACGCTAAACAAAAAAATAAAAATAAATCACTATGTACTTCCGGTTAAAAACGCTTGGGCTCCAGATGGCCGTTTGTCACGTTTTAATTATTTGTGTTGTTAGATATATACATTAGTTTCCACTTCAAAAATTATGTAATCATATTCTACTTTTAAACTATTGACTGTAATGAAGCTATGAGAGGATACAATAATGTCATCAAGACTTGTTCTCACATACATTCATATGTACGAATTTGCTATATTTTATTTAAGGTACAAATGTATGGAGGACGAAACCTGCAAAAACAATAAATCAATTGGCTAATTAATTAATAAATCCACAAATTCCTGTATAAATAAACATAAATAGTGCGGACAGATTAATAATTAAATAAATTACACGGATGTTGGGGGATAAGAAAATGCTAAACTGAACCAAAGACTATAGAACACAAAGGGGCTTTGACTGAACGTACATTTTTCCCTCTTTCACACCGCACTATTAATTCTTTATATATTTTTGTTTATGCAGAAGTTTGTAGATTTATACGTTTATTTATGCAGGAATTTGTGGATTTATTTATTCATTTATTTGCATATTTATTTATTTATTGTTTTATTTATGTAGGAATTTGTGTATTTATTCATTTCTTTGCGTATTTATTTAATTATTGTTTTATTTATGCAGGAATTTGTGTATTTATTTATTCATTTATTTGCATATATATTTATTGTTTTTGCAGGTTTCTATAGAGGACGAAACCTGCAATAACAATAAATAAATAAATAAATATGTAAATAAATGAGTAAATAAATCCGTAAATTGCAGAATAAATAATAAATAAAAATAAATGATGAAAAATAATAATAAATAAATAAATGTGCAAATAAATAAATAAATGTAATTAAAATCCACAAATTCCTGCATAAATAAATATATAAATGATTAATAGTGCATGCAGGTAAATAATTAAATAATTTACACGAAGGGGAATAAGAAAATGCTAAACTGAAAGTTGATTCCCCTCTTTCAAACATTAATTAATTTTTTAACGTAATTTCGTATTTTCTTTTTCTCAGCTCAACATGCTAATGAGAGGGTGTCTATCAATAAACATCAGAAGCCAGTCAAAAAAATCAACCAATGATGGCATAAAGACCGCCTTCTGATGAATGACAATATAATCCCCTACATTCGTGTAAATTATTTATCTGCCCGCACTATTAATTATTTATTTATGGAGGAATTTTATTTATTTGTTTATTTATTATTCTATTTATGCAGGAATTTATGGATTTATTTACTCATTTATTTATATATTTACCTATTTATTTATTTATTGTTATTGCAGGTTTCGTCTTCCATACATAAGCTTTCACTTTTGACCAGTTGATGTCGTGAAACCATTGGATAAAATTGAAATTGATTACCTTTTCTCTAATGCAGTTTGCCTCTTCAGCCAACAGGGGGCTCTGTGTACTCAGCCAAATATATTCTTGATCATTTTCTCATTCATTTGGACGTACACCATGATATTGCAAGAGTGATGCGTTATTAGGTCATAATTTCACTTAGAAACAATTTCAATGGCATCTTTATCTGTCTGATGGAATTGCTGAATATCTATAAACCAAAATACTTGATCAAGTTTTCAGCTATTAAATTAAAAGAACATCTCTGATTACACATATACCGTCATCAAAGCAGTTTATGTTTGCAGATAAACAAAACTCATCCTAAATCTAAAGTTAGTCAAAGTTTGAATTTAATATGTACACAGACACACACATTTGTATAAAATATTGATCAACATAAAACAAGAATTCACTGTGGTGCATTTTTTCTCCACAACCTTTTAATTTTCCCTCCATTTATATTATTTTGACATTTTATTTCTAACCCTTGTTGTGGATATAATTGCTTTTATTGACAAACAGACTGCATTTGTAAATGAATAGTGATTTAGTGTAGAATTAGTTGTAGATTTACAGGCGACAGACAATCTGACTCTCACACAGACGCACACCATTTGGTCTATTTTTGGAAAGAGCCCTGAGGATTTCATTCAGCACTGTTTCTGACTGCAGTTTCCACACACACACTTCTGAACAGTGGGCAGTTTTGTCCATCGTAGTTACATAACAAAATGTGCCCTTAGGAGACAACACCACAATGTCATTTCTGTATCTCTTTTTTCTCAGTCTCCTCTTTTTCACACAGTCTGACCATATCACATTTTAGATTCAGATACTGATTAATAGACCTGCCAAACAATGTCGGCCTTTGTTAGATCAGTCCTACTGCCTTAAAATATCAACGGTCTCTGATAGATCCTTTTATATATTTTCATAATATAGCCTGAACTTCTGCCTTTTATGTCTGTTTATGTCTTAAAGCGATAGTTCACCCAAAAGTTAAAGTTTCTTACCTATTACTCACACTCACGTGGTTGTAAATGTTTATGAATTTGTTGAACAAAAAAAACAAGATATCCTAAAGAATGTTGGAAAAAAGCAGCCATTGAAAAAAAGACAGATTACTACCGAAGTCATTGGCTGTTTTTACTCCTAATCATTCTTCAAAATATCTTCCTTTGTGCTCAACAGAAGAGAGTAACAGGTTTGGAGCAAGAAGAGGGTGACAGAATCTTTTTAGTTTTGGGTGAATAACCCCTTTAAATGCATTGTTGTCATTGTGTTAAATAACATTAATATAATAGAAAATAATTTGCGTAAATCATAATCAATAGCCATAATGTATTAGCCCTTTAGACGCAAATTATGTTTCAGAAAAATGTAAAAATATGTTTTCAAAGTTCTTGAGGCTCCTATAAATGAGACTAAATGATAATAATAAAAATTCAACTTTTATAGATTTTTGTCCATTTCAATGGACATCAGGTTCACTTCCCGAACATTATACCAACATAAAAACATTAAAAAAACATACATGATTGTTGGTATAATCTTGAAAATTCTTTTCAAAATCACAAACATTAAGATTGTAACATTTGTACTTTATATTTGAGGTTTTTTTTGTATAGATTAAACCTTGTTTATAACAAACTTTATTTTATCTTGCTCATCACTCCACATAATGTCCACATCTGAGATATTTCCATCTGCTATATGCTCAAGAACTTCAAGAATGATTATTCTGCATATGAAATAGTTTCATCATGAATTAGTAAATCGGTATAGATTTTAATATAAAAAAAGTTCAGTCAGCATTACTGGAGATTTCAAGAGTTCACACTTAGCTGATGATTTAATATAAGCTTGTTTGGCATGCTGTCCCGGGAGAGAGCCCTGAGCTTAAGGGATCCTCGAGCCCAGGGCTCCCCTCCGTTCGTAGAGCGAGAGGAGAGCTTAAGCTTAGGTAGCTCTCAAACTCCCCAGCTTCAATAGCTAACGAAACTCTTGAGAAGAAAGGGAGTTAGACAGTTGTATCCATTGCCTAAGTCTGTTGTGAATTAAGTATATCTTTGCGGGTGGGAGGAAACCGGAGGACCCGGGGGAAACCCACGCGGACACGGGGAGAATATACAAACTCCGCACAGAAACACCCACCATCCTGGCGAGGATTCTTGCAGTGTTCTTGCTGTGGGGCAACAGTGCTAACCACTGGGCCGCCGTGCCGCCCAATCTATGAAAAGAAGGAGAAGGGGGAGGAAAGGGGGGGTTTCTTCCATACGAAGATAACTGTGTACTGAAACTGTGGTTATTTATAGTAAATAGGGAATCATATGATTGGGAGATCATGATTAGTTTAATGCGAGACTAGCTGTGGTAAATCCCAAGCACGTGATCCTCTCGAAATTAGTTTATGAATAAACTTCACTTAATTTCAGTAATTTCAGAAAACCCATTGTCCTTTCTAATGGACAGACATATTTGAAAAAATCCTGATCTAAAGCTTGCAATGTTACAAAAGATTTGAAGTGCAATCCCTTCTTTTTACATACAATCTATAAAATATTGGCAAACATGTCAGTAAATCAGAATTAAAACATTGTAAATGTGTCCGGAGTGGAGTGATGCCATGCTGCTATTCAGTGTAGTGGATTTTTTCAAATTACAACATGCTGAGCCTTATCGTTATTTATAGATGACAATCGTCCACTCTCATGGACTGTAGGCTTTACATTAGATGAAATGCTCAGGAACCATAAAAAAACATGGGCTGATATATGATGTCTATTGTAATGGACACAGGGTCCGAAGGGATTAGCCTGATCACAAAATCAACCATATTCATTTATTCATTCATTCATTTTCTTTTTGGCCTAGTCCCATTATTAATCAGGGGTCGCCACAGCGGAATGAACCGCCAACTTATCCAGCACATGTTTTACGCAGCGGATGCCCTTCCAGCCGCAACCCATCTCTGGGAAACATCCATACACACTCATTCACTACGCACAATTTAGCCTACCCAATTCACCTGTACCGCATGTCTTTGGACTGTGCGGGAAAACCGGAGCACGCGGAGGAAACCCACGCGAACGCGGGGGGGACATGCAAACTCCACACAGAAATGCCAACTGACCCAGCTGAGGCTCGAACCAGCGACCTTCTTGCTGTGAGGCGACAGCACTACCTACTGTGCCACCGCGTCACCCCATCAACCATGTTTTAGGCTAATAAAATCTTTAAAACAGTGATAAAACCTAAAAAAATTTTTCAAATATCAAGGTTGCCTATAAATCTGATTACGCTGATTTTTATGTAAAAGACTTGGGATGATTTTGCACAATAAATCAAAAGTATATGAATTTAACACACTCTCAGAAACCGTACTTTCATTCTGTAACACATGAAACGAATGCTTATTATGTTCCAGATAAAGTCAAAAGAGCACTTCTGTACTTTAAGGCTAATATACCATGCAAACACGGATTAATTTCAAGTATAGTCTCAAAAAAAAAACAGAGCTATAGCCTAAAAACACTTTAAAAACATAAACACTACCATAACAGTGTAATTGAAATGATCTCAAATGTCCTCATGATGGTGGTGAATTGCAGAGCTTGTGTAATCTTTATCGCTATAATCAGATATTCCCTCACTGCTTCCATTTGTGTTTGTTTTGTTTTTTAGAGGGAAAAGATGCAACCCGTGTTTAAATATTCATCTGATTCATCTAACTTTTAGCAGTGCGGATTGTGTCTGGATGTTCACTAGTATATCCCTGCAAAGGTATTTTGCATTAATTTATTCAACTTTAAAAAACAGTAAAAACAAAGAATAAATCACCAATAACTTAGATTTTTTTTTATATTTCTTAAAGAAGTCAAAATATTTTGTACTATTAACTATTATAATTTTTAAGACCTCTAATATATTTCAATATGTAATTAATTATCATAATTTCAATGCTGAAATTTTAGCATCACTACTTCATCCTTTTATAATCATTTATAGAAATAATTCTAATATGCTGATTTGCTGTTCAAGAAATGTATAAACCATTAAAAGAAGCTTAGAGTCAGCATCTGTTTTTATAAACAATTATAGAAATTAACACTTTTATTTACCAAGATGCTTTAAATTGATAAAAAGTGATGGTAAATACATTTATAATGCCACAAAAGATTTATATATCAGATAAATGCTGTTTCTATGAACTTTCTGTTCATTAAAACAACCAGAAATAATTCTCCTCAGCTGTTTTAAACATAATAAAAAGCGTTTCAGAATTTGGTTTTACCCTTTAAAAGAAACAAACTTGGAAATAAATTTTTTTGCAGTATGAGCACTCTTCGTTTCAGGTCACTTGCAGCCTAAGCATTAATAATGAGAATGCTGTGACAGCAAAAATGCTGACGATAATTTAGTGATTATCTCTCAGACTGTACCTCACTCTCTTATCCGTAACACACCTCAAGGAGAGCATGACCTGTGTAAGACACAATAAACTAACACTACTTATGTAAGACACTGATTTCAGTCCAGACAACAGTTACAGTTTATTCTTTTTTTTATGTCATTTAATGAGCTGGTTTTTGTTATTTGAGACTTTTCAATGTAATTTGACTTATGTCTACTGTACATGAATTGTTGCATTACCTTCTGTGGGACTATTTGTACATGAATGCATTTATGAATGATTTTACTTAACTTACATTACCTTAAAAATAAAGGTTCCTTATTGACATAATTGGTTCCACAAAGAAACTTTAACTTACATGGAATTTTCATTTCCACAAGATGTTCTTTACTCTTAAAATATTAAAATATATATATATATATATAAAATAAAATAAAAAATAAAACTGAAAATAAAATAATGGTTGAAATAAGATTATGATTATTATTATTTTGCTTACCTAAAGAACCTTTTGGTGAAAGGTTTTCATATTGGGAACATTTTCATAATCTCAAGAAACTTTTTCCACTGTCAAGGACCTTTTTGTGAAATATCAATATTAATAATATATGGTCAAATATCATCAATGCCAATAAATAAATAATATATAATAATAGATCCTCAATATTTCAACTATCATCAATGCCAATAAAGAATCTTTATTTTAAGAGTGTATAAAAAAAGAAAGGTGCTTTTTAAGGTTGTCATTGCTTTATAAGTTTGTTGAGTTTCTTTCTTTTGTTGAACACACAAGGTATTTTTAATGATCTGGGTAACCAAACAGCAACATTAGCCTTTTACTTTATATTTCATAGCGAAAATATGCATGATTAAATGAATAAAGTCTGATTTTTTTACCTCATATCCAGGCAATGGTGTATATGCACACAGCCTTTCAATTTCAGTCAGCCAGCTCGAGGACTTCCGTCATCCCATGCAAAATGGCATTGTTTAAGATCTGATTTCTTCAAAAAACTGATATCTTTACTGCCTGGATATACGATATAAAGTAGGTATCAGACCAAACAAGAAGCACTGCATTAAATTATATTTCTTTCTGTCTTTTAAATATGGAAATTAATTTTAGCCCAGTATTTGCCTGCTGCTAATGACGGCATTTAAACGGTTTTTGTCTCTTTTTATGCTTTAACAGCCAAATGAACGCTAAAGTCTATTTAACAGATTACATTTGAATTACATTACAAGATCGATGCTGTTAAAGGAACCTTTTAAAATTGAAAATAGTCAAATAAACCTTTCACCTGAAATTCATCATTGGTTGAAAAACACTAGCTGTGCATATAGCCCATTGGCTTGGTCCACTTGTTACCCAAATTTGGACTATAACAGCCCAGCGTTTGTTAGAGTGTAGCCCTTTAAGGAATTTGTGACGTGTGGTGGCCACACCCGTTCCTTCACTGTGTGTGTGTGTGTGTGTATATGTGTGTGTGTGGGTGGGTTACACAGATGGAAAGGGTGTGGTCTCCACAACCGTTTCATATTCTCAGAAGGGGAATTTCCAGTTTGGAGTTCACCATTTTGATGTCTCCTCAGATTAATAGGAAGGTTGTGATGTCATAAAATTAGCAACACTGATGACATCAGTGGGATGTCACAATCCGTGGGTGATTCTAAATACGTATAGCCTTCATAAGAGTTCCTGGACAGCACAAAAGTAGGCCTCCTCAGTACCATATTTATTGTATCTTTTGGAAGCTGTTATTAAGTTGGAAAATAATTTTTTTCAGATAATAATTAAGAATTAATGTGGAGGACATAATTAACTCTTGCCCTCAATTCTGCTGAGTAAACAGATTTGGATTAATCCAGATTATAGTTCACTGCTGTCTGTTTTCCATGACACACAGCAGGTATCTGTGGGACTAATATAATTTACAAGTGGAATATTTGAATGTCACTTTGAGATTGTAAATAATAAATCACAAATCATGTCACAGTTTCATTTTCATTCATTAATTTTCTTTTCGTCTTAGTCCCTTTATTAATCAGGGGTCGCCACAGCGGAATGAACCGCTAACTTATCCAGCATATGTTTTACGCAGCGGATGCCCTTCCAGCCACAACCCAACACTGGGAAACCCCCACACACTCCAGCGCACACTCACATACACTACGGCCAATTTAGCTTATTCAGTTCACCTATACCGCATGTCTTTGGACTGTGGGGGAAAACCGAAGCACCCGGAGGAAACCCACGTGAACAAAGGGAGAATGCAAACTCCACACAGAAATGCCAACTGACCCAGCTGGGGCTTGAACCAGCAACCTTCTTGCTGTGAGGCGACTGTGCTACCCACTGTGCCACCGTGCTGCCCCAGTTTCATTTTCAAGTGGAGAAAACTTGTGGTACAAATGTGCTGCGTGTGGCGTTCACTCGTGCCCATAATTATTACTTTCAATTGATCTTGTTTTTCCTTTTTCCATTTTCAGTTTTCTACTGATTGATTTGGGCCTTCAAAACGAACGGAAGCGGACTTCTCGCAATCCCTCATTCCTCCATGCCACCAGTTTTTGACGGCTTTGTTGTGTTCTCCTTTATACTTTCCTTTTGATATTTATTTGGAGTGGGGAGTTTCAACCTGCTTTAGGTTTGTTTGGTTATTATTTATCATGTTGTTGGGCTCCCCATCTCTTGTCATTTTGGGTTGTTTTGCTGGTTATGTTAATAAATAATTTAGTTGGAGCACTTTAGCCGTTGTTTATTTATGTTACATTGTCTTCGGATCACAAGTCGTATTTAAATTAGGGACCGTAACAAATCGCAGAAAAATATGTTATAAATGTAATGAAACAAATGCCTATTAGGATGATAGAAATAATATAAACTAAAGTCAAATAAACAATTATGAAAATTATAACAATGATATAAAATAGCTATGGGATAATGTGCAATAATATGTAATACAGTCAGAATTATTAGCCCCCCTTTGAATTTTTCTTTTTTAAATATTTCCCAAATTATGTTTAACAGAGCAAAGAAATTTTCACAGTATGTCTGATAATATTTTGTCTTCTGGAGAAAGTCTTATTTGTTTTATTTTGGCTAGAATAAAAGCAGTTTTTAATTTTTTAACAAACATTTTAAGGTCAAAATGATTAGCCCCTTTAAGCTACAGTATATTTTTTCGATAGTCTACAGAACAAACCATCATTATACAATAACTTGCCTAATTACCCTAACCTGCCTAGTTAACCTAATTAACCTAGTTAAGCCTTTAAATGTCACTTTAAGCTGTATAGAAGTGTCCTGAAAAACATTTAGTAAAATATTATTTACTGTCATCATGGCAAATATAAAATAAATCAGTTATTAGAAATGAGTTATTAAAACTATTATGTTTAGAAATGTGTTGAGAAAATCTTCTCTCCATTAAACAGAAATTGGGGAAAAAATACACAAGGGGGCTAATAATTCTGACTTCAACTGTGTGTATCTGAAATAACATGGATTAAACCTATAGACTATTTGGGGTAAAAATAAATAAAGCAGATCTGAATATCATCTCTGTTCATCTGAAATATATAAAAGATTATTTGGGTCCTTAAAATAAAATAAAGAAAATAAGGTATAGGCCTAAAACAGTCAAATGTAATATGTAAATAAAATTATGAAATTAATTATGAAACATTGGTGACACAAAAACAACAACAAAGCGTTTACTAACTTGAATGTGTGTTCTTTGCTCTGTTAGTGATGTTGCAGTTGTATACTTTGCCCATAATAATCGTCAGCAGTTAAATGAACTTTGCTCAGAACTGAATGTTCATCATCACAGACAGGTCAAATCTCTCTCTCTCTCTTCTCTCATATGTTTTACCACAAACCATTGTCCTTTTTGTTTCCTTGCCATTTTTTTACTCCCCTTCATGCTATCATTCTATCTTTATGTCTTTTTATTCACATGGATATAGGCAATAAAGCCCTGTCAGTTGCTCTTTGTCTTGTTTAATCATTACCTCAGGGTGTTCAGCTAAAATACTCATACTTACATTATTAAAGTCTCAAACCTATAAATTTCAGGAACAAGTTAAAAATATAACCTTATCTAGGCCACAGACAATAGTGGGACAGAAATGTAGTTTAAGGTAAAAGTATTCCTGTGTCCTTGCTGATAAGAATAAATGAGCAAATTAATTAGAGAATCAGATAATGAACATATTGTGTAAGTTTTGCGATAACAAGGTCCCAAGAGAATGACTGAGGCGAAACGGCTGCATGTCTGACTCACGTACACTTCATTATTCAGTCTAACGAGGCTTCATGATGCCAATTAAAGGAATAATACACCCCAAAATCCACATCATTATTTTACTCAACGTGACCTGTGGGATGTTGTTGTTTTTTTCATATAGCACGCAGGTCATAAGGACTTATATGGGGTGTGTCCACTATTAACTGCACCTGCATTGCAAAATCCATTTTATATTTAAAACTTGGATTTTATACACAAAAATGGACATGCATGTGGACTTTAATGAAACACAAAACATTTATTTGCAAATAGGCTCATTTTACAAGTCACCTATGGGGTTAAACAGTCTTTGACCCTATTCAGCCAATCTCCATTTCTGGCAGGAAGACTCTATTGAGACTTTTAGTTTAGCTTTGCATAAATCATAAAATCAGATTAGACAAGTAGCATCTTGTTCAAAAAAAAAAGTTTTGATAATTTTACTGTTTAAAGATTGACTCTTCTGTAGTTGCATTGTAAGACCGACAAAAAAAAATTAAAATGGCAATTTTTTAGCCCGATATGGCTAGGAAGTACTCTAATTCTGGAGAAACAACAAAGTCCCTTTCAAGGAAAGTCTGTTCACTCAGTGGCCATATTTGCAACACTCCTAGGCAGCTCATTCAAGACCAAAGTCCCATGTAAATGAATGGGGGAATCCTGAAATCTGGAAAATTGCCCATTGAACTCACAATTGAATGACATATTTGGCAACAGAATCTGAAGTGACCGGTCCCATGATTGTTGTTGCTTAAGCTCTAATTACATTTAAAACATGTAATTTCCAGTTTGCACCAGCTAATGTTGGCAGGCACCAATCTCCTTTACATATGCAGTTATAAACACTGGAAAACAGACAAAACCTGAGGACGACACTGGAAAGACATGAGATGGGATCTGCTGTGCTGTGATGTTTTTTTCTCCTGTCAAAATCAAGGCACGCAGTAGCCACCAAACAACAAGGCTTGCTGTAACAAACAAGCAAATCTATGCAGACCCCTCCCCTGGAAGGTGGGAGCCCAGGAGTATTCCCCATTAATAGTAATGTGAGTGAACCGTTCTTTGTAGTATATCTATAGTTTATAGCAGGGTGCCCAAACTCGGTCCTGGAGGGCCAATGTCCTGCATAGTTATGTTCTAACTTCCGTCAACACACCTGCCTGTAAGTTTCTAGTATACAGTTTGATTAGCTGGTTCAGGTATGTCTAATTGAGGTTGGAACTAAATTTTGCAGGACACCGGCCCTCCAGGACCAAGATTTGGGACCTCTGGTCTATAGCATTTTTGAGCAAAAGGCTAATGGTCTAATCCAATTTAATGATTTACACTAAGCTAGGCTAAAAGTGCTCCCGCCATATTAGCTGAGTCAATGGATTTGTAGGGGAGTTGTAAAATGAGCCTATATCCAAAAAAATGAGGAATGTTGCTTTAAGGCAGTGTTTCTCAACCACATTCCTGGAGGACCACCAGCTTTGCACATTTTACATGTCTTCTTAACCAAACACACCTGATTCAGATTATCAGCTCATTAAGAGAGACTGAAAGGCCTGTAATGGGTGTGACAGACAAAAGAGACATCTGAAACATGCAGTGCTGGTGGGTCTCCAGAAACGTGGTTGGTAAAACTGCTTTAAGGTAATATTATAGATGAAGGTGGTTTATATTGCTTTCGAAAAATCAGAGTAATGATTCCTGAAAATTCAGTTTGTCTTCACAAGAATTTATTACATTTTAATATATATTCGAAATAGGTTTTTGCAGCAACTGAAGAGCATTCTGGGTTCCCTAAAGAACCTCCCAGTGAACAGTTCTTGAAAGAAACTTTTCTTTGGATTTTTAACTCAATGGATGGCAAAGGTTCTTAATCGAAGATGACAATAAAGAACCATGTTATGTTGAAATGATTCTTTGTGTGAGTTTGGGGTTCTCCCAACTTTAGTTTTTTTTAATCTGCATGAAAATGTCAAAGCACCTCATTAATGGTTTTCTGTTCATCTATTTTACTTTATAAATTGTAACTGCTTTGCTACCAGTCATCTGTTTTTCTCATTTAAGCTGTAAATGTAAGAATAGCGAGAACAAACTATTTAAATAAACAGTACAAAAGTAAATATTATAATAATATTCACTCACTCAATCACTTTCCTTCAGCTTAGACATTCCCTTTACTCATCTGTTAATGTGAGCACGGCTTTTATAATCACTGACCCTAATAATATATAAAAAACTATTATTTAACATATATTATAATAGAAATACACAAATTAATAATTTAAACACAATTTATATCCTACATGTCAGGTTTTTCTGAAACCTTATAAAAAATAAGCTATATTAAGACCTAAAAGTTCTGCTGTTTATACAAGCCGAGCTACTTTATGCAAATGAGCGTTACATAACAGAGAAGAAATGGCCTCTACCTTTAGTCTACTTACTGCTGCTTTCAGCTTATGGCCCCAAAACCCAGAAATTCAACTACCTTTTCTTCAATCAAACTATGCATCCAGCTAAAAATATGGAGATTGTTGCCATGGTAATCCATCATTATTATAAAACCCATGCTCACATCAACAGATGAGAAAAAGGGAATATCAGCTGAAAAGAGATGATTTTCATGCAGACAGTACTGTACATTCTTAAAAAAATAAACAACATAGGCTCATTCTGAAAACGTAGACTTCTTACCAATGTAGGCTATTATTAAGCCTTTTCTAATTTAAACTTTCAGGTAGACCTACTTTGTGTGTGAAGAGCAGGTAATAACCCTCTCCACTCCAGTGTTGCGAATGCGATCTGCTGATCTAACACACAGCGCAACATGATTCAGAAACAGCAATAAACTCCATGTTACGGGTCAAAATGAACCATTTCTCCACTGATTATTTAAACTAATAGGAACAAACAGTCCTGGAGAGTTTTTTGTGTTGTCATGAACGCGACACGCAGTTCGAATTGTGAATGAATGGAAAATGATTGACAGCTGCAGCAGTGGGAAGCGCTGAAGTGAACATGAATTTAAGCACTTGAATATTCATCTGTACTTCACATTAAACTATAATGGCTACAGAACATTTGGGATATAGACCATTTCAATGTGGTGATGTCATTGGCCCATGAACATTTCCTGCTTGTTATCAAACTATTTCATAACTGTAACAAGAGGCAATTCATTCATAAATTAAGGTTAAAACAGCCATCATAACATTATTTATTAATACGTGGTTCTTTTTGGATTCGCAGAAGCTATAGAAATTAAAAATATAAAACAGGAAATATGTTGGGACCATATGTTGGGGCATTCCCTTATGGCCAGAGGTACATTTTCAGAATGAGCCTGGGTTGAAAATAAAGGTTGTTTTTCTTTTAACTTCTTAGAACAGTTACAAGAAAGTGTGAAAACATTTTAACAATCAACAAAGAAATGTTTGTGGAATTGAATGTTACCTGAATGTTAAAGCTTCTTCACTGAACCACTGATGCCAATAAAGAACCTTAATGCACACTTAAAAAAGATTGTAAACTGTCCAAATTAGTTTTTGTTTGTCTTGTAACAATAGCAGAACCCTATTATTAACATTGGGCGACACCTATATTAATAAGGGTATTATTAACATTGGGCGACACCTATATTAATAAGGGTATTATTAACATTGGGCGACACCTATATTAATAAGGGTATTATTAACATTGGGCGACACCTATATTAATAAGGGTATTATTAACATTGGGCGACACCTATATTAATAAGGGTATTATTAACATTGGGCGACACCTATATTAATAAGGGTATTATTAACATTGGGCGACACCTATATTAATAAGGGTATTATTAACATTGGGCGACACCTATATTAATAAGGGTATTATTAACATTGGGCGACACCTCACAGCAAAAAGATTGTTGGTTCGAGCCTCGGCTGGCTCAGTTGGCATTCTTGTGTGGAGTTTGCTTGTTCTCCTCGTGTTCGTGTGGGTTTCTTCCGGGTGCTCCAGTTTGATCACCAGAATTGGGAAGTCCCAGAGTAAAATGAGAAAATATGATACATCGGTGTTTTAGAATATTGAAAAACTGTCTTTACGCTGTTTTCATCTGTTGTTATATTATTTGTTTTTATTTTATTTATACTTGTTTCTTTTATTCCTGTTTATGTAAAGCACTCTGAATTGCCACTGTGTATGAAACGTGCTATATAAATAAACTTGCCTTGCCTTATTATGATAAATTTTTTTTTCTGTATTTTCTTTTTTAAACAAACCTTTTTTTGTCCTCAAATTAGCTTTTGCTATTAATGGCAATATGTGGTACATAAGTGGTATCTGTATTGTTAAAGTTACAAAAGTATTGGTATTATCAACCACCACACCACATCCACACGTTTCATTAAAAGAAAAACATTATGAAAACTTTTTACCTTTACATAAAGTTATTAGAGTTTTCACTTTACTTTCTTTGTATAAGAAGCAGTCTTGGTGAGCATAATCGAGGAGAACAATGAGCCACGCTATTTAAAGCATCTCAAGTAATCTGAGTAATCGCACGTTTCCTGTCTCGAGGAAACATGTTGCAATCACATGACTTTGCAGCTATTTGCCGTCTTCTGTCCACACCCTCCTAGCATGACTATCAGCAGACTCTCTATGTATATTTTCCAGCTACTGTTTGACACTTTGAACCAATCGCTGTCCTTCAGAAAGCCTTCATATTCTGACTTGATTAGTATGTGGCCATGCTGTATCCCACTTACCACTCGTTTCCTGGCATTTGAAATGTAATCCAGAGCTTTACTGGAGAATGTGAGAGCTGGAGCGGCTGAGACAGTCACACACAGCGCTAAAGCCATACGTGTTTAAAGATGTTATACCAACGTTTTGTTGTATCTTCACTTTTTCTAATCGTGTCACAGAAAGTGTTGAAAAAAAACCCATCCAATCACATTTCCATTTTGATTTCCAAGTTCAAATATCAATACTTAAACTATGGAACAAAAAATTGTAGTCTAAATGTCCTAAAATAAGTTATATTTACATCAAGAAAGCCTTTCAGATACCAAAACTTGCTGGTTAATAGGAAAAAACAATACTGAGAGGAATGTTTGGAGTATATGTGGACTTTACAAGTATCCCTCACCCTATTCCACATATATAAGCCTTACTGAAGAGAGGTTACACGAGGAAACACATTCAGAGCATTATGTTCTGATATACAACCAGCCCAAATCCTTCCTTGCTCCTGCGCAAATACACCCACAAGTAATAACAGGCTTAAAGAGCGCTTGCGGAAAGCATTTAGTGAAACGTTTAGCAAATCCGTAATATGCCAGCTGGCACTTGACCAAAAGCAGCAGCGAGTTCTACATCTGGTGTCCAATCCAGTGTAATGAAAGTGATGTTGCTTATTTATAGTCTAGAAAGGCTTTTGCTGTATTATATCTCATATCAAGAGCAAACGAACCATGTACTCAGATCCGGGTCTCAACCTACCGTACCAGAACATTGCTGTTTACATGGTAGCAACCACAAACTTTGACCAGATGAATCTGCCTTTGGAGCTCTTCCTGTGTGGCTATTTGTTCAAGTAAACAAACATGTGCACTGACCAGAGGGCTAATATTAGTTTTCATTTGGTACTTTGTAGCTGTCTAATCCAGGGTTTCACAACTGTTCCTGAAGAAACACCAACACCATTTTATAACCATTACAAATTAAACATTAGAATCAATTCACTCACTTGTTTGTAGAGATTCCAAGACCAGAAATGGAGATTTTAGATTAATGAGATGTCCAAAAATGTGTGCTGTTGGAGACGGTGTGCCTAAAGAAGCAGGGTTGGGAATCCCAATGCCAAATGGCTGTCTCTAATTATTTTCACATTCTGGATACAGAATTTATGTCGTAGGTCAGGTGAGTTCTAAGTGAATTCAACGCAATTCATCAACAATCCCATAATGCCATTTTAAAACGTAAATAAACTGCAACTGGAACACACCAAATGCAAATGTATGTATTTACGCAAGTACTGTAGATTACATACAATGTCAAAGCAAACCCATGAATGGAAGTCATGGAATGAGTGACTTGTTTGCTGTAAAAGTGTGGAATGCAAAGAATTAACCTCAAATTTCCATGATGCGAAAAACATCCTGTGAGTAATCTAGAGCTAGTGATGCTATTGACCTTATTCTTCAATGCTAAGTGCGCTTGTTTTTGCGATTGTTTTAGAACTTCTGATTCAGTCGCCTATAGGAGAAATGACTAGGAATAATAAACGGCAGAAAACGGTCAAACTACTCGCTCTACAAACAAGTATTTGCATGAATATACAGACAAAGCAGAATAATATAATAAGAAAATATCAGTTTGCAACATCAAGCAGCAAAACAAGCTGTTTTTAACATCTAAAAATGAATGGAAGTGAATGAGACCGGAAGTCTCTGGCCAAAAAGATTCAACTGGCTGCCCACTCATACACGGAGAATAAGGTGAATACTTTCCAATATTTAGCAAATATAAAAAAAATTTTAAAACAATTTTTGACAACTGTGGTTCAAAATGACCAACAATTAAATAAAAAGGCTAAACTAGCCTTGTGTTCAAGACCTTGTTTACATCTGGTATTAAGATGCACTTTGAATGATCAGTTAAAGCAAAGGTGCCCACACTTTTTCAGCATGCAAGCTACTTAAAATGACCAAGTCAAAAGGATATACCTAATATAAGAATGCAAAACATATGTTTATTTATAAACATAATGATAATTCAGCATTTGTACTATATATATTATTGTATCTTGCATAACTATATGAACCCATATCATGCCTATAGCCAGCCTAATGAAAGGGGTGGTTCTTTTATCCCAAGTAGTGGACCGTTTTGCAATTATACACCTCATTTTCTATTTAATTGTGAAATGTAAATACTGCATTTTAGTGACATTTTAAGCACTATTCTGAATTAGCTTGTTGGATGGGCATCATAACCACATTTTTTTCACTGTATTAGCCAAAATAGTATTCAAATCAATTTTAATATGTTACGCTTTTGGTACTTCACACCTTTTTATTGGTCATTTTTTGTTTCAAGAATATTTAATAATTAATATTGCAATATTTAAAATAAAAGTTACTTGTCAAATGTTTTCTTAACAATACAGTAGCGAAAGATGACTTCTCTTACGTCAGAGTGTGTTTTCTTGCACAGCTGGATGTTGGACTCATGAAAAATATTTGTTAGCGTTGGCCAAAACGGATTAGCTTGAAGTCACATCAAAGCGACAGCCAAACTGAGGATTCCCCCTGGTCTTAAAGCCTTTTTCGATGGATTATTTTCATCATCATGGCATAGCAGTCAAAATAGGACCAACGAGCTCTTGTGTGGGACAAATTCTGGACCTTTGTCAGTGAGGGGTGAACCACCTGAACGTAACCTACTACTACTTTGTACACATTTTTTGTCATTACCTTACTCTGATGACTTTCACTGAATAGAATCAGCCAGGGAAGCATAGTCAGGGTCGTAGCTGCTGATAGCCAGCCTCAAGCACACTACCAAATGATCATCAGTCATAGTGGAAGGATATTTGGACTTAACCGCGCCAACTTCACTAACTATTGTTTTGCAGCACTTAGCGAAGTTTACGCGCATGCGTAGTTGCCCATGTGTCAAAAATGGTCAGATATCAGACTGGCTGCCCTGCATGTCAATCAAGCGACAAATTTGAGCGAGGATGGATGATAGGCTGACATCTATTTTTTTAATTTTCTGAAAGACCACAGTGACATACGAGTCTTCGTTTTGATACCGTGGGCCAGCCTGATCACAGCAGCTCTGCATAGGAAGTTTAGCCAGAGGAGAAATGGTCGTGCCCAACTGAGCGTGGTTTCTCATGAGGTTTTTTTTGTCTATCACATTCGTCAACAGGTGAAGTTTTGTTCCTCGCCGCTGTCGCCACTGGCTTGCTTGGTCTGGGACTTGTGGAGCTGCGCATTAATGGATTTATTCTTCAGTGTTTGGACTTTCAGCAGTGAAAGTTAAACCACACTGAACTGAACTAAACTGAACTTTAAATCTGAAAACTGGACTGACACGGTTTCAGTTTACTAGAACTTCTATGTTAAGCTATTTTGACACAATCTACATTGTAAAATAAATAGAAATAAACATGAATTTAATTTAAAAAATGCCATGCGGTTTGCCCATGCTACCTTTGCGATCAACGTATTGGGCACCCCTGGTTTAAAGCATTCAGAGTTCATTTACATCTACATTTAGTGTTAACCCACTTATGATTAAATTGACAAAAACACATTTTATTACAGACGCCAGTTAGAAACTAATCTTAAAATGATAGTTCACCCACAACTGAATGACTGTCATTGTTTACTCATCCTTCACTTGTCACAAACCTGTGAGTTTCTGTCTTCTGCTGAACACAAATGAAGTTGGTAATTACTGACTTCCATAGTATTTGTTTTTCCTACTAAAGATGTCAGCGGTTACTGGTTACCAACATTCTTCTAAATATCTTCTATTGTGTTCAACAAAAAAGGAAACTCATAATGGCTTGGAACCACTTGAGGGTCAGTAAACAGTGAGTAAATGTTTATTTCTGGGTGAACCATCTCTTTAAGAACTAATTTAACCAACTATTAGTTAAGCAAGTGGTAATCAGCTTTGAATTAGACCAATCTACCATTTTATGTAACTGAATCTATAAAGTTAAAGTTTAACTAACTTTTAAGACTAGGTTTATGCAACCAAAGCTTTAAAGAGGACATGTCGAAATATATATTTTAGTACAACACAAACACAGACAGAAACAACAGGCCACACATCTACCACAACAATACAGATTTCTCTTTATTTTGTGTCATAATGTCAAAAACAGAGAAAACCATTACAAAACAAAAATTCTACCTATATCACTTACATCATACGGTAGAACTAAGGGATGGAATGTCACATTTCCATTCACATTTAATAGAAATATTCTCATAAATAAATAAAGTCTCTTTAAAAGTCTCTGGAGTGAGGATGCTAATCTTCAACACGTAGCTATGGAATGAAGAGGATCCACGACAGTGAAATATATTAAATAGTCCACAAGAAAAAGTCTTTTACCATAAGGAATGTGGAAAGGATCATATAAAACTCCCTTTTCCACACACCGATTATCGTTCCCTACAAGAACAGAGTCTTCCCTTGAGTCCTGCAGGTCGTGTGTAGTGTTTGTAGAGCACCTTCATGTTTAGTTGCGTGTCACATCAGTTAATGATTGTGCTATTGTTGCTACAAAGCTACCTCTTCTCAAAAGGTGTGTAGAACGTCAGTGCATTATTATAAATGTCTCTTGTAAATGCAAACATCGGCGTATTTCCCTTACACACCTCTCGTAGATGGAGAATAAATGAAGATGAAAGTCATCTACAGGGACTGCCGGCCATCTGCGGTTCAGAAAGAGAGGAACTGCGCTCCGTACAAAACAGTCCAGTCCCTTCGGCTCCTGAGGGATTTTGCCCCTTGTCTACGTAAGAGCTCCCCCGCTTGGGCTTCGGAAAAAGCAGAGCCGGACGAGCAAAGCGTGAGCGTCAGCCCCTGGTGCTCAGGGAGCCCACAGTGAGCCTGGCATGGCAAATGCACAATTGTAAAAATCAGACAAGCGCTTTAATCGTTGCTGTGCTCCTCAAGCTGAGACAGAATGCTGATCAGATTCTGCAGGCCGAAGATGTAGCCGCTGTCTCCACCCTCGTGAACGATGCCATCCTCTCCGTAATCACGGCATGTGGTGTGGGCGAAATCGATCATGCGGACGTCCACTGCAGGTGACGAGCTGCTAGAGAGATCGTGTCGTCCTGCGTAGGCTGCTCCTTCATCATCATCTTCATCGTCATCTTCATCGTCCTCCTCCTCTCCGCCTCGAGAGGGTCGGGGTCTGGGCGGAGCGGCGGGTGGAGCACCGTCGTAGATGATAAGAAGAGAGGAGGAGAAGAAGCGGTAGCTCTCGCAGGCCTCCAGCACGGCCCTCATCTCTCGCAGTCTCTGCAGGACGGGCGTCAGAAGCTCCCGCCGCAGGACGCGCCCGTCGCTGAAGAACTGGCACAGAGCCTCTTTAAAGCCCGCCAGGCTCAGCTTACGCCCGTGATACTTGTTCATGAATATTAGCTGCCCAGTAGCATTGTGGAACATCTGTTGTGGGAGAAAACAGATCGGAATCAGATTTGGTGAATAAAATATGAAAAAAGAACACATCCTGTAGATCAGGGGTTCTCCAACTTTTTAGCCCGCGACCCCCAACATAAAGCCAGTGACTGTGACCCCCACATTCCTCTGAGGTGGTTATAATTATACAAATGTTGCGCACACAACAAAAGACCTAAATAAACATGAGCATATTGACTACACAGAAATGCATCAGTCTAACAACCACAGCTATAATTTATGCAGTCATTTATTCATTAATTTATTATCAAGCTCATCTAATGAGACCGGTGGGCACAATGTGTTCAGCACAAGTCTATTCTCGGTTTCATTTTGGAGACCGCCACTCAGAGATCATCCTCAATGTTCAGTTGTGCCCTGTGCTCATTTGTAATGTATTTGATTGCTATAAAGGTGTCAGAAAGTTTAATCTGGTGCTATAAAATCAATCTGCTGCAGCTGACGCTATTGCTGTGTTGTTAATCTAATGTAAACACAAATAAATTAAAAGGCTGATGGCTTTATTTTGTTGCTTTTTTATGTAACTTTTAACTACTATTTTTATCTCCTGTGGGTTATGGATAAAATATGGTCATTCTAAAAGTTTAATCAAATTTATTTGACTTTTGGAAATCACCGAGCGACCTCCTGTCAATGACCCACGACCCCCACTTTAGAAACTACTGCTGTAGAACACCGTAGAATAAGGTGGTCAATAAACTGGGCATTTTTTTTCTGTAAGAATTAACAGACCTGTACTTATTAAAAAAGTGATCATTATGAATTTGACTATTACTTAAATTGTTCTAAAACTGACAAAAGATATCAAATAAAAATGAATATGTATTTTGGGGCTGAACTGTGATCTTTTATTATGTTATAAATTGATTGCTATTCTAAATATGCTTGACAGAACTTATGGTTTATAGATTATCACTACACTGAATGACGTTTTAGTATGTGCTTTTTGTATATGATGGTAAAAATGTAGGATAGCAATTCATTTTTGCTCAGAAAAATATAGAATTCAAGACAAAATTATTAGCCTTCCTGTAAAATGTTAATTCTTTTTCAAATATTTCCCAAGTGATGGTTTGTTCACAGCATTTCTTGATATATTTATGTTCTGGCGAAAGTTTTATTTAGTTTAGAGGATATGTTGAGGAATGTAAAAACTGCAAAGGTCAATATTATTATCCCTATGAAAAGTATTATTTTTGATCGGCTACAGAACAAACCACTGTTGTCCAATGAGCTGCCTAATTACCACCTGACCTAGTTAAATTGCACTTAAAGCTGAATACTAGTATCTTGCTAAATAATTAGGAAAATATTATGCGCCAACATCATGGCAAAGATGAAAGAAATACGTTATTAGAAATGATTTATTAAAGTTATGTTTACAAAATCATGTCTCTGTTAAACAGCACTTGAAAAATATTTGAAAAAGAAATCCAATTCAACTGGAGGGTTAACAAGTTTTGCTTTCAACTGTACAATTAAACTAAGCAAATTTAAAGATGCACTCCACTGATATTGTATTGTCTTTGACCTATATACAAAATAAGTGTAACAAGGAACTTTTAATGAAACAAGGAACAAGGAACATCAACGGTTTTGAGCTGTTGAGTTGGTTATGTACACTTCAAAACATTTTTGCCGTGTCCAATTATGTGAACAATTGACCCGATGTAGATAGTGTCTAATTACCTGCATGCCACAGAGACGTACTCCAATAGAAGATGAAGTGCTTTGTTGGCATTTGCGAATCTGATTAGCTTTCTTCTCCTCAGACGCATCGTCCCCATGCTGACGTGTTCCCATCTTCAGATCGAGGACACATGGAACCCGGTACCGCCACGTCAGGTTCTCCAGCAGTATAAACTCTAAAAGTGGCCATGAGTCAAGGAGAAAACTCTGAATATTTGATGTGTCTGTATGTCTTATTTGGAGGATTTTGTGCTGGAATTCTCATTATATACTGGTCATTTGTGTGTGTGAACTGGTTGAAAAGGATACTGTGCTGGTTTCGATGTTTGGAGTTCTCCTTCATTCTCTGCAGGTGCTGCTGGTGACACTGCTGACTCCAAGGGTTGTGTTTAATCTGAGGAACCACATTTCCCTTCTCCAGACTGTAGTATAAAACCTCAGCCTTATCGTCCCGATTACTGCAAAGACCAGGAGAAAGGCTTTTTACATTTATTTGTGTTACAGATATTATCGTAAGAATGTACATAATCACTTACACTATCATTCAAAATTTTGGGGTCTTTAAATCTTATTAAATAAATCGCTTATACTCCCCATTACTCCATTTATTTAATAAAAATGTTTTGAACTAAATTGCCTATATTATTTAATACGATTTAAAATACAGATCTATCAAATTATCCTACAGAAACCATCCTAATACAGTCTGTTTATTTCATACTCAAAAATCTTATAATCTTCAGGGTTTCTACAGAAAAGTTAAAAACTTTAAGACTACTATGAATGATATTTTAGGCTTCTACAGGGCTAAATGCTAAGGATTTTTTTCGAATATCCCAGTCAAAAAATGATTAAAATTTAATACATTTAATAATACAATAATCATAATATTGTTTGAATATTTTTAAAACAAATTTTCAAATATATTTCACAAACCCTATAATGCTTACCAAGAATAGAACAAAACACAGCTGATAATCACATCAGTCTACAATAATAATAATTTAATAATAAAAAACATTCACAACGGTCAGGTCAGTACCCTCAGCAGTAAATAAATGGAGAACTTTTAAGCAAATGTTACTGTAAGGAAAGTAATTAAATGCTATTTTTAAATAAAACAAATTACTGAGATGGATTGTTCGGGTGTCAATGGCCAGATTGGTTAGCTATACATCAACAAAGGAAAAGACCTACAACACAACATTTCAGTAGATTTAAAACTGTTAAAGGCCTAAAATTTAGCTTTTGAAATTTAAGACTTTTCAAAACCCTTCAGACACCCTGTATATTAAATGCTGGAAACAAAAATGGTTATTTTTTATTTATTTATAAAAAAAAGTGCTGATTGACCCATTTTGATCAATTTAATGCATTCTTGCTTAATAAAAGTATCACTTTCCTTAATCCAAAATATTATTGACCTTATTTGATCTCATATTAAATTGTATTTACCATGATTGAGGCTTTACCCTCTTATTTTTCAGACTCTACACGTTTGTTATGAGCACTCATTGTGACGCATAAGTACTATTGACCCATTACATGACTTACAAGTGTGTTTTGGTACAACAAAGCAAAGCGTGAATACTCTGATGTGCTTTCTGACAACACATCCCATGATGCTCATGTCAGTAAGTCGAGAGTAGGTGGTTTTCAAATGCTTTCGTACACATGAGCATTTACATTACAAAAGCTATCTGATCAAGTGTGTTTAGACAACCTCGAAACCTGTATTTTGTGTTGGTGTAGTCAGACGTCAAACACACAAGGTGTAAATCGTTTTTTCTGACATCAAACTTGTGCTAACGCTTTAGTTTTGGTCACAATTCACAGTATTAACAAACGATTAACTAACACTACAAGCTTAATAAACTAATTATTAGTAAAATTAAAATAAAGTTTTTTAGATGTTAGTATCATTATTGATAGTTTTTAAGCCATCTATAAGGTAGTGTGCCCCAAAACAATGACAAAATTTGCGTTTAGAAGATATAAAACTGATATAAACATGTAAAGCTTGTAGTTTGTCACTTCCACCTACCGTTTTATTCAGGTCACCTCTTACTTCAGTTTCTTATCAAATCATAACTAGGGCCAGACAGAATCTGCTGAAATTTTTGGCTATTTCTGTGGAGAATTTTGTAAAAATCTGCGGATTTATGCGGATTTGTTTTGGGAGTATCGTAACTAAAAACTTAATATATGAAATAAAACTTTTAAACTTTTATTTAATGTTTACAATGTAAATTCATCTAGATCCACTTATTTGGTAAACAAAGCAAATCTATCATATAAAATATCTAATAAAAGACAGAAAATATTACTTTACAAACTGTACTGTAGATAAATCATATGAACATTTTCACATTAGTCAAGATGCAGAATAAGATCATACTTTATAACTACTAATTTATAACTACTAACAGTTAATATCTTAATAGCATGAATTGTGACCTAAACTAAAGTGTTACCAAACTTTTGAATATGACAATACGTGTCCCATATCCTCCCTCACCTTTTGCCCTTCTCTTCTTTGCGGCTCTGTCTGGCTCTCTCGTTGTCAGGAAGCAAGCCTGATGGCTTCTTCTTCCCCCACTTCACAAGCTTATTCTTGGGCTCTCCGTCAGCTGAAGGCTCCTTGTTCTCCAGATCAACTGGATCGCTGTGAAGCGGGTAGGCTATCAAACATAGATTCCCCTCTTCATCTTCCTCAAAACTCACTGACACCACACCTAAAGACAGCACAAGGAAAACAAAAAACAGACAATGAGTGCTTTGGACGTCGGGTTGACACATGAACAACATATGATTCAAATCTGATGAATCATATGATGATTAAAAAAAATGTGTGTCTTACCCAATCCGGCTTAAACTGTACTTTAAAAAGCATAAAACATAAAAGAGAAGCAGGGGAGGGGGTTGAGAAGGGAATGAATTTGTGTACATGTTCATCACTGTCATGTAAAAGAGTGTTTTGCATGTCTTCTAGTGCTCAGCAAACAAAGACACACACAAAAAAACCATGAGGCAGAAAGGTACAATTCAATGAGCTCTTTTATTACCACTCATTGGACAAACCATGTATAAGATTGCCACATATCAAATACATACGAGAAGAAACAAATGAGTTTCACAGAAACCGCATCATTGAAATTTACAGAGAGCAAAAAAAAAATTGGGAAACTTCTTTGGTACATTTGGAATACAGATCATAAAACATGACACAAAGCAAAAAATACAGATTTACAGAATTAGCATGTGGCCCGAGACATGATTTATAGTGGTATCTCATGATAACCATAGATGGAACTAAGATTTACAGAGGGATCGTGGGTAGTTTTGTGGGTAGGAGGGTAACGAATGCAACAGCAAAATATTTTTCAACACTAAATGGCATTAAAACAAGTCATTCTTCTCACAAAATCAATCTGTGTGCAGGTAAATGTGTGTAAATGTGTCAGACATTAGGACCCCACGGCCTCTGCAGTTATGGCAGACTGATGACATCAACAGCAGTGATGTCACGTCTCTGCACCAACGCTCACACACACACACACACACACACACACACACACACACACACACACACACACACACACACACACACACACACACACACACACACACACACACACACACAGACACACACACACACACACACACACACACTTTTCCTAGTATATGCTGAGTCACAGAATGTGTGGTTAGTTTCTATGTGTTAATCTTTTATGACGAGTCTGATAAACACACTTTAATCATATCTGAGGCCTATATTTGTGTTTCAGAGGCGATTACGTTAGAATGCCAGCACTGGAAGTATGCGCAAGCGTGCGAGTGTGTGTGCACATTCTTTCCTACATGTCATATCCTCTCTCCCTGACAGCTTTTTTTAGTCTCACACCGCACAGGCCAGTCAAAGACACCGCCAAATACACTTGAGAGATGCCAGGGTGTCTGTGTGCATGAGGACGTTTAAATATATCAAAAGAGCAGGAGAACTGAACATGATATTCCACCTGATGCCATTAGCATAAATCTCCTGAGTGTCAAAAAGTGTTATGGGAATGTGAGAATGCCCATGTGTTTTAGAACTCCGTCTGTCTGTCTGTCTGTCTGTCTGAGAGTCTGAATGTTTATTTTATGCCTGTTTATGTCATTTAAAACTTCTTTTTAACATTTATCCATCTTATAAATATCTATCTGTTGTTAGAAATATCAATATAATAAAATCTATCTATCTATCCATCCATCCATCTATCTATCTATCTATAAATGTCATGTTAGCATCTATATCTATTGTTATAAATATCAATTTAATAGAATCCATCCATCCATCCATCCATCCATCCATCCATCTACAAATTTCATGTTAGCATCTATATATATTGTTATAAATATCAATTTAATAAAATCTATCCATCCATCTATCTACAAATTTCATGTTAGCATCTGTCTATCTATTGTTATAAATATCAATTTAATAAAATCAATCCATCTATCTATCCATCAAATTTTATGTTAGCATCTATATCTCTTAAATCAACCCATCCATTTAAAAAGCAATCTATAATACATGCAAGTACTCTCAAAAACATTAATATATCTTAATAAAATGTATATATCATAGCAATTAAATATAATAAAACTAAAAACTGAAGGGTCGTCTAATCAGTTTTCATATATAAAAATGTGTGGCCTTGTTATAGTAGTCACGCCACGCTAAAGTATGTCAGTGTAACTTCTTATAAATTATATATATATAGAGAGAGAGAGAGAGAGAGAGCGAGAGAGAGAGTATTATTGAAATTCATGAACAGACAGAGCAAAGAAAAAGGAGCAAGAGAGGAGGAAGTCTCTGACACACAATAGCACATAAACATAATGTTCCTGATGTGATCAGATTCATAAGCGTCCACTTACCTTTGTACTGTGGTGTGAATTTGCGGATCTCGGGTGGCAGGCTCTTGTAAAACTGGTGTTCTCTGGGTATTAGTGGTTTACAGATGGTCTGTTCCCCAAAGCGCAACACACAAGAGTGACCGCCGACTTGATGGACAAATGGTTCTAACATCACTCCTCCCTTCATCTCTCCTTGCCCCGGGTATCTACACCCCTCCATCAGCGCTTCTAAAGCCGGACTCATCTTCCGTACACATCCGTCTCTCAGGCTGATCTATCGCTGTCTATCTGTTTGTATTTTTCACTCTCTTTCTTCTCCTCTTCTGTTGTTCCCTTTTCTGGGGTGGCAGGTCAGGCACAAAAAGGCTGAGAAAACCAAAAGAAGACTGTTATAACGAATAGTATTCCTGCTTAAAGGGATAAGGAAAGAGTAATCCAGAGGATGAAATGTTACAATAATGTTGTTTTTCTAAGCTTGTGACACAGAGGACAGGCTGTGAGAGTACGTCTGTCCCTGTCCCTGCTGTAACTGAGCGATCTGTTCTTAGCAGGCAGGAAAATATCACAACAGGACACATGGCTCCACCCTCCTTCTGAAAGTCAGCCAATCGGAGCACAGCAGCTGTTGTTGGGTGGGAAGTGAGAAAGGGGAAACTGAACAAACAAAGAGAGAGGAGAGAGAGAGAGAGAGAGAGAGAGGGGGTTGTTGGTGTTACCAAAACAAAGAGATGTGAGGTATAAGGAAAGGAAAGAGAAAGTGTTCTCAGCAATTTCCCCCTGCCTGACAAGGAAACAGACAGCATAAACATAAAAATATAATCAGAAATCTCATCTTCGTGTTT
Source organism: Danio kyathit (assembly GCA_903798195.1). Lineage (NCBI taxonomy): Eukaryota > Metazoa > Chordata > Actinopteri > Cypriniformes > Danionidae > Danio > Danio kyathit. The sequence continues at coordinate 48,847,838 of LR812524.1, forward strand.
CTATGCTTTCCATTAGTCTTGAGAACAGTGGTCAATCGATGAGGTTTCTCAAAGAGTCATTCATAAATTTTTATCTTTGGTCACCTTTATCTTGAATGTTTGTTTACATGCATGGAATTGCCCAATTTAAAGCTATGGGTGTACAAATTTAAAGGGTTATGAATTGAGAAATCTAAATTTACATGACCTTTTGTCATTTTTGTCAGATGTCATCGTACCATAAAATATACTGTAAATTTCAGGACTCTAAATTTTGGAGTTTAATTATAAAAACTGCTTATATTGAAGCCAAAGTGTGAGCAAACTGTTTTATTCCAATAGTTATTACTAGGGCCAGACAGAATCTGCTGACATTTTTTGCTATTTCTGCCGATTTATGCAGATAAATATATTAAATAAAAAAAAAAACCTATTTAACTTTTATTTAATGTTTCCAATGCAAATCCAATTAGATCCACTTATTTGATAAACAAAGCAAGTTTCTCATATAATATCTTATTATAAAAAATTATTTTACAAACTGTACTGTAAATAAATCATATAAACATTTTCATATTAGTCAATAATACTCCTGACATTAATTTAAAATCTGAATAAATATACATGAATACACATTTACACAAGTAAATAAATAGACTTGAAAAATGATGGGCTAAAAATCTAGAAAAAGCCTAGTTATTACAGATTGTTTGATTTATATATTAATTTATACTGTATATAGCCCATCTATGAAGATGTAGACCAGGATGGCCGAAACTGCAGAGTGTAGCTCCAATTTGCTTCAACACACCTTTTGACCTTGCAAAATATGAATATGCAAAATTGTTAACCAACCAAATCAGGCCGTGTTTACTTAAAAGTAGGCCTGAAGGTAAAGTTAAGATGGTCCTTCTTTCCTACATCATGACACACATCCAACTGAAACATTTCTGAAATGAGAAAAAAAAGCTAGAACAGTGCACGGTTTCATCCTTTGGGCACCGATTTCATCAGTGGAAGATAGGTGTTGCTAACAAAATGGCGAAAGCTTTGAACGCCAGTTATCATATTTGTTCAGTTTCTCCTGAGAAGCCAGGGCAGATTATGATATTTGATTAAAGATTATGAGGGCAAATGAATTTGTTCAAAAATAAAATGAAGCGCAAGGGTGGCACGGTGGCTCAGTGGTTAGCACTGTTGCCTCATGGCAAGAAGGTCGCAGATTAGAGTCCTGGCTAGGAGAGTTGGCATTTCTGTGTGGAGTTTGCATGTTCTCCCCGTGTTGGCGTGGGTTTCCCCTGGGTGCTCCGGTTTCCCCCCACAGTCCAAATATATGCGGTATAAGTGAACTGGATGAACTAAGTTGGCCATAGTGTGTGATGGAAAATGGATGAATGAAGTGCACACATAAGTCATTTATAACAAGCACTATAAATACACAAATATATATTAAAAAAAGAAAAATACATTTTGTTTTCAAGCCGACTTTAAAAGTGTACAACCCACCACACTTATTCAAACGGTGTGTGTTCTTACTAGAGGTTGGAAAATAGCCTATTACTTTAAATAAAATATGTTTTAAATATTAAGAATGTCTTAAAAAAGATTGACAATTGACAGTTAAACTAAACTATTACAGGTGAAACAAAATTGTAAACATACAAATTACCGCAATATAATTTCCAAAGTGCAAGTAAAGCGTCATTGTTTTGAAATTGGAGTAATGTTTTGGTAGCACAAATTTTACATCTAGCCTTGCTGCATTGCAGGTTAAGTAGTTTAAAATGGTTACCGGGCACAAACTCAAAGCAACTCTCAACAAAGTCACTCAATAATATATCGAAGCCTAGCAGTGAACAGTACTGTAATTCATTTAATAATGAGGCATCAGGCTAGAATGACGCTCATGGTTACATAAAACACACGCACACATAAAATCACCCATTATGACCCTGCATGGGACAATCGGACGACCATGCATTTGCACACAAACCTCTGCGTGCACACACACAAAGTAATCTGCTCTGAGCCATTTCCCCAGACTGGGATTTATGTGTGTGATCAATGAGCACTGGGTGAGGACTCAATCCTAATCCAGAGCAACAGACCCAGATTATAATCTGTCTAGTGACAACCTCTGAGTAAATGCACACAGTCAAACTCAGCAGACTTGTAGAGAAAATCTTTTAAAAATCACACACTTCACATTTTTATAGTTTAAACCCTGACTCAATCTATCCTCACATAATCTGCCACATACATTAAAAGAGAGATTATCTGTTGTTATTTTTCTATATATAACCTCACTGTCTTTAATCTGCATTAAAAAATATATATATGTATTTTATAACTGCCGTCAATGAGTATTTGCGGTTTAAAATAATCCTTTTTGATTCAAAAAGCTGTTTGAGAGTCTTCTGTGGGAATGAAATATGCCTTTAGATCTGAAGCTGACAGGATTGGTCAAACTGTCGGGTAATGACATAAGCTTGATTCAGTTTTTTACATTGTATTTCATTGAACTGTTTTTAATAGTAATCACAGATATTCTATATTTAACTTGTATAAATTTCAGTATTTTTTGGAAGATAGTACACCTGATTATATCATTTGGCAATTAATCCAAATCCAGAAATCACTTTGCAATAAAAGTCATGATTCAGATAATAAAATACAAAACAAATATTCCAGAAAAAAAGGTTGTATAGGGAATAAGGGTAAGAATGACATCAAAACAATCAAATTTTTTTGGTTGAACAGTCCTGAATATATGAATTATAACAATAATTGAAGGTGAACTTGTTTTTATTCTGTGGTGACTGATAAAATGCAAAAGCTGTCAATCCAATGCAAGTATCATTAAACTCTTATAAAAAAAAAAAAAAAAAAAACAGTCCCTGATTGGTCTTTATTAGCCACAATACCCACCCGTCATATCAAAGGTCCTATTCTATTGGTTGAACTTACTAACAATATGATATATTGGTTGAACTTACTAACAATATGATATAATGTTGTAAAAGACTATAATGCTGTAATATGATATGATGTGGTATCATCATAGTTATTGTAACACGGTCACATTCTGGATGTCATATAAAGCTTTAAAGGGCAACTATTTTACCCCTTTTACAAGATGTAAGATAGGACTATGGTGTCTACAGAATGTGTCTGTAAAGTTCCAGCTCAAAATATCATCAGATTATTATTATTTATTATATAATGTAGAATCTGCACATTTTGGTGTCTGATCACAATGTAGCTGTTTTTGTAGCCTGTGGCTTTAAATTCAAATCAGCTGGTTCTCCCCACCCACCGCCGCGACGTGCGTGTCTGCTTCTCCTGCGTTACGTCAGATAAACAGCCGTCAGTGATAGAAGTAATTGATAGAAATAAGGTCGCGAGTCAAAAATACCAAGTAAGTGTATTTGATGTATTTGCGGTGGTGTCTATTCAAGCCTTTCTGAAACGATGAGTCTCACATAAATGCCGTTTGCGGTACACATGCACGTGCGTTTACTGACACCATGCGGCCGTTGTGATTATAGCGGTTTTACTCTCTTTATTACAAACATGCACGGTTTTAAAAACATTTTAAATTTATAAAATTAATTATTGAGGTGCAGCTGATCACAGAGAGCTAAACAGATATTTTAGTTCCAGTTTCTTTGCAAAAAATGTTCTGTGGACATGTGTATACATATCATAATGGAGACATGGCACCTATCAATCAATTCGGTGGGTGGGAAAAACTACACTCCTACATCACGTTGCGGTGGGCCAGTACTTTTTAAAAAAGAGACTTGTGTTTCTGTCACTCCAGTATGACTGTGGACACACTATACCTACACACAGTTCTGTCCAAACAGCTTACAAAAGTTGATTTTCATCATAGGTGCCCTTTAAAGCAGCATATAATGCTGCTCTATGAGTATCTCATGATCCTTTCTGTAAGTTAATACTGTACATTAGTGATGCGCGGATGGCGGTTATATCCGCGGGCGCTGCGGATAATCCGCGGGTCGGGCGGGTCGGGTAATAAAAAAATACATTATGATTAATTGCGGGTGGGTCGCGGGTCATAGCAGTTGACCAGCAAAAAAGCAGAGAGTGGACTTCGCAGAATGTGAAGATGAGACGCCCAAAATAATGGATGAAGTGCAACAATACTGTGCTAACTTCAGTTAGAGGAGTCATCAGGGAAATCTGCTATCGTTCTGGGAGAAACAAGATAGCTTATTTACAGGACTGCAGCGCCTTGCAAGGAGAAGCGTGTGCATTCCTGCAACAAGCGGTGCGCGCGAACGCTCATTTAATGCAGCCAGCCGTGTTTTGGAGGCGAGGCGGAATCGCCCGAATCCAGGCAGATGCACAGTGTTAAGAAAAGGGCCAAGTACACACAACATAGCTGCTGTTTAGGCTGAAGGGACACCGTTTTTGTTCTTTTTCCTGTATATGTAAAAGCTGAATCTGCTGTTAATAACGAACGATCCACGGTGACCGCTTTAGTCCATAGTCCATAGCGAGGGGCATTGTGGGTAGTGTAGTTCGACACGCATGCTGTGTGACGTGAGCTCTCGCTGTGTGCTGTGCGTGCGGTGAATTAGAGGGAGAAAGTTTTATCCGGTTTTTTTATGTTTACTTCAGTAATTCCACCCGGGAGCTGTTTTGCACTGTGAACCTGAAAACACTGAAATAAGTAAAAGAAGGGCATGCATCGAGTACTTTTGTCCGTCTCATCATTTGCTCGAGCATGAATTAACGAGCTGTTACTCTGCCGCCGAACATTGCGGAGAAAGTAACACCTATCATCATGCTTAAAACAAAGAATTAGAATTATTAAAGTGGCGATCGGGTGCGGGTCGGGTGCGGATATATATATCAGATAAAACAATATGTGCGGGCGGATGGCGGGTGGATGATTAGAATGAAGGAGCGGATTCGGGTGACATTTGAGCTGATCCGCGCATCTCTACTGTACATGATCTACTACTGTATTTTTGACTGATAATTTTTAAAGCAACAAACCAAAATGTAAATCAAAACCTGCATATTTGTCAAGCTACAATCAAAAAATATTTTGCTGCTTGTTCAAACTACTTAAAATGAGTTGAACCAACACATTTCTAAAGTTTTTGGGCTACAACTCAATTGCTTTATGTTCAATCCACTTAAATTTGTAAAAAAATATTAAGTTAACTTAACTGATTTGTGTGGGGACAACATAAAGGAATTATGTGGAATCCAGCATTTTTTACAGTGTACTCAGTATTGTTGTTGTATTCAACTATAAAATCCTTGTTATATTTCTAACATTTTCAAGTAAAGTTCCATTTTGATGTTCAGTTTTACATATTTTCCAGCTCATATGTTGGCCTTTTTTTGTTTCAGCCAAAAACTAATAATGGCTCGTGTAACTGTCAAAGCAATTGAAGCTAGGCATTTCAACAAAAGTGCATAAACAGTAACCTGTGTAAATGTAGAGGAGAAGAGACCAGACTTTGCCCCAGTTTTAATTTCACTATGGGATTTCCAACTCCACTTTGGATTTTCCATTTGCCACTTGCTGGTGAGAGAAACCCCCCCTTGGCTTGATCCTAGAGCGAGAGAAAACACAGATGTGCTCCAATCTCTGGGCACCATCACTTTTAGTCTTTTGGACATGGGACAAACAATAAAATGTCCCACATATCGGCACTTTCAGAAGGCTGCTTGGTACAGTAAAAACTAATTGTCATTTACAAATACTCCCGTTTCAGGTCAGGTTGAGGTTGGATGAGACTGACTTGGGAATCAACCTAATACTCATGAACAGCAGGAATGCTAACCATTCAAGCAGCTGATGAAGAGAGATGGTGTCTGTTGCAGTGTGCGGTCGATGTTAAATGTGGCGCTTATAATCTAGGATCCAAATATAAAGAATGTAACGCCTCTGACAGTGACGCATTAGAATGATTATGATTATGAGAGTGATCTGCTGTATCTAAATGTGATTATGAAATATGTTGAGACAAGGTCTTTGGTGTTCTTTGGTTCTGCCAAACCATAATCCACAGACAATGAGAAACTAGGCCATTGAGCATGAGCCAGTTGGACTATGACTGAGACGTGGGCGTCGGACTTTTTGATAGGGGTCATGATGTGTATGCGTGTGTTTGTGGGCTGCGTTACTGGATAGAAGCCTGGCACACACTAGGGGGTTCAACACACTACTGTGAATCCAGACAATGCAAGCTGGTGCGGATGAAAAACCAGCTTATGCAACAGGGAAAGGTCAACATGGACAAAGACTGCAGATCTTCTTACGACACCTATTCATGCACTCCATTCATCTGTGAATCTGTCTGATACATTAAATTAAGATGACCAATAAATCCCTCATTCTTTTCTGGATTTAAATCTGCAAGGGCGTTTTACGAATATACTTTTACAAACACTGGATTTTATCTGGATGTCAAAATTTCAAATAACAGTATTATCCTTTAAACTCATGAGAAACTAAGAATTTCCAAGCAGTCTCTTAATTTTTTTTTATACAGTGAGGGAAATAAATATTAAAAAAAAATCACCATTTTTTCTCAGAAAACATATTTCTATGGGTGCTGTTGACTTGAAATTTTCACGGGATGTTGATAACAACCAAAGAAATCCATATATGCGAAGAAAACAAATGTAATTAGCTTATAAATGAAATTATGTGTAATAAACACAGCAAAAAAGTATTGGACATATGAAGAAAGGAAGGTGTAGAAAGGCAGTGAAAGCCCAGACAGCAGCTGAAATTTCTCAGTAATTTCTCAGCAACCCTCTGGCCTTCCTCAGTGTAATTTAATATTATCTGCTCCAGTCCAACATCTACATTAGCAGGACGATGAAGATGAAACCAGAGTGGACATTTAAGCCAGACAATAATCCAAAACACAGCCAAGGACTAACTTTTTAACTAGTTTCAGAGAAAGAAAATCAAGCTGTAAAATGGCCAAGCCAATCCTCTCACTTGAATCCAATAAAGTAATTCAATCCAAAAGTGTTAATTACATTTTAGTAGTTCAGTACATTCTCCTTGTGTCATTCCATTGTTATTACACATTTTTATTTTGTTTTGTTATATTTTTATGTGTGTATTATGTCGGTTATCATCAAAATCTGGTTCAATTCCATGTCAACAGCTCCTTTAGAAATATTATTCCCAGGAAAAAACATGATGTGTTGAATACTTTTTAGAGCATTCTAAACAATGTACAAATAGATGGAATGGTTACACACTAAAACATGCTGGGTTGTGTTAACTCAACACTGGGTCAAATACGAACAAACCAAACACCTAGGCTAAACAAAATAATTTAAATTGAATAAAAAAAATGAACCGCTTCCCAGTGTTGGGTGGCGGCTGAAAGGGCATTCAATTCAATTCACCTTTATTTCTATAGCGCTTATACAATGTAGATTGTGTCAAAGCAGCTTCACATAGAAGATTATAGTGAATTGAAACAGTGTCAGTTCAGTTTTCAGTGCTTAAATTCAGTTCAGTGTAGCTCAGTTCAGTGTGGTTTAATCATCACTACTGAGAGTTCAAACACTGAAAAGCAATTCCATCAATGCGCAGCTCTACAGATCCCGAACCATGCAAGCCAGTGGCGACAGCGGCGAGGAAAAAACTTCACCAATTGGCGAAAGTGAAGAATTTAAGAAACCTCGAGAGAAACCAGGCTCAGATGGGCACGACCATTTCTCCTATGGCCAAACGTCTTGTGCAGAGCTGCAGTCTAGTCGCCGAAGGCTGGAGAATCCTCAGCGAAGACTCGTCTGTCCCTGGAGCGTCACAGGAATCAGTCTCATGCTCTCTACTCTTCCATGACCACCACAGCAGCTGCTCTTGCATCCGCTGCATAAATCATGTGCTGATAAGTTGGTGGTTCATTCCGCTGTGGCGACCCCAGATTAATAAAGGGACTAAGCCGAAAAGAAAATGAATGAAAAAAATGAACCCATCATTAGGTTTGTCCAAATTTGACCCAGCATTTTTTAGAATGTATACATAATTAAACACCCAACATCATCAGAATCCGATTTGGGATTGCATCCCTATACATTCCTACTTGTGTTATGAAATTAAAGATTAGAGCAACTGCTGTTTCTTTACTACACACACATAAAACACAAACTTACAATGCTGCGATTGGCAAAGTGTTACAGCGAGTGATACAGACACCTATCATTGTGTGTGTGTGCGTGACAGATTATACGACCCCTGTGGTGCTAAAGTTATTAATGTCGATGATGGCCTACATTTCCTGCCAAAGGTATCGGCAATAAATTTCAGTTTCTATGTGAGAGGTAGAAGGATGTGACAGAGACACATTGACCCACCGATTCACACCTCCTCTGTGGTAAAATATAGACATGTTGATTGTGTGATGGGGTGTGAGGGAGGGGAACTGATGCTCTGAAATTACCCACATGCTCTAACATTGACACAAACAAGTCATTTTTCTATGTTCAAGATTGTTATCAGGGCCAGTACATACACTTGGACGCTCTCTTGTTCATGTAATGGCTTCTATTGTTCTCCTCTTGTTATTTGTTTTGGGTAAAAGTGTCTTATTAAATGTAAATATAGATGAAATTTGGTCGTACAGCAATATTAAATTTGATTATGGTATAAGCATACAAAAAGCAGATTTTTATTATAAACTATTTATTTATGCAATAATTTGTGAAATAAAATAAAAGGTGGTTAAAAACAGGTGGTTAAAAATAAATACATTGTCATAAATGATTACACAAACTTTTATTTAGTAACGTTTGACAATTGTTGATATTAAAAGATGACGTAAAGATGTGTACCAGGTGTTTTTTTATATTGTGTTTTATTTCAAACTACTAAATTCCATTATGGGTCAAGTTGTCCTGGTCCATAGAGGCCATAATAAGACATTAAATCAAACAGTACATGGCTTTAAATAACTTGCAATATTGTGTATTGAAAGAAATGGCTCCTTAGACGTGTTCAAAACAATACAAACTCTCAATGTTGTGACATGGGTCAATGGCTTAACTTAGTCTACCTCCACCAACTACTCCAGTGTTTGTTTTCAACCTTATTCAGGTGATCTTGGACATACTGTATTGTTTTGATGGTAATCAGTCACGTTTCCACATGCATAAATGAAGTGTAAGAAAACACGTCACGTTCCAAAACAAATGCTCCAAACTGAGCCAGGCGTAAAAACTTTCTTTTGGAAACCCCATGTACAGTTGTGGATCAAACATTGTCTTATTTTATATATACAAAGTATTCATAAAGGCAACTTGTGTGTGGTTTCAGTTAAAAGCTCAATATTGCTTTACTCATTAAAACACAAACAAAAAGCACCGTTAATCCAGACCAGAAAGACCAGATCATCCACTTCAGCAAAGTCTGCCTTTTAGATTTAGCACCAAACCTAACCAAAAGTGCAAGATAAGCAACACTCCCTACCAATGAACACCTGCACACACTGATATTTAGACGTTTTGGAGTGTTTTACAAACATAAGCGGAAAAAGTTGTCAAAATACAGACATTTTACGTCATGGAAACAGATGTCAGTGATAAAAAAAAAAAAATTATGCTCACACAACATTCTTGCTAAGTTTACACAGACATTACTGTTCAAAACCAGTAATATTTTCCAGAGCAAGTACAAAATAATAATAAAAATATTGATTAAGTTCCTAATATGAGCACAAATTGGTTTGAATGTTCACTTTAGCTCTGAAGTACTTACACACTTCATGTCCAGAATTTACATCATAGACTGTAAAGATTTACATTGAACACAGCATGCTAGCATGTGTTTCTTTTGGACACAAAGTATCCAATTTCAAAATAAAAGACAGCAAAGGGCATTATCATGGGAGGAAACATAGGCAGCAAACAGAAACATTTAATTTAGTTTTCAATTGGATTATGAGCACTGAAGGTATTAAGGGATTTGAGATGGACATTTTATGACATGCAATACAATGAAAGGGCAATTCAGGCTGGATCAGAAGCAATCCTCTGCCAAACATGTAAACATCTAGTGAATAAAAATATTTTTTTTAACAAAAAATTCTTAGTCACTCGGGTTGTTAAAGTGTTTGACCCAAAAGCCTAAGTGTGGCCTACTTATGAACTACAGATATTTATTATGGAAGAATCAGACCACGGTTTAATCATTAAACTTTGTTCCGATGAGGGGAAAAAGTGGGAGTGGCAACATAGTTCCCATATTTATCATAGTTTCCATATGTGTTTATCACACATATAACTCCTTCACTCCATAAGGATCAACACCATTTTTTAAAACAATACTTTTATTTAATTAAAAAAAATGTATACAATAGGAATGTATATTTTGCATTATTTTGGATACATTTAACAAATGTAATTAAACAATTAATACATTTAATCCAAAGTACCAAAGTATATTAATAATGAATCAGTTATATCAGTAAATTAGGGTATTTAGTTGTTAAAGAGAGAAATCGCACCTTTAAGATGTAATATTTTCATAAAAAAAGTGAAGTATAGCATCCGGGAACATGGTGTAAATGCAATGCAAGGACAAAGGAACCTAGATCCCATTAATCTCTATTGGTTTATTGTATCATATATGCACTCATCAGCAATAAACTGTAAGCTCTCACAAAATGAAGAAGTAAATCATACATGACAATGTTTTCCTGTGGCAGCTCACTGATATCCTTGTCACTTACGGATAAGTGTGCTTGGCTTTCCTATAGTTACACTTGAGACATAATATTATGCAATGTATTAGTCAATTTTATTCGGAGTGAATGTTATGTGTATTTCAAAACGTATTACTACGAAACGGTCAGCTTTTTCAGTGATGATATGCATTGGTTTAAATTGTGTGTCCAAAAATATGGCGCAATGACATATATGCAATATAGGCTGAAAACGTAGCCCTATATAAATCGGGAATTATAGACCCAGAGGTACGTATGGCTGCAACTTGTCTTTAAAACGAACGCTACAGGGCGGTATGACGGCCTTCCGTTTCACGCTTACCAGCTGACCGCTTACCTCCATATGGACAGCTTTTCCGTTGTTACCAGATTGTCCAGTGGCTCACCGCGTACATCGACAGACTTGTGGAGCGGAGTTGACCGCGATGACGGGGTTTGAGTTCAGCGAATAACTGTTCCAGAAACAATTTTTTTTTATCTCTAGGTAAGATAAATAACAGGGTGAGAATGTGGTAAAATCTGAAAACGTGGTAAAAAAAAAATCAGGCGAGGGTTTTTTCTGCCTTGCTTTTGAAAACACTGTCCATTGGGATTAGGGAAGTGGGTGGGCGGGTCAATTGGTGCTTTTGAAAACATTATTGGTTGGGTTTAGGGAAGGAGGAGGGTGGGTCAGTCAGTCAACAGCAGCCTCTGGTGGATTTACCTGAGAACAGCAGGTGCGAATGGCACTCACAAGAGTAATTTGAGATCTGAAAAAGCATAAACAGCGGTCTCTGTTGGATTCGTGAAAAAAAAAAAAACTGCAAAAAAACGTAGCTCCTGGGACGTATTTGGCGCTTTCCAGAAATGTATATAGGGGTGCGTATTCAGAATGAGCCTGGGTTGCATATATTTCTATTCTCTCAAGAATGTTGTTGGCCAATCTGATTTAGAGATGCATATTATGATCTGTAAATAAATACCAACATGGCCATTGTAACCTAAACATTTTCTACAGTATGTGGAATCTAAATATTTCTTTCTACAGCTGCTTATTTCGTAAATGAAGCTTTGACATTTTAATCATCTAATCTAATAAAAAGTTAAGCTTTTGAAGGAAAACACTCCAAAGGGAAAGAAGTCAACTACCATGTGAAATAAAGAGTGTTTTTTTGTCTTTTGCAAACCTGAAGGAAGAATATTTAATGGCAGAAGGCAATATATAATAAGAGGATGTGCAAAGCTTTGTAAATAGCCCAGTATTAATCATTAACCCCATTTAATTTATGACTATCGTGAAATGTGAAGCTAAATAACCCAGTATTTGTTTACTTATTGTGAAGGTTAACTATTTTAAGTATGAAAAGGCTCATCTAAACATGTTGTGTGCATGCCCCTATTGATCTTCGTTTATGCTCGCCAAAAAGCCATGTGCACGTTATTATGTCTTGTTTACTGACCCATTTTCAACTCTTCATGCTTCAATGCCTTTATCCCTGTCTTTAAAAATCAGCAGAGATACCAGTGAAGGAGTCGGAGGCAGATTTTGACCTCTGTATCTTCAGTGATGTTTACATCTGCAGGGAAAGTGCATTAGGCATGAACCCAGCACACATACGCATAAGTTTCAATGCCTGTGAAGTGGAGAGATGGTGCAAAGTCAATGATCTGCGGTGACATTTCTGACAAGCTTCTATAAATACACCCTCCAACCACATATATCCCCCAGACACTGTTGACATACTTTCCCACACACAAACAAACCACCAATTGGATTTGCACAATATCAGACTTTTTCTACTTTCCCCACACAGATTTCTATCATAATTGATGTCTAATATTGAGATATTAAACTATGATATTTTATATCCCTCAAAATCTCATTCATATTAAAAATGAGAAGTATAAAAATTACTATAACAAAATACTTTAGGATAACACTTTTATGTTTTTTTTTTAAGTATGCATTGTAGTTTTTCATCTGCTGCTTTAAACGCTTGAGTTCTAAACAAGATATTTGCAGATGAGAGATTTAAGTAAGCAATTGTAGGACAATAGAGCTCTACACAAATTCATAGACGATGAGTGAAAAGATAATTTTAACTTGCCTGACATTTATTGTATTCAACAACAGCATCAGTATGCGTGAAAAGGCATGATTTCTACATCATTGCACATGCTCAAAACTTTCCAATTAAATATTTTCATTCCATTTAGGCGTTTATATGATCTCTCATTTAACTTGGAAAATTCCACCTCTGTTTTAGTAGAGATGTGTGATTAAAGAAAGTTCTGATAGCATGCTAAATGACGCAATATTCAGTGCGGTATTCTGTACGCGATACGATATAAAAAAAATGTTGAGAAACATTACTCCAGGAATAGTAAAGCATCTACCGTTATATAACTTTAATCCTAACCCATTAATATAATTATTTTATTTATGTTTAAATGGGCTATATAAAATTCAGAATCCCTTGTTACTAACAACATGGGTGGCTGTTAAATGAATTGCGAACAGCAACATATTGCTCATGCTCAAACACATAATCTACCTTACAAAAGTCTTGCAGTCCATCCCAGATGTAAGAGCAACAAATATTAACGTGACTTCTAGTTGATCATATGTAAAAGTGGCAGAAGGTAGATTTTTCTGATGAATCATCTGTTGAACTGCATCCCAATCATCACAAATACTGCAGAAGACCTATTGGAACTAGAGTTGGGGGATGTTGACAAATTTGGCATCGTACGATGTCTAATGTGAACATCGGCGATGGACGATGGTATCGTCGTCGTAGGCGGGGTGGGGGTCTTTGTTGTTAAATATCAATTAATTCATAACGAATTTAATAATTGTAGCCTATCGTTTTCACTACCTGACCCACATGGTCTTTGCTTTACCCATGACCAAACCATAAATAAATAAAGTTATACACAAATTACCACCTGCCAATCACTTTTTTTTTCCGCGGGACTCTGGCATGATCAGGCGGAGTGATCTGTGTCCTTATAATGGCTTTTCCCCACAGCTGGTGGCGGAGACGCGACGAGAGTTTGTTTGGAGTTCACTGTAATTTGTATTGTGGTTAATGATAACTTAGATATTTTATTATTATTATGAGGACATAATAACAAGTAAAGATGCTAGAGCTCAACCGTTTTGGTCACACTTGCACCTGATATTTTATGCGACCTAAAATATGTATTTGAAAGCATTTGTGCTAGTTCATACATTTTTACCGTGCGACACTGCAAAATCCTCACCGCGTGCGCGGATTAAGGAGACATTTATGCAGAATGCATCTTTGCACCTAAAGACACCAAACGCAGCGCTCAGGAACAGATTAAAACAGTTGTCATGTGAACTTGCTGAAGTAAAAAAGCCCGCAATGCTTGCCGCCTTTGTGCTCTTCCTATTGGCCCACTGCGCTAGAACTGAACGCGAATGGATTGGTTAATATCAGCTGTCAATCACTCAGTCAACGCCTTCTGCCTTCACATGACAGGAGCAACAGCCGCGAAAATGTGACGCGCTGAAGATGAGATAATGAAAATAACACTGACAGATTTAGTTTTAGAAACCCTAATGTTACTAAAAAGGCACATCTTATTAGTGATCATGTGCTGAATGTTAATCCACCATTTACACTTTTCCAAGAGTGGATAAAAGACTTCCAGTGGTTTCAAGTCCGCTATGAAAATAACTAAAGCCATTCACTGTAAAGTCTGTGGGATGGGTTTACAGGTAACAGCGTTTGCCACTGAATCTACACATTTTAAGCGCGAGAGGTACTGTATAATCCTCACGATGTATTTAATCCTCACGATGCTGTCAGCCGTGCAAACAGCAGCTATAAGTATAATATAACACAGCTCATGAAAAGACCGTTATTGCTATTAAGATGACATGCAAATAATAAGTTATATTTCAATATACATGTGGGGCGGGGCGATGGATCACGATGCCGGCTCAGCATCGTGAAGTTTATCAGCCATCGGCGATGGACGATGACATCATCTATCGGCCCAACCCTAATTGAAACCCGCATGGACCCAAGACTCTCACAGAAATCAGTCAAGTTTGGTGAAGGAAAAATTGTGGTTTGGGTTTACATTCAGTATGGGGGCGTGCGAGAAATCTGTAGAGGGCAAATTCATTAGCAGGATAGCGGTCCTTCTCATACTTCAGTTTCCACATCAAAGTTTCTGAAAGCAAAAAAGGTTAAGGTGCTCCAGGATTGGCCAGCCTAGTCACTAGACATAAACGTTATTGAGCATGTCTGGGGTAAGATGGAGGAGGCATTGAAGATGAATCTATAGAATCTTGATGAACTCTGTAAGTCCTGCAAGAACGCTTTCTTTGTCATTCCAGATTACTTTATTAATAAGTTATTTGAGTCATTGCAGAGATGTATGGATGCAGTCCTCCAAGCTCATGGGAGTCATACACAATATTTATTATTTTTCCACTTCACCATGACTTTATATTCTATACTGTACATTAGTTCTGTTAAGTGACAAGACTTTTGTCTTAGCAAAGTCAGACCTTACTGTCCTTATTATTTTATCTTTGTAAAGTATGCATAATCTAAAAGCTTTTACCGTTCATATAAACCACTTCTAATACCAAATGACCAACTAGAAGTCACGTTTTTATTTGTTGTTCCTAAAACTTGGATAGGCGACAAGACTTTTGTCATGTGTACATACATACATACATACTTGTGGGTACAAGTTGTAAATATACTGTATATCTTTTTTGTTTATAGCTTATCCTTAGATATAGATATTCTGATAAAAAAAAACTTTCAGGAAAGTCTTGTATTATTTATCCTCATTATTAGATAAGTGGATCAATATACAAATTCTTCTAAATAGTGCCATTACTTTTTGTAACAGGGCATCTGTTGGCAATGCGACAATGTTTGTTCCCAAAGAAACTTTCAGTAAGTTTTTAAATAAACAACCTTGTTGTGATTGTTTTTAAACCCAAGTAACATTTTTTTTTTCCACTGTAAAAACCTTTTGTGGAAGATTCTTCATATAACCATCGGTGCCAATGATTATTGTAAAGCATGTGAACAGGTGAAATATAAGAAACTGCTAATTAAACTTTATTCCTGCTTTTTAAGGTCTAGAAACAGTTTATTACTGTCCAATATGAGATCTCTGAAAAGAATGCAAATCTGATAAGTTTACTCTTGGCCTTCATCCATCACACACCCCTGCGTTCCTGCTCCACTTCAAATGAAACTTAAGGTTACGACCATAGTTAGAGTGACACTGGAGATGCCACACAGACCCCCATGATCCTCTGCTGGTGTGTGTAATGCGCTTGACGTAGTGCTGACGTGTTTTTGTGTGTGTGTGCTCGTGTATGCCAATTACAGTTCACTAGATGCCTTGCAGTTCACTAGAAACTTGGGGAAATATTTTCTCTTGGTCTCCCTGGAGACTTTTCAGCTGTAGCTCTACTGCGCATATTGCAGTGTGTATTTAGACTTCAGTAAACACAAGCTGTTTTATAGATCCATTGAGAGCTACTGGTGGAGGACTGAAGCTTGACTTTTTTGCTTGGGTATTGTGGTCTTTATTGTAATTCAGTCAGAAAAAAAAATTAAAACCTTTATAAAACAAAGAGTCTACTTTGCAAGTATAAAATTCCATATATGTATATATATGTATATATATATATATATATATATATATATATATATATATATATATATATATATATATATATATATATATATATATATATATATATATATATATTCTGAATTGTGAGAAATTGAATTGAATTCCAAACAACAACAAATTATACAGGGATCTAAATAATAAGTTCCAAAATGTACACAATGTAAAAAAGCAAAACCCATACTGTAAATTAGCCATCAAATAGGAATAAAAATGCACGAATAAAAAAAAAAAAAGGTGATCAAATGTCAAAAGCACAATTGTAAAATACAATGTACAAAATGACTTGAGTAGGGTTGGGTCGATAGACGATGCCATCTTCACGATGCTGAGCCGGCATCGCTATCCTGTGCTTCGCCGTCGCAAATCGCTGAAAATGCACATCACGTGACCACGCACGCACGCACGCACACACAGAGAGACATACAGACACACACACTCTCGTGTGCTCCATGGGACTTTTTGCACCTTTTTACCAACCAAGTTTGTCGACGCCATTATAACTACACAAATCATTCATGCCAGAGTTCCACGGAAAAAGTGATTGGCAGGTGGTAATCTGTGTGTAACTTATCTTTATTTATTTATGATTTGGTTATGGGTAAAACAAAGACCATGCGGGTCAGGTAGTTGAAATTGTACGGCTACAAATAATTAATTTGTTATGAATTAATTAATTATTCATAAATAATTAATTCACCACCACCTATGATGATGATGCCATCATCCATTGCGATGTTTCACATTAGACATTGTACGATGCCAAATTGGTTGCTGTCGCCCAACCCTAGACTGGAGTAATAATTTAATTTGAAACTACATACAATAAGTAATAAACAAATATTGAATAAATAATTATTATAAACAAACAATAAACACCTCCTTGATGAACAGACCAGAACCAGCCAATAATTTACTTATGATAATTAAAAGTTAATTATAATTCATTAAATAATAATTAAAAATCCTTAAATATAATAAAAGTCATTAAAAGTCATGCAGAAATATTAAGCACTTTTTTTAGGACAGTTTAAAAGTACTGTTAAAACTTTTGTCTAATTAAAAAATTTAATTCAAATATACTTTCCTAGTGTAAACTAAATATTGACAACATAAAATCAGCCAGTTTGTTATCATCAATAAACTGAGATTCAAAATCAGATTTTTACAATAATAATTCAGAATAGTGTGCAAAACTTTGTGTGAGCAAAACTCGTGTGAGCAAAAAAAAACAAATCTAATGTCATTAAGATGTGCATCATTAAGCATAAATACTAAAATAAATTCATTAAATATGCACTGTAATCTGTTCCAGATGAGGGTTTATGAAGAACTCCAATATCTACAATAAAGAGACTCTCAGTCCTAAAGTTCAAGTTCACAAACAGTCTTCTGGCATTTACCCTGTTACACTTTCAGGCTTACTGCATCAGTTCATTCCTCTCAGACTTAAAACCCCTCTCCTCCGGTCATAGCAGCCTCCCACTCTTGCTCTCAAACTGTACTTTAATTGAATCCATAAGGCCTGAAGGTACTACAGCACAATAAGCACATGGCTCAGAAAAGGCTCACGTGGACCCTCTGCAGAGGATCCCGGCCTGCCAAAAATCCAGATCGCTTTCACTGACACTAAAACACACATACTATATACACTGACACACACAATCACATTTCAAATGATAAAAACAGATGGAGAAACGAAGATATAAACATAACAGGACCAAAAGAATACCATTTTAGAGATGAGCTTAAGTAAACCTATGTTGTAAGAATTCGTTTCATAAACCTGATAACAGTAAACACACACACACACACACACACACACGTTTGTTTTTGTGAAAAGTGGGTACATTAAATAGGCTTCCATTCATTTTATACAGATCAAACCGTATATTATATTGCCCTCACCCCACCCTACCCCTAAACCCAACCATCACAGGAGACAGTGTACAGCTTTACTCCCTGAAAAAAACTCATCCTGTGTGATTTAGAAGCTTTTTGAGAAGTGAGGACGTCACCAATGTCCTCATATTTCACCTGCTTTTTGTAATACCTGTGTCATACCTATGTCATTATACAGATTTGTGTCCTGATGTCACAAAAACACATACACACGTACACACGTACACACACACACACACACACACACACACACACACACACACACACACACACACACACACACACACACACACACACACACACACACACACACACACAAGAAATGCACAAAACAAAAGAAAACTATTACAATTTTTGATTCTTTCTTTGAGTAGGCTTTTAGGATGGTGTTAATTTTTTTCCTGCACTTGTGCCCATGCTCTTATTATAACATAATAAATCATTTATGGGTTACTAAATAATGAATACACAAATGCTTTTTTCTGTGCTTTTTTCTTGAAGAAAAGCCTACATGTTATGGTGAGGTTACTAATTTATCATAAGATGAAAAATATGGTTATATAAATGATACGTTTTATAAGTGTCCAAAAATGTTCAATTCATGCAAATACATGTAAATACATGTAAAATACATATTAAATTGCTATGCATAAAGTGAATTTACTTCAACAGCAAGCATAAGTATGTTTAGATTACAAACAAATAGATACATTTATAAAACAGATTCAGATAAATCAGATAAAAAAAGCAACAAATTACAAATTCAGTTCTGTCTAAACAGCTTCCAAAACATGATTGTCATCATGGGTGCCCTTTAACATGAAACATTATATTATTACATTAATTGCAATACATTTCAGAAAGTTATGCAGCTCCTTTTAACATACTTTCTAATATTAATTCATGTTTTTACCTAGCTGTTTTTACTATGCAACTATAGTTAATCTGCCTCATGGATGGCACAAGTCATGTCTTTACTAACTGCAACTTGTTCAATATGGAAAGTGATTGGATGATAATTTTGGAAATATACTGTATTTTGCTATAAGCAACCTGAAATGTGAAGTGGACGCTGACAAGGGAGAGCAGATCGAAACGCAGGTTTATTAAACAGAGATAGTCAGGCAAGCAACAGTCAACACAGGGGCAAACAGATAAATGCAGGAAATCCAGAGACGTAGTCAAATAACAAGGGAATGGTCAGTACAGGTAGGCAGCAGACAACGTAAAACAAACAAAACAAAGGTCTAACACAGAAAGGCAAGGCAAGGAAAACGCCTCGTAAAGTTAACAAACAGTATAACAAGACTCATCTATGAGTGTCTCAAAGTGAGCCGTATATACTGATTGTGTTTATAATCAGTACTTGAGCAGCATCAGCTGTGTGAGTGTACTCAGTGGAGACTTGGAGCAGGTGTGCGTGTGTGTGTTGCATGACGGGACTTGTAGTTCATATTGAGACAGGATTGTAGTCCATGTAAATGTGAATGTTCCCCAGCGATCTATGAAGGTTAGGTCGCTGTTGATCATGACACAACCACTATTTTAGGCTATTTTCTTTTGACAGAAAGGTACTACTACAACTAGCTTTCAGCAATTAAAGTAGCTGTATGTACGTTTTTGACTCTTCTAAGACATAAAAATACAATAACATGTTTGCAGATATTTAAGAAACATGCTAAATAAACATATTTGTTTATCTGAATAACAAAGTCAGTTATTCTGAGACGCATGAGATGGCAGTGTACTGAAATCGGGCAGCTTTGAGTCCTAAACAAATTTTAGTCTTAATATTATTATTATTATTATGAGTCATAAACAATGTCCAATTGATGCAAATGTGCAACTATATTTTTAACAATAAACAAAAAAGTGAATTAATGAAAAAATACATGTAAGATAAATGTAAATTGCTATGAATAAAGTGAATTTACTTCAACAACATGCATAAGTATGTTTAGATTACAAACAAACAGATACATTTATGAAACAGACTCAGATAAATCAGATAAAAAAAGCAACAAATTACAAATTCAGTTCTGTCTAAACAGCTTCCAAAACATGATTTTCATCATGGGTGCCCTTTAACATGAAACATTATATTATTACATTAATTGCAATACATTTCAGAAAGTTATGCAGCTCCTTTTACCATACTTTCTAATATTCATCCATGTTTTTACCTGTTTTTACTATGTAACTATAGCAAATCGGCCTCAAGGATGGCACAAGTCTTAACTAACTGCAACTTGCTCAATATGGAAAGTGATTGGATACTGTATTACACTATAAGCAACCTGTAATGTGAAGTGGACGCTGACAAGGGAGTGTGAATCCAAACGCAGGTTTATTAAACAGAGATGGTCAGGCAAGCAACAGTCAACACCGGGGCAAACTGATAAATGCAGGAAATCCAGAGTCGTAGTCAAATAACAGGCGAATGGTCAGTACAGGCAGGCAGCAGACAACGTAAAACAAACAAAACAAAGCAAAGGTCTAACACGAAAAGGCAAGGCAAGGAAAACACGTCGTAAAGTTCACAAACAGTAAAACAAGACTCAGCCATGAGTGCACTCAAAAAAATGAACAAGGGAGGTTGTGGACTTTACATAATATATTTATATTTGGTTTACTTATATTTATTGTCTTTGTTGACTTTAAATGTTTTTTTCTATTAAGGTCCACGTAATTATGTCTTAACTTAACTGTACAAAATACTAATGTGTTGTTTAATCACAAACCATTTATGTTAAGTGAACATTTCTTACTACCACATGGTGGCAGTAATGCGACGCCAACTGCCAAGAATCTGCAATGAAAAAGATCGCCTCAGATTACACATGCGCAAAGACATTTGAATCTGACCGTTTTGCTGCAGTTTTTCATCGGTTGGTTTTGACGGAGGGAAGTCTTACTTTTGA
This sequence comes from Danio kyathit, assembly GCA_903798195.1. NCBI lineage: Eukaryota > Metazoa > Chordata > Actinopteri > Cypriniformes > Danionidae > Danio > Danio kyathit. The sequence continues at coordinate 48,869,055 of LR812524.1, forward strand.
CAACTTGAAAAGGTAGGAGGTTATTTGTTTTTTCATCTGTATCGATCTATTTTATTTGTGATAAGATAGGTGTTTATTCTTTAGTGATTCGGTGTCTTAGACATGCTGATGTTAGCTAGCAAACTTAGCCATGTGGTGCAGGTCGGTCAGCTCCTTATTTTTATTATTTCGGCAAAAGAAAAGTACATTTTTCGATACTATGGTAGATGTCTGAACCCTCCGTTTGACCCTATTCAATGTTTAATATCTAAATACGTAGTTTATTTAAAGGGATATGTTAGAGTATTAATAAAAATGTTTACCACACACATATTAACAAGCAGAACAGAGGATTGAATTAGTTTTTATTGTTTCTACGTGACTAATAAACCGACTAATACATCTCACAGAATGAATTATTTCAAACACTCGTTCATGTGATTAAAGCCTGGAGTAGCGCGAATGTATGCTCCTCCCTCCAATCCGAGCTCTGTAATTGCTAGGTGCGGCTGCATCCGCTCCAGGTTTTCTGTTCCTGCTCGCAGACATATTTTTCCTTGTTCACTCTAGTGTTGTCAAGATACTGGAATTTAGTACAATCTGTAGTGGAATTTAAAAACGTCAATTTCCTGCTGACATTTAATCACTGAAGTGCACATCCTAACATGTCACTAGGACAACACTAGTTTAACTCAAATTTTAAAGATATTCAGGTGTGTTTATTTTTTTATATAATGAACGTGTAATTTATAATACTATATGTAATTGTTTGGAAATTATTCAACACGTTTAATGTAATTATTACATAATCCCGTTCATTGTTCTGAATAGTGTTAAAGGTTTTGTTTTTGTATCTTGTTTTTACTTTTGATTGTACTAAAGCATTAAAATACAGTATTTTTGCTAATTTAAAAAAACACTTCCACTGTATTTTTTTTTATCTCCTTTGAATCCCAAAATTTACTCCAACCACTAGGTGTTAATTCTTTTCACAGCAAAAAGACTCACTAAATCTAGATGAAAATCTGCTATTAAAAATATTTATTAACACAATTAACTGTTATTAAAAATAGCAGTGGTTAATACTTAATTTGAAAGTTTTATTTCAATTTAAGTTTAAAAAAATTACAAATTGTTATTGGTGATATTTTTCTGTTTTCTGCATTTTTAATTTTTATTCTTGTATTTTTTTATATTAGATTCTTAATGATTGGTGAAGGTTTTTTACTCACAATTGGTAAGTATCATCTGCAACATCTATTAATCTAAATTGTTTCTTCCATGACCAATTCATGTGTTAGTTCTGAGTATATTGCTTCTGTATCTTTTTTTTTTACTTGTAATTGTTAATAGCAATTGATAAATTCAGTTTTTAACATCCAATAAATGTTTTTAATTTCACGTTCTGACTGTTACAGGCAAGCGTTTTTTATTCGGTGCCACAGTGCTGTTAAATGGTATGTTATCTGCAAAACACTTCTAAAAAATTACTGAAGTTCTTTTGACCTGAAATCACAATTTAATTCAATTTTATTACTTATTTTTTTATATATATTTTTTATTTATTTAATTTATTTTTATATATTTTTTATTTATTTTTATATATATTTTTGCTATTTTGTTTGTTACATATATTGAATGTGGCAGTGTAAAGGTTCCAGTTCAAAGGCCGTAACTAGAACTCAGTTACTTAAACATTATAAGTTAAAGCATTCTCAATATGGGTGTAGGCACCCATATCCTTGTCCATATACTAGTTGTCCATGTACATTCAAGACATGGAATGCACTTAGATCACACCTTTGTAGAGTCCATAACAGAGACTCATCTCAGCAAACATCATCATTGGCTACATTCAGATGTCAAGTTTGTGAATTCTCTGAACTTGGCAATGAAAATGAATATTTCAGTCACATAAGTCTGCATCTTAAATCCCATGAAAACATCACTTGTATGTTCAAAAGTTGTACATTTTAAGAGAAAAATTTTATGGGACATTTAAATCTCATAAAAATAGAAAGCTGGATGGAGATACTTTCCTTTTGTGAATATAGGCCATGTTTGCTTTGACTTCCTTCAGGTTTTTATCAAAGAACTTTCTGACTTTCAAATTTAAAAATTTTTTATATGCACTTAATGGCTTTATTAATTTTGCTATTTAAGGTTGAATCATTTGCATGATGGCTACACCAGTGAAACTGCGGATTGTCTTTGGTGCCAACAATTCTGAAAATCTGACCATACAATCAGGCATGCCAAAGTCTGTGGAGGATCTTTCAAATGAGATCAAACGTCAGTTTGATATCGAGGGGGACATTAGACTCCAATACATGGACAGTGACTTTGATAATGACTTTGTTAACCTTAATCAAATTGGTGATGTACAGGACAAGAGTACAGTTAAAGTTATCTCATTGTCAGATGCTTCGGATGTCAGTCAAGTTTGTGTGAACCTGAGTGGTGAAGACACATCTTTTTCCTCTAATGACACAATAATTCTCTCCTCCCCTGACTCAGCAACTGCTCGATCACAGTGGCCTCAAGAATTTCAAATACCTACATTCCCATATGATGTGGAGATCCAACTTCAAAGTGCAAACCAGTCCTTCTTGTCAAGCAAAGTTTTCTTTAAACCCAGCCATAAGCTTAAATCTGACATCTTGGAAAGTCTGGCTGAGCAAATAATCAAGTTTGAGGAATATCCTTCAAATTTAGAAATAGAATCTGTTGCTGAAGCTTTAATCAAAGCTCACCCATGTTTGAGGGAACAAGGATCTGTTACTGGTTACTATGGTTGAAAAGTTAGCCTCCAGTACAAAATGGCCAACTATAGGACAAAACTTAGAGATTTTAGGTGCCCAGAGATGACCATTAATTCCCTCAAGCACAAGCCTGAAGATAAGTGCCAGCCAGCCTATATTGTAAAAAAACCCAGAAGGGCAGAAGTAAATTTCTGCCCCCCCTATCCTGCTGGAGAGACCCAGGACAGCCTTGAAGGTGAAAGAGTGGCTTTGTTGGCGGAGGTAAAAAAAAGACACAACAAGGCAGTTATCAGGGAGAAGATGGCCAAGACCTTTCCATATAGGAGACAGGAGGTAGTCAGAGACAAACCCATGATTGCAGAGTTCCAGAACAGATGGCCAGGACTCTTCACTGCGCCTGAGGTATAAACTACTGCTTAAAACATTGGTAATCAATGTTATATAATGTATCAAATAACTGCGTGGAATTCAGTTCAGAATACTGTAACATGGTTTTTAGGGTGGGGAGTTTAACCAGATTTAGAGCACAGCCTCGGATTGATGGGGTTAGGAGAATTAAATAAATTAGTAGCATTAAAGTCAAATGTAATAGTAGTGCTGCTATAGCAGTAAACGTATTAGTATAAGCCATGGATAGTATAACATGTTTGTGTACATTTATTTAAAGGTGGAAGCAGAATTTCTGAGGATTACGACTGTTCAACTCATCACAAAGTTTTTTTCTCAACTTGACCACCACACCGATCAGCTCATTAGAGTGATGAAGAAAACTGGTGGAGCAAAAGGGAATAAAATTGACCTCACTTTTGCTCCGACTGCACAGGTATCATTTCTCTACTGTACAACACATTTAGGAATAAGTAATTTTTGTCGTCCAGTCTTGAGTTGCTTTTTGTCAGAAACCAATAACATCTGCAAGTATGTTCTATATGAATAATAAATTATTTTTGTTGTATTGTAAAAAGCTAGTGAGATTTAACAGCAACTCTGTAATTTACAATTTGCCTAATTTAGTTTCTATAAATAAATAGACATAGTGCATGTGCCTACTTAACCCATAGATGCATTTCACCAATTAAACATTTATAGAAGTATAATAGGTTTGTTTTATGTATGTTGACTACTGCTTTTTCTATTTAGAATGAAACTTTTGAAAAGAAGAGGGAGTGCCTTCTCAAGGCACTTTGTATCTACCTGAACGAAGAGCCGAGAAGTCTCTTTAAAGAATATCTGGTAGGTAGTACTTATTAATGCTGCAGTAACTGTATACTACAGCTGTTAAGAATCTCACAATATCCATTTAGCATTGTGTGATACGGCTTGTAGGAATGGCAAATTTGGTCTAGACCAGGGGTGGCCAAACTCTGTCCTGGAGGGCCGATGTCCAGCAGATTTTATCTTAAACTTGCTTCAACACCCCTGCACAGATGTTTCTAGAAAGCCTAGTAAGAGCTTGAATAGCTAGCACAGGTTTGTCTTATTGGGTTGGAACTAAACCATGCAGGACATCGGCCCTCCATGACCAAGTTTGTGCACCCTTGGTCTAGACCTTTCTGATTATTTAAATTTAAAGGGTTAGTTCACCCAAAATTGAAAATTTTCTGTTAATTTACTCCTCACAGTTCATCCAAGATATGACCTTTTCTCTTCAGTAGGACATTAAAGAAGATTTTAGCCTGTTTATCTGTGGTTCTTAGTGATTCATATAATAGCAGTGAAGGGTGTTGGGATTTTGCAAAAGAAATGCATACAAATGAGTCCAAATCAATAGCTATGGCTCCTGATGGCAAACTGATGTCTTTTGAAGCGAAACAATTGGTCCATTTTAAAAAATAAAATTATTATTTTTATTTTTTAATTATTATAATTTTTTTTGTTTTACAATATTAGCTTTAATCCACCGCCTGGTCAAACACAGGGTGCAAACTTGTGATCTTTCAGCAAAATTCACCATTTTATAGATATTGAAAATTGCATCACCAGCTCCTGCAAATAAAAGGACTACAATCAGACTAAATCCGTGCATACATCAAGAACTGTTTGATCAGGCTGTGGTTTAAAGCTAAAAATATGTAAAAAAAAAAAAAAAATTGCACTGAGCGATCATTTCACTTTACAAGACCTCAGTGTGTAATCAGGATCCATGGCTATTTGAATTCATTTGTATGCTTTTTAATAATAAAAAAAACCATCACCTTTCACTGCCGTTATACAGTCAGGTCCATAAATATTGGTACATTGAAACAACATGTTTGGCTTTATACACCAACACAGTGGATTTTAAATGAAACGAACAAGATATGCTTTAACTGCAGACTGTCAACTTTAATTTGAGGGTATTAACATCCAAATCAGATGAACGCTCTAGGAATTACAACAGTTTGCATATGTACATCCCACTTGTTAAGGGACCAAAAGTAATTGGACAGAATAATAATCATGAATCAAACCTTAACTTTTTAATACTTGGTTGCATTAATATTTGCTTTTTAAGTCTGGAATGCATAGACATCACCAGACTTAATGCAGGTATACTTCAGTTTCCAGTGAGTGAAGAAATTGTGAGGAGTTTGGGCCAAAAGTTATTTATCAAGTAAGCTATTGGGAATTATGGAATTGACTGTTAATTTCATGGTTGTTTTTTTGTGTGTGTGGACAGGATTCAGATGGTGGTGTTGCTGAGAAGGATCTTAAACAAGTTGTCTTTGGCATCTACAGCATTAATTCTGAGGGAGGTGATGCCACCACCCCTCCAGTGGATGTTGGAATAGTGATTGAGGGCATTGAAGTGCTTCACGACTTGGGAGACATTGCTTCTGCATGCGCACTCTTAATGGGTGTAATATATGCATTGAACCTCAGTTATCCTCAGGAACTGAAAAGTTTTTTTGAGGTGCTTCAGAAAATCTTCCTTCAGCTGGATGCTACCAGACTCTCAACCAAGGTACAGATGCTCAAAAACAAACTGTATGAGTGAACCAACTAGTGGTGTCACAATACTGCAATTTCTGTACCAATCAGTATTGAAATTTAAAAAATGTCAATTTCCTGCTAACATTTGAGGCCTATTGAGCACGTTCTTAAACACTTTGCATTGACCATTGTGTTCACATGCTCAACAGAAATTACTGTGATTGGCCGTGAAGGTCATCAGTTCACCACTCTTCTTACAGAGTGCAAACAGAGATACAAGGACACTGGAGCATTTCAAAGATGCGTAGATCAGTCAATCCATCAGCAGATCACTTGTATGTCAGCAATAACTGATTATCTTTGAAAGGCTTTAAAATGCTCCAGTGTCTCTGTATCTGTGGTTACACTGAGTAAACACATTTTGGTGAAGTGAGTTTGGTGAACTGATGACCTTCATGGCCAGTCACAGTCATTTCTGTTGAGCATGTGAACACAATGGCAAATCAGTGGCATGTAAAAATGTGCACTACAGCGCTCTAATGTGAGTGGGAAATGGACGTTTTTAAAATTCCACTACAGATTGGTACTGAATTCCAGTATCATGACAACATCAGAACCAACAAAGCAGAGTTTGTTCATGAAGGCACTTTAGACTTAAAACCATTTCATTTGAAAAACACTTGACCCTTTTATTTGTTTTTATTTTTGTGTGTGACACGTACTACTGTTCTGGGTGACATGTTTCTCTGTCATGTAAAGTGTCCAGAGTTATTTCCTTTTTTTGAAAAAGGGCAAGATAACAAACTTGTTAACAAAAATGTTTTATTTATTTATTTATTTTTTTATAATTTTTGTTTTGTTTTGAAAACTTCATCAGTAACTGTTTAATTTGTCAAAGTTGACCACTCAGGATAAAACTAAATAAAATCCTGTTGGCTTGTTAGGCTATGTTAAGTATTCATAATTTTCTAACACCTACTATATAGTTGAAAATCTTCCTCCAGCTGGATGCTACCAAACGTTCAACCAAGGTACATATGATCAAAAACTAAATTTATGAGTAAACCAACACTGAGCTATTATGATTTTGTGAAATTTAACTTGGTCTTGTTTGTATTCAAAACAAATTTACTGCAGATACATTTGACACACACCACTGTTCAGGCTGACATGTTTCCTCTCCATGTAAAGTGACCAGAGTATTTAATTATTTTTTTTTTAAAGGTCAAGATAACCAACTTTTACAGTGTGTCTTTTTATTTATTTTTTTTAAACCAACACTGTTGCTATTCTGACATGTTAATTTTATTTTATTTTGTGATGGTTTAATTTGACCACTCAGGTTTGAACAAAGTAATGCCATTTTGGAATATGTAAGTCATTCACATTATTTTCTAATATTGTGACAACTGTTGTATTGTTGGATCATATGTTCTCAACTAATGTAATTTTTTTACTGCATTTTAGACAGTGCACAACTGTTACTTGTGTCAGTAATGTTAATACAATTTTGTGTTGGTGAATAAAAGAACTAACAAAAGTTAGTTGAGTTTACTTAAGTATATTGTGTGGAACCTGTTGACAAACTAAAGTTAATTAAACCTAACTAGTAAAAATGTAATAGAGTGTAATAATTTAGTTTTGATTGATTAAGCATAAATTAATTGATTTGTTGTAAACTAATTTGTTTACTTTCAATAGACAAAAATATAATATGCAACTTCTAAACAAATTTAGTTAGTCCTTATAACATAACTGATTTAAGTTAGTTCAACTCGAATGTCTCATGTTCAGCAAAATCAACTGATAATAGTTGGCTTGATTCAAACTAATTGTTTCAACCTAAAATAAGGCGATTAATTCAATTAGCTTTGAAATATTTATTTTCAACTTTCATAAATATATTTTGTGGAACCCGTTGACAAAAAAAAATTAAGTAAACTCAACATTTCATTTTTTTGAGTGTGTCTCAAAGTGAGCCGTACATACGGTTTGTGTTTGTAATCAGTACTTGAGCAGCATCAGCTGTGTGAGTGTACTCAGTGGAGACTTGGAGCAGGTGTGTGTGTTGCATGACAGGACTTGTAGTTCATATTGAGACAGGATTGTAGTCCATGTAAATGTGAATGTTCTCCAGGGATCTATGAAGGTTAGATCGCTGTTGATCATGACACAACCACTGTTTTAGGCTATTTTCTTTTGAAAGAAAACTACTACTACAACTAGCTTTCAGCAATTAAAGTAGCTGTATGTACGTTTTTGACTCTTCTAAAACATAAAAATACAATAATATGTTTGCAGATATTTAAGAAACATGCTAAATAAACATTTACTGAAATTGGGCAGCTTTGAGTCCTAAAAAATATTAGTCTTAATGTTATTATTATTATTATTATTATTATGAGTCCTAAAAATATCCAATTTAGGCAAATGTGCAACTATATTTTTAACTATAAACAAAATATGAATCAATGACAAAATACATAAAATACATGTAAATACGTGTAAAATACATGCTATGCATAAAGTGAATTTACTTCAACAACATGCATAAGTATGTTTAGTTTACAAACAAACAGATACATTTATGATACGCAATCAGATAAACCAGATAAAAAGGCAACAAATTACAAGCCCAGATACACACAGAAACCAAGCATGACATTCTTTAAATAATCTGAAAGCAACAACAACAACAAAACCTTTCATATACAATATATCAATTCAAGAAAACAGTAAGGAGTGAGCCAAAGTTTACAAACACACACTCGCACATGCACTCCTCCCTCTGATTGGCTGCAAGTTCAGCGAGTGCATGTTCAGCAGATGTTTGAGGTTCTCAATGTTCCTGAATTTCTAGGAGTTCCCAAGATAAAAAACATGTCTACACTTGTGGCTTTGTGTGTACATATGTTTGTGCTAACTCGCAGCTGTGCATGCCAAAAGCAATATATTCTTTATGTAAGTGTGTCCATGTTATGCAAAAAAACTAAAAAGTGCACATTTAACCACGAGGGTTTAGACAGTACAAAACATTCAGGCTAAAGGTCACTGACTGCACATAAAAAACATTCACAATTTTGCAGAAATCAGCAAATGCAGGACAATCAGTCAACTGCTAAGAAAAAAAACAACAACTTCTGCTTTGTCTAGCAACCACAATGGCAAAGTCAATGTCTTGGTTTACATTTATTTTCATTAACAATTGTCATCTTCAACATTTTAAAGTATTTTTTAACATGGGAGGACTGAATTTCATAATCAAAAGAGCTAAACCTATAATTATATTTTTTTGCCCAATAACTGGATTTTGTCTGATAATTAAGTGAAATAAGAGTTGTAATATAATGCATATAAAAACATTCCTTGATGAATTACTTTTCCATGGTGACTTATGCGTTTGGTATACTGAATGACTTTGTGAATTCAATTTAACATGAAACATTTTATTATTATATTATTACATTAATATATTTCAAGATGTTGTGCAGTCCCTTTTACATACCTTCTAATATTCATTTATGTTTTATCTGTATTTACTATATTACTATTTACTATAGTAAAGTTCGTTTTGGTGTATGACTTATAGCTGACACTGGAACAGGCCTGACGGATGGCACAAGTCTTGTCTTAACTAACTGCAACTTGTTCAATATGGAGAGAGAGAGAGAATTTAGATTTTATTGCCATTTCATCTTTATTGCCATTTCTATGGCTATGTCATGGCAAAAAAACATATCAAGTTTTTCACACATTTTATAAATACCACTTTTCTATAATTATAAAAATATACTAACAATTAACAGTAATAAATAATACACAAGGTAAAATACATAAATAATAATAATAATGATATATTTATATCTAAGATAATTATCTAAAATGTTTTTTAAGGTTTACTTTTCATAAAAATGTTACAATTTTAGAAGAATTCACATTTAAAAATATTTCATTTAAAGTCTCTCCAGATAAAAATTGTTGTCTATAATTGGTCAATATGGAAAAGTGATTGAATGATAATTTTGGAAATATATTATTCTATAATTTTCAACCACCGTTTTAGGCTATTTTCTTGTGACAGAAAACTATACCACTTGCTTTCAGCAATTAAAGGTGCCGAGTTTTTGACTCTTCTAAAGCATATAAATACCAAAATAAGTTTGCAGATATTTAAAACAACATGCTAAGTGAACATAAAATAAAAGTCTGAGAGACATGAGATGCAGATTCAGAAATTTAAAAATCTGAGTCACAGATGCTTTAATGTTCAATTTCAAACTGTGTTTATTTTATCTTATTTTACAGAAACTATCTGTTGCTGCTTTCAGTATAGCAATAAATTTCACATAAATGATGTTCAAACTCACATTGGTAGCATTTAACACTGAATAAAGCACATAATGAGTACCTGAGGTGATCATTGTCATAGACGTTTATGCTGTTGTTCTCGCTGTCATGAGAAATAAAGCTGTTTCTAAAAGAGAAATTTCAGTTAATGTTTAATACAAAAACTCCTTTTAACACGGAAAATACTCCTTTTGTCGCATCTAACTAGGATGCGATGTAGGCTCAATAGACAGGCACACTCTCACTCCTTTAGCTATCGTCAATCTGGCAACCTGTGTTTGGGTGGAGTCGCGTTTCCCCAGATGTTGGTAACAACCAAAGAAATTCATATATGCAAAGAAAACAAATCTAATTAGTTTATAAATTAAAGTTATGCACAATAAAATAAAATGTCACAGGGAAAAAGTATTGAACACATTAAGCTAGGGTGGTGTAGAAAGGCAGTGAAAACCCAAACAGCAGCTGTAATCTCTCAGTAGTTCTTCAGCAACCCTCTGCCCTTCATTATTGTAAATTAATATTAGTTGCTTCAGTCCAACATCTACATTACCAGGATGATGAAGATGAAACCAGGGTGAACATTTCAGCAAGACAATGATCCAAAACAGCCAAGAAAACTCTCAACTGCTTTCAGAGAGAAAAAAGTCAAGTTGTGGAATGGCCCAGCCAACCACCTGACTTGAATCCAATAGGGAATACAAATTAAAGATCAGATTTGATAGACGAGACCCACAGAACCACCAACATTCCACTCTGTTGAAGTCTGCGAAAAATTCACTCCTGAGCAATTCATGTGACTTCATTCTCCATATGAGAGGCATCTTTATGCTGCCATCACCAAAAAAGCCTTTTGTATAAAATATTAAATCCAATTTAGTAGTTCAGTACATTCTCCTGGTGTCATTTCATTGTTATTACACATAACCTATTTAGACTTTTTTGTTTTGTTTTATTTTTATATTTCTATTGTTTGGGTTTTTAACCAAAATCTGGTTCAATTCCATGTCATCAGCTCCTTTAGAAATATTAATCCCAGGAAAAAACATGACATGTTCAATACTTATTTTCCTTGCTGTATGCATTAGGGTACAACTAGTTGTGCATCAAATAATTTTCACTGAACATGGATTCAGTCCATTTAACATAAAAAAATGGCCAAAATGATTAGTGCATATCTAATATTTATTATTTTAATAATTACACGCATTATAATTAGTTGGATGCACAAAGAGCTCTAATATTTCTGTTTGCAGCAAATTCAAGATAGACAATGAAAATAAAAAAAAAGAATGCACAGAGAACAGTTTGAACCCTTCGCTACCTTTTATGACAAATACAATGTATTAACACAGTTATGAGTCATACCATGGAACAATCCAATGCCAAGTCATTTAGCAGCACTGACAGTCTTGACATTTCAGATCTGAGCACACATTAAAAGCACTGCCTTTACTCATTGGTGACATACAAGTTGTAAATTCATATGAGAAGCAGCAGTCCTGGCCATATTTGGAGAGTCCGGCCTGAACCCACTGGAGCAAAGATAGCCTGACTGTCCGAGGATTTAGATTACAGTACAAAGCTAAAGAGAGTTCAAATCAGGAGAGGCTACAACTCCTGAGAGTAGCTCTCCAAGTAACCAAAGGGCAAACAAAAACACTCTGTCCCACACATCACAAGAGGTTTGCAAATTGCTGCAACCTCAATGCAAGGATGAAGCAAGCGAAGGCAACTAACTAGAAAAACAAACCAATGTATGACTAAGCACATTTACTGTGAAGACCATAGCCATAGTTGAGTTCATGTTCACAGTTACTTTATCAGGTATAGCTCTTTAACTGTTTATGCAAATATCTAATCAGCCACATGGAAGTAGCTCAATTTATTTAGCCATACAGATGAATTCAAAAATGATTTTTGCTGGTTGTTCAAACTACTTGTTTAAAATGAGCTGAATCAACACAATTCTTGACTTTTTTTGGTGGAGCAACATTTTATGTTCAACCCACTTAAATTTGCAAATACAAATAAGTAAACTTGATTGATTTTTATTAGGACAACATGAAGGAATTTGAAGCTGGTGTGTAGTAATACAACCAGCAGTTTAAAGTGCAGCATCAGAAAGTGAGAATAAAAAAAGATCAAATTAGTTAGTGCCCGATTTCAGTATTTCAGAAACTCCTAATCTACTGGCCAATTTTTTTTATAAATAGTTATCTTCAGGGCTTACAGAGAATGTCTGCAGAAGAGCATCTCTAAACGCACAACACGTGAAACCTTGAAGCAGATGAGCTACAGCAGCACTGGTGAAACTCCTGTCAGCTTAGAACAGAATTTAAACTAAATTTACCACAATTTATTTTCTATGCCAAATAGAAACGACCACATCATATTTTGCATATTGTAAAATTACATTTATTTCTCTGATGGGGAAGCTAAATGTCAGCTTTAATACTCCAGCCTACTCCAAAATAATCTTAATATGATTTGGTGTTCAAGAAGTTATTATTATTATTATTATTATTTCAGCAGAACTCCTTGGGGAAAAAAATGACTCAAAATCAATGACTGGTAAATAAGAGCTTAAAAGAACATCATTTATATCAAAAGAATTACTTTGTAACTAATTTTGTTATTATGGATTCTTTCGCTAAATCTTTTGTAAATATAAATGTCTTTCCTTTTGCTACTCAAATTCCCTAAAGCTTCAGTGCTGTTTTTTTGGGCATATCCTACTGTCACAGAAACTAAATATCAGCCATCTCAGATCTCCATTTAAATTAAAGTTCTGGAACTGCTGTACAGTGTCAAGTGTACAGTTTCATACGTTTTATTAAGGGATACACTGATACTGATACTAGTATGCTCACCATGCTGCGTACTGAATTTATTTACTTCCTCATAGACATCAATAGAAAGTTTGGATAGATATGTCAGCAGCAAAGCAAAGAAAGTAATTCATATTACCATCTCTAAACTGACTTATCTCTAAATAATCCCTTGCCATTCCAAACACATTTCCTAAAGAGTACCAAAAACAAATGTTTGATAATCCCTACGAAACAGGTAAATTATAAGGTTTGAACAGACTTTATCAGAGTTTACCATTAACAAACTATGGTTGTCCATTATCTAAGGCCAAGGTGTCATTTAAACCCCATGAAAATGCTTTTAAGGAAAACGTATTTTTAAAAAAGTGAGACAAGTAGGAAAGATGAGAGCTTCTGGCAGGGGTTTTCAGACAGGTTGAGCCAGATGTTTTCTTAGCACATCATGCCCTCTCCATTACATTCCCCTGATTTCTCTACTCAGAAGAGCCCAATCACGATGACAGTAATGTCAAGGAGACAGTGGTGATAAATCCGCAAACACATGCTCACACGCATACACTCGAGCCCTTCAAACAGCCACTCACAACAGGGTAAATAGGGAACCAAAAATAGCTTCAAACTTCAGTGACCTCAAAGCTTTAACACTCTCAGTCTCAGTAAATATATCTTTCACCCACTCTTGTGTCTTTTTTTGACTGAGCAACTGTCAATGACAAACAAATAATTAGACACGCTTTATCAGCCACAGACCAATATGTTCATTAACATGTTTGAGGAAACTACAAATAGACAGAAAACAAAACAACTACAGTAAACGTATCAAGCACCACAACATTCAGATTATAAAAGACTACAAAACAATGTCCTTTTCTAAACTGTGAACTTTGCATACCTTAAAAATGTAAGTAATAAGTTAAAGTAACTTAAAAGCATTTGTAGTCATGACTTTTTGTTATAGATTTTTTTAGTGTTCTTATCTGCCTCAGATAGTCATTTTAGAAACCTCCAATGTGCAGAAGGTTTACTTTCAAAGTATTTCAAAAAATCAATAACCATAACATGAATACACAAATAATAAATAAAAATAAATAAATAGTGAAATAAATAAATAAATAGTTTAAATAAACATATAAGCAACTTAACACAATTAAATACAGTATATATAAATAATGCATATCAAATAGAATTAAAAAACCTATTATAAAAATTTAGTTGCAGCAACAATAACTAAAGTAACTACAAATGAAGACACTTTTCCAGACTACATGTATTTTCATTCAGCAGACATAAATCATTTGTAGGCATGTTAGAAAGGCGTCAAAGAATAGTTACATACTCTGCACAATAACAGGAAATAACAGCAAAAGAAAATAAAAAGCAACTACGGAAATGGTAATTATCAACTTTGACAAATAGTTATTTACTCGGTTTAACGTCCCTACGTCATAGAGTCTCTGCAGTTGATGTTAATAAGTGAAAGAGACACAAACACAGTGAGCACGAATGGGAGAAACAGTATCTAGTTTCTCGAAGTGTCCAGACACGTAGATGGATGACTAGACTGACCTCACCTACAATTCTCTCAAACTTTCACAGAATTTCTAGATTACACTTTAAAATACAGGCACATTAGCTATGCATTATATAACAACGATGAATGTATTTGTTATATTATTTATTTGTTAATGTAAGTTAATAAAAGTACAACTCTTCATTTAGTTCATGTTAACTCAGGTCTATTGAATAATATTCAAAAATAGTGATTCTCTAAATTTGTTTTCACTAATATTTCATTGCAGACAATACAACAAACTTTATTTAATGTGTTCTTCATGATTTTTATAGTTTTTTCCCCCCATAATAGACACATATTCCAATTTTGGTTCTCGCAACACATTTCAAAAAAAGTTGGAACAGTGAAGCATTTGCCACCTTGTAATATTGACATTCCTTTTCACAACACTTTAAAGACATTTCAAGAGTTCACACTTAGATATTACTTGATAATAATAGAAGGTTTGGCATGCTGTCCCGGGTGAGAACCCATGAGCTTGGAGATAATTGAGCCCAGGGCTCCCGCCTGGTCAATGAGCACGTAAGGGGATACAAGATCAGGTAGTTCTCAAGAGCTCCCCCTGGTTAAAAGAGGAAAGGGGGAGATGGGGGGGATTCTTCAAAAAACGAAGATGAGGAAGTAATGCTAGTCGGGCTATTTATAGTGAGTTTGGAATGAACCGATTGGCTTACTAATGATTACAGATGAAAGACCAGCCGCGATCAATCATATCACGTGCTCCTCTCAAAATTATTAGGTGAAACTTCTCTTAGAGACTGAAGACATCAAGTGATGAAGTGTTACAGGTGTAATTTTGTCCCATTCTTCCTGCAAACAAGTCTTAAGATGGGCAACAGTACGGGGTCTTCGATGTCACATTTTGTGCTTTAAAAAAAAATGCACCACACATTCTCTATCTGAGACAGGTCAGGACTGCAGGCAGGCCAGTCAAGTACCTGTATCCTCTTCCTCCGCAGTCAGGACATTATAATGTGTGCAGAAAACGGTTTTGCATTGTCTTGTTGAAATATGCATGGCCGTTCCTGAAAAAGAAGACAGAATATTGTGCTCGAAAATCTCTATGTACTTTTCAGCATTAACGGTGCCATCACAGATGTGCAAGTTACCTTTGCCAAGGGCACTGATACACTGACACAACAAGAGTAACAGTCCTTTTCCTTTTTGGTCCAGAGCACTCAGTGTTCATTTCTCTCAAAAAATAAGTGAAATACGGATTGATCTCACCACAATAAAAATTTGCACTGTGTGATGGCCCATCCCAGATGCCTCCAAGCCCAGAGAAGTCGATGGTACTTCTAGACACTGTTAACATAGGGCTTCCTTTTTGCACAGTACAGTTTTAACTGGCATTTGTAGATGTAACTACATATGGTGGTTTGCCACAGTAGTCCTGAGCCCATGTGATGATATCGCTTAAAGATGAATGATGATTCTTGATGCAGTGCTGCCTGAGGGATCGGAGATCACGGTTGTTCAGCTTAGGCTTGTGCCCTTGTCTTCTATGCACTGAAATTCCTCCAGAATCCTTGAATCTTTTAATTATGCTATGCACTGTTAAAGTCGAAATATCCAAATGTTTGAGTAGATTCTACACAAAGGAACTTTAATGAGCCTCTATGAATGTATATAAATTAGCCAATAATACAATGAGAATGTGTTAAATGTAAAAGTAAATGGTGAAATTAATGCTTTTAATTAAAAGCTTTAGAAGTATTTGAATTTATTTAACTGAATTTAATTTAATTATTTAGTTAGGTCTGAGTATGTGGCTTTGCTGTACCATATGCATTAAATGTTTGTCTAGGTTGAACTTGCCATGTTTTTTTCATGGATGCTTTTGCATTCAGTAAGCTAATCAAAGATTTTGATTCAAATCCATCATTTTTTGTCTAAATATATGTGAAGTAGCCATGCAATAAGTAGAAATATGCACATCCAGATGTCTTATCACAAAATAACCCTTTCAGGGTGATTCAAGAACCCATTCAGAGTTTATTCTGGGACAATAACACATTATCCCCAACTTAATACATATATTTATGTGCATAGAAAAACTGAAGGCAGCGATGATGAACTACTTTTCAGTGCAGTTGCTGCCTTTAGCATGCGTTTCTCCTGCACGTGGACACCCACATCCACCCAACCAACTGCGATCTGCTGAGACAGTGTGCAAATATGCACCAGTGCTGCAAAGGTTAATCAATTTCATTTTCTAATTAACTGCATCTATGTCAGTGCATGTGAGGGGGTGTATATGTGGAGCGCCACAGTCTGCGTGAGCAGCTGCTATTAAACTGATTGTCAGGTGGTGTGTGTTTCACGGTGCTCTAAAATCCAACCCCAAAAGCCAGTGTCTGTGCTCCACAAATTGGCCACTTTGGTAAATGAGAGTAATGTAGGTCTGTGGGGCTGTTATGTGGGTCACTAGAGACTAGAAATGGGGAATATGAAGTTTCTGTCTGATATTTTGACTGGGCAAAAGCTGCAACATGCCAGATCACATCAACAAACTGAAACATCAGCTCTGTGTAATTAATTTTTCAGTCCACCAAAAACTAGTTGAAAGTAGATTCGCTCATTTTCAAAAAGGGTCATTTTTAGTAACTGTTTAACATTAGAAATAAAAAATGGGTACAAAAAAATCAGATATTGAGATGGAGGCTCATGGTTTATCCTCATATGCAGGTCGATTTAAATAAAAGTGTCAGCTAAATTAATATATTTAAGTGTAAATGTACATATTTAAGATGAAAAACATTTTAAATGTTTATTTACAACTTCAAAAGATAACTGTTAAAATAATTGTTGACAAAGGCTTTTAATAGATTTTTAAATATAAATTAAATATTACATTTATAAATATAAACTTTTTGTATTCTTCTTACTGAATGTTACTGTGCGTTCATACTGAAAGCGGCAAAAGCATTAAAGTAGCCGGAAGTCATTTATTTTCAATGGGAGCCAGTGGCGATAGGCAGCGAGGAGCGGTGCGTCTTCGCTGGTGTGGGCGTCGAGGAGAGTTGAAATCAAGTCAATTTTATGATGATGAGCTTTGACGTGGTTCGACGGCAAGCAATCGGAATGTTGAAGTCCATCGCTTGAGAGGAGTCCAGAGAACAGTGACTGTGAACTTTAGTTCTGACCACAGTTGTTCCCAAGGGTTTGATTATTGCGGTCACTGGATTTCCAATTATTTATGATGTTTTCTTACAAGGACATATATTTTAAAAAGTTACTGCCAAGTTACTGATATGCATTAATGTTATATATTTTTTCTTTAAAAAAAGCGGGAATCTCATGCAACAATTCAAAACAGCATTGCTGCTTCTGAATATTTCAGACATATGGACACATATTGGATAAGTGGAGCAAAGCCACACCACACGCAACAACTTTATCTTCCATTGTTATATGAATCTGATAAAAAGTGTGCAACATTTTCACACTAGAAAGCTTGTTTTTATGCGGGAATTTAACTGATTTGCTGATATACATGATCAATGTAGAGAATTTGACGATCTAGACGGCGAAGCTGTGAAGGCTGACAACGTTGTCGCCAGGGCGGCCAGAGCGAACTTTAATCGCTCTCGCCGCCCTCTGTGTACGCACAGTTAGGGTCATCAGCTGGAGTGCCTCCCAGACTCACTAAAGGGCACTCCAACTTTATGAACACTTCACCAGTCATTCACGTGGACTACTCTTCCCACCATGCTTTGCACCTCACAGCTGAAACAATCTGGACACTGACACACACACAGCTGTAAGTCATCATCACTGATTACACACTCGTTCTTTGCTCAGAATTGATCTTATGTTGTTATCTAGTGTTCCATGTTTTCATGGTTTGCCCCGTCTGTTTTTGATTACAGGACTGTTACTTGTTTTTTGATTGTTTTTCGACTGCCCTGCTCTGTTTTGAGACATACTCATTTGGATTTTCTTTGCCATCACTGTTTGCTCCTGTTTTACCCCTGCCTGTTGACCATTTTTTACAATAATTACGTGCATTTGGGAATTTATCTGTTCATTTTTAATATTTTTTTTAGATTATTATTTTCCTTTTATGATTGGACAGTAGTTAGACAGGAATCAATGTTGGAAATAGAAAGAAGGGGATGGGATCGTGAATGGTCCGCAAGCCAGGACTCGAACTCAGGATGGCCAAAAATCACAATGCTCACAAGGCTATTGGTGCCAACCTTTTTAAAATATTTTAGTTAAATTGTATTTGCTCTCCTGTTTGTTATTAGCATCTTTGTCATAGTCTAATAACAAGTATAATTAAAAACAAAACATATAGTGGTTATTAATATAGTACTTATTAAAACTAAAAGAATCAGAGGAAAAGATGTATCATGATGCATCAGGAATCCTTCTGTAATTTAACTGCTACCAAATTAAGTAATGGAAAATGCACAGCTCCACCCACTATCAACCTCAGTTGCATTAATACAGCACACATCAACCAAACTCACTCTCAAAATTCAGCTCTGATTCCAAGAAACCATCTGCATGGACAGCTACAGAACACAGAGCGCCCCAAACGTGACTGAAAAGTGCATTCTGTCGCTGGGTGACGCCTCATTAGCAAAAGTCTCTGGAGAAATGCTGATAAAACCGTAGAGAATATGACAATCCTGCAGGGACTCTGCGTTTGTCTTTGAGAATAAAGTTGGATACGGGTTTGTACCAGAGGGATGAGTGAGTCAGTATTGGAGCGGTACTGCAGAATTTCAGTAATCACGGCTGCATGTGAGCAGAGCAGCACGTGTTTCTGCAGAGACTACACACACACACACACACACACACACACACACACACACACACACACACACACACACACACACACACACACACACACAAAGTACAAGTTACCCTATTATTATGTACTCAGTCTATCTGCTTTTCTCTCGTCAGTCACTCTGCAGTGTTTTTTCAGAGCTGAACATCTCCATCTCATCTTCCTCCGCAAAAAACATACTCCACTAACCCAGCTGTAAAATAGTCAACTGATATAGTATTTTTTATATTAATGCCAGAATGACAGAAATTAGTTACAATATAGTTACAAAAAAGCT
Source organism: Danio kyathit (assembly GCA_903798195.1). NCBI lineage: Eukaryota > Metazoa > Chordata > Actinopteri > Cypriniformes > Danionidae > Danio > Danio kyathit. The sequence goes on from LR812524.1 coordinate 48,888,541, forward strand.
TACGTTAAATGCTATTTGATTTTTGCTAATTTTTAGAAATCAAACGCACTCATTTTACTCAAAATCCAATAATATATACTGACGATTTACTTGTATTTGAACTAACTAAGTGGAAGTAAAATTTGATCAGTCAAGCTGACACATCTATAAGTTTACAATTGGCAACTTGGTCAAAATCCAGCAATGACAACTTTTCCACAACACCTCAATCTGCATTTTACTAATGTCTACAAATAATATTACAATTATAAAATGAAGACAAGCTCCATCTTAAGTTACCAAATGATCAAGAAAAAAAAAAAAATTGATTGGAGAACATATGTACTTCAAAAACTTCTTGTTATTTATTAATCAGTTATAAAACAGATTTGCATAGTTGATTTTTATGGGTGAGAATAAAGCATGAAGTCAGCATTATCTTTAGAGAGCAAGTCAAAGAGCAAACATGCAGTTAAACCTTGCACATATTTACATTACACAGACGACCAATGCAAATTGCAAAAGCCAACAATAAGCCAAAATGTTTAAACTTAGACTTTTATTGGGTATTTAAAGGGAACATTGTGAGCGTTAGGGAATCATAAATACACAAACTTAATAAATCTCAAAATAGCTTTTTGCTGTTTATTTAGTGAGCATTTTGGCTTAGATTATTAACAAATTATCTTTGACTGCTCTGGGAAAGCAGATCGCAAATGACTTAAAAAGCTCTTAAAAGTAAAAAGCAAAGAATGCCATATAATAAAGAGAAAAAAAACCTTTAGGTTACTCATTGACATATCACCTAGTTGGCTACTGAAATTATAAAACTAATAGCACAGCAGACATTAGAAATGTATTTTTTCTTTTGCTCCATCTTTGACTAACAAGCAACTCTTGCAGTCATTCATAATTACTGAATAATGATCTTCACATTTTTATAGGGATTAGTCACAAAATGCAATATCTACTGAAATATCTTGTATTATAAAATGAATAATCATGCAAGATTTGTCTGAAGTTTCTTTAAAATAATAATAATAAACTGTGAAAATAAGTGTTTTATGTAAAAAATGGTTTGTGGTGAAGTGGCGAGACTAACTTATTTACATGACGCAAGTATTAAGTAGAGATGCAAATTACAACATATAAAAATTGCATTATTGATTTTTGACTGTGAAAAAGGGTCAAATCTAAAAGACCACTAAGATGTTGTAAACAGTACACACATGCAGCCATTTGGGCCTTGTTTGGCCCTGTAGCTTCACCAAAGATTAGTACGCCATAGGTAATAATTGTATATATTTACTTAGAGCAGATGTTGTCAATTCAAACAAGCCCAAACAACAAAATAGAAAGTCCATACAGAGTGGATTTTGATGCTGATTTTCATCATCTAAATTCTACAGTGAAATGGATCTCAGGTGTAGGGAGTAGGTTTAGAGGATAGAACTGAACAATAGCCGGGTTTTCATCCTATTGTGAAGTGAATCTTTTCTAAGTTTGCAAATGAGAATTAGGTGCATTTCCATCAAGTTGTTAGAGCAGCTGACTGTAGTATTGACAACCTAGTAACCAACAGTAAATAAGCCAAGCATAATGGAGATAAAACACATGGTGGTAATGTTCACTTTGGCATTTATTTATTTATTTATTTATTTATTTATTTTAACCTTGTGTACGGTTCAAATTGACTACCCTTTCGTTATGATCGGGGCTGTTTTTGCCCCATTGACAAAATTGTCATTATAATGACAATTTTTTTATTTCAAAGACACCAAATAATCATGCATTCTCTCTGGTTTTCCCAGTTTGGGAGAGGTCAAAATTGTCATTTTTATGTTTACTGTTGATCATCAGTTGGGATCATTAGCCCTTTAGATAGGTCTGTGCAAAAAAGTTTCTGCCTTTTATATGGAGTAAAACAACAAATTATAATGTGTATGCATAAAGACTCTTACTATGTTCGGAGAGCTGAGCTGCTTATTTTCATTTTCTCAGACATATCACGGTAAGTGCGCAAAGGTCTCGCACGCACACACGCACGCACGCACGTATACATACACACATATCATACACCATATAACTCCAAAGTCAAAAACTAATCTTTTTTCACACTGCAACTGAAGAATAACAGAAAATAATTACTAATTTTACCTCTTCCCAACAGAGAAAACATAAGTTGACATTTTGAATTAAGACTCAAAATCTCCCCGGAGTGGATGAAAACATCCCCAACAGCACACAAGAGGTAATATTTATTTAGCAAATGTGTTTTCATCCCCCATTATTTACATGAACCCTTTTTTCAACAAGTTTAAAACCACCTCAAACAAGTGCAAATATTTTTTTTTTGAAAATTAAGTGATTTTTATTTGAAATTTGACATTTCTATCACTTGTTTCTCATGCGATATTTCAAAATGCGCATTAATGCCAACTGATGGAAACCCAGCTAATGAGTAAAACTAATCAGATACCATGCTTTGACTGGATTCCACAGAACTGGTAGATCAGCAACCATCCACCAGGCATTTTTCATTCCCATAAAAAATGTGTTTCATTTAATTGAGTGAATTAGTTGCCAATCTGAATGGGTCAGTGCCACCCTGCCCCTTAGTCAGCCTTGTCACTGGTTTGAAGAGACACTTTCCTATGAATTACATTTTCTTTGTGGTTGCTCTTGTCTTGTTTCCAGAGCTTTCCATTAACATTTCGATATTAGATTAGAAATAAGAGTCGATATGGTCTTCTTCACACCAATGCATGATCTAATCTCATCTCATCTCATTACACCCCTCTTGCCCTTCACACCCTAGAACGTTCTCTCCATCACATGTCTCATCCCCGCTCTCTCTCTCTCTCCACTACAAGGATACAGTGTGGAATTTTCCAAGCAGAAAGCAGCAATATGTGAGCGGTTACCTGATAAAAAAACTCAGGACACAAAGACGACTCAGGAGTGGAAAAATACAGAGATGGAGATGAACACAAACTTCACAACACAACCTGGACTGTCAACAGAACAAATGCAGATTTCACACAGACGACACGTAACCGTTTGACCCACATTTACCATCAGTCACGCAGTTTCTCCTCCAATACATCAACACATGTTTATACAAAGCAGACTCAAACAAGCATGACACAACAATAACGTCTGCTATTTATAATCTGACCCCATTTGCCCCTAATATGAAATCTATGCATGGTGTTTTGATAAAGGAAAGACTTGAGCACAGGTTATTCTACACGTTACAATAAGGTTTCATTAGTTAATGTTTTTAATAACATTAACTAATTATGAACAATACTTGTACAGCATTTATTAATCATAGTTCAACTTTTACTAATAGATTATTAGCGTTCAAATTCATGCTTGTTAACATTAATGTGCAACATAGGCCCATTCTGAAAATGTAGGCCTATATAAATTGATTGCGAAATATGTAGCCAAAGGTACGTATGGCTGCATTTCATCTTTAAAATAAACGCTATGGGGTGGTATGACGTTGTTTCTTTTCACACATAGCAGCTGACCGCTTACCTCCATGTGGACGGCTTTTCCGCTGTTACTAGTTTGTCTAGTGGCTCGCCGCATACGTAGCGGACTTGTGATGAGGAGCATAGTTGACGGGGACGATAAGGTTCGAGTCTGGCAAAGAATGGTAAAGCAGGTAAGACAAAAACAAAAGCCAAAAAAAAAAAAAAAAATTAAGTAAATAACAGGGTGAGAATGTGGTAAACTCTAAATCATGTTTCCACAAGGGATTTTCTTTTTCTGGGTTCGGTTTGGTGTCGGGAAGTAGGAAGTAGGGCGAGTTAACTGGTGCTTTTGAAAAAACTATGGGTTGGGCTTAGGGAAGGAGGAGGGTTGGTCAGTTGACCAGTCAGCCAATCAGTCAGTTGACAGCAGCCTCTGGTGGATTTACACAAGAAGAGCAGGTGCGAATGGCACTCGCGAGACAAAACTGAGATCTCAAAAAGCATACACTAAGCATGGGTCGATAACCCGTTTTAAGGTTTACCGTGGTTTGGAAAAGTCAAGGTTTTAAAACAGCCAAAGTTTTCTGTTATCCCGTTTCTAATGTATATGTTAGTTGTTGTTTTTTTAACATGTTTTTCACAACTATTTATTTAGTTTTTTAGGGCAACAGTATCTCCAGCAGGAAATGAACCTCTACATCAAAAGCTACTAGTCCAAAGTATTTTAAATGTTTCTCAAAATAAAATATACTCAATGTTCAATGGGGGAAAATGTTTTTGTTTTTTACCCAGACATTTAAAAAGAACATATTTTAGAGCAGTAATCACAATACCGTCAAACCGTGATATTTTTATCCAAGGTTATCCATCATAACCCATCAGAATCTTATTAGATTAGTAGATTCACGAAAACACAACTACAACCTGGGACGTATTTGACGCTCTCCAGAAATGTATATAGGGGTACGCATTCAGAATGAGCCTGGGTTGTTAATGCACCATGAGTTAACATAAACTAACAATGAATGACTTTATTACATTAACTAACATCAACAAATGCTGTAATAAATGTATTGTTCATTGCTTATTCATGTTAGTAAATGCATTAATTAACATGAACTAATACAACCTTATTGTAAAGTGTTACCATGTTAAAAAACTTTTCTATACCGGTTTTACGTTCAAAGGTGACTAAACTGTTAATTTGTTGAACATATTATTGGATCCCTTAAACTTTAAATGCACTTCTATGCAAGCTTTACTGATAATACTTTTTCGCAGTGTTATCAGCAGAGCATTTAGATTCTCCTCACGTTCCACATGCACTCAGTCTGCTATTTTTGGAGAAGCAGTAAGAGCCACGAGTCTGTCAGCATCTGTGAGTGTGCAAAAATATTTAGAGGTCAGAGACCATTTGAATAAGCAGGCATTTCACTTATATATACACATAAATTTATGAGTGATGATATAAGGATAAGCAAAATGACAGCTCATCATGAGGATGATAAATTAAGTAATAATTAAGAA
>LR812524.1:48898531-48911031 GCA_903798195.1 Danio kyathit
TATTCTAACTTGCAGTTAAGTGGAATGAATAATCAAATTGAAATGCAAATCATAGTCTAAATAGCAGAAGCGAACAAGTAGATTTCCCCTACCAGCAAATATTAATCAGACACCAAATATAAAAGCAGACACTAACCCGCTATAACGTCGTCACCAATGACTAAATCTCTAAAAGACGGACGAAAACATCAGAGAATTGAAGCTCTGACATGGACATAAGGGGTTTTATATGACTGAAAAACAGCTGCGGGTGAAGTATATTGATCGCAAGTGCTCAGTTTGTGATCACATCTCGGTTTTGTTCTGTTGATATGCAATTTCAAATATTCGTAGCTTGAAACAGATGAAAATATGATCGCTATTAGTATGACTACTATGGCGAAGGCTTAAATAGAGCAGTGCTCATAATAGAGCGAAAAAAAAAACAAACAGCTGTGAAACATAACCTGGTTTGTATTTTTGTAGGAAACACAGTTTAGATGTTTTTAGGGTTAGAGGTGTGTGACTTATTGCCGTCTATCACTGAATGTGTCAGGAATATCGAAAACAAAACCCTCACAGAGCTTGATCCACGCTGGCATTTCTCCCCTTGGGTTTTAGGTTTGAAAAGGGAAAAAATTCCACCACCCCATCCAAACTTTTAGGATACCGGGTATAAGATTTGCACAATCCATATGCACAACGCATTGGCTTGTTTCCCTTTTGCTCGAAAGCTTGACATGCCTCCTGCACGTAGCTATGGTTGCTAAGCCACGATTGGTGTGTGGCGGTTTTTGGGTGTGACTTAGCGAAGGGTCAATTGTTGTATCACAGAACGCTGTCATATATTTGTTAATTTGTAATATGTCATTGTTTTAAAGATTATGTCTTGAGCCTCTGATTTTTTCATGTTGCTGCTTATGAGCTTTCATTTTCTCTGTCTCACTCGCGGCAAGGTTAGGGGAGGGAGTGTTTATTAATCAACCCTGGCAGGAAAATACACATTTAAATTTCAAATAAAATATCTTAATATTAAAAAGGAATCATAAGTTTGATCCTATCCATGTCGTAACGAATGCCCTTAAATAATGTAGTTATTAGTTGTCAGCAAGCATCAGTGTTTGTTGAGATTGACATAGGATAAAAAAAAAAAAAAAACTGAAATTGAGATAAGAAATAGTCACATCGCAGGATATGCAATGTTGAGTCTGAATTATAGTTGACCAGGAGCCACAGAGTCACTGCCAAGTTTAACCAAAATAGAGTGAAGGCTTATTATTTGCATGTGATTTTAAGGCCAATGACTAAGCATTTTAAGATAGTTTAGAACATTTGGGCACAGAAAATTATGATGTTTGGATGTATAACAAAGACTTATTGTATTTAATTATTTATACACTATTTTTGTCTTGTTTCTAGTCCAAATATCCATATTTCAAAGCTAAAACAATATTATTTTACTTACCCCATGGGCAGATAGTTTTGCATGTTTTAAGGAAAAACTTTGACTTATTTCTTATGAAGTTGAAAAAAATAATAAATTTTTTTTACTTGATTTGAGAATTTTTAGATATTTGGATTAGAAACGAGACAAAAAGTAAGAAAAGCAGTTTTTGCAAGGTGATTATTTAATTTTTTTTTCCAGAATACTGTAAGATTTCCAAGAAAACAGATAGAGCTCAAATACAGTCAAATAGAGCTATTCAAACCATCTTGTGAAACTGTATTCATATCGCAATATTTATCACAGAAAAATTAAATATCGCAATATCAGATATCCAATATTGTGCAGCCCTATTTCAAATCTGTTTTCCATTTTCCATAGCTGTGGATTTGTAATTAGGGTCTGGTTAGAGCTGCACGTTTAATCGAAAAAAGACTTTGTTTGTTTACTACTGAGAGGACGCGCGCATGCCCACCAATGATGGCTACTTTAGTGAACAGAACCTGCATAGGCTGTGAGTAACAGGTAATAAAGTTGTAAATAATGTTCAGTTTGTTGCACAGAGTGATCGTTTGGGAGCTGCTCTGAAAGTATGATTTGCATGTACTGTATGTTTTTTTCTCAAGGTGACGGCAGCCATGACATAAGCGAACTCTAAAAGTGAAACCGGCACGCACCATTTAAATGATCATATCACATTTTACACTTATGATTACGACATCCGTTTGATATGTTTTTTCTTTCATAGTGAACACAAGGTGTTGTGCATGAAAATAAATGTTTACTGGGTCAGTATAACTACTCTAGCCTATATAATGCTGAATGTAATGTAAGAGGGAATCTGATAATGACAAATGTTTCATTTTACCAGTGAAAATAAAAAGTGTTCTAATAATGTCGTCAATGACAAATGACATCTCAAACACGATAATTCAACTTTAGAATCATGAATAGTTGTATTCTGATGTCATCACTTTACTGTGCATTAACCACCAGGACATATTTAAAGTCTATACAAAAGTTTTGCATTTTAACCTAAAGACCTACAAATAGGTCTAATATTATTATTGTTGTTTTACCATATGTTTGAGTAACAACAATAATAATAGTTCACTCATATTAACCTTTATTTTACATCTACAGAATCATGAGAAAATTGTGCTCTTGATTTTAAGCAAAGAAAGATCAGCTCTAAAAATGTGCACGTGTCATCTCAGAGCGGCAGATGACGCCCAGTATAACAACTGCTGTTATGTTATCAGCAACTGGGAACACAATTTTTACTAGTCATAAGAGCCAATGGCCAAATCCAAAAAAAGCATCTGTTCATCGGCATTCACACACACACACAGGGAAGTCTCTATGTATGAGCCTCCCATTACTGTGGTTAGAGCTCAGCAACGATATTAACCTGAAAGAGAATCCATTAATCATTAACTTCTTGTGCAGTAACAAATTACAGCAGTTTTCACTGGGGCTCAATAAGCACAATCCCGCTAGTAATTCCCACGTAGTTGATGCAGGGGACAAAAAAAACTTGCACTTTCTTCAATAAAAGCAGATCAGCTCTCGGCACACCATTAAAATCTCTTCTAAAAATATCATCAAGAAAAATAATGATTAGATTAGCTATTACAGCTCAGGGGGCAGATTGGGTAACTGGCCGAGGTGAGTGCATGTGTGAGGTCAGTGGTTTAATAGTCCTCACTATTCTGTCTGGCATCATTCAACTCTCCCCATAGACTATCTGTGTGTGTACTACGTGTGTGTAAATGACTGTGTGTGTGTTGGAGGAACTGGGAATGGGAGCTGACATTGGATGACGGTCTGCAAAGGTTAATAGATCTGATTCCTGCATGAGAATCAGAACCAAATGAGACGCAGGACAACATTTGCCAATGCATGCATGAACACACACAGCAATAAAGTAAGATGTATGGAGATGTGGTGTGCCGTGTGTGTAATGCAGCTGCCATTCTTCATCTGTCGAGAGACACAGCAGCTCTCTTATATAACCACACATGCAAACACTCATTCAATAGTACGCACTCGGATCAGGGAAACTCTAGCTAATGGGTCTCTTCCCTCTACATTATAGGTTCACAGTGCAGAGAGATCAGATGATACACTACATAAATGTCCTGTGGGTTTGGGTCCATCATCGATAATAATATACTTAGGAGGCTTTCAAACCAAAACTTTTTGTGCACACCTGGGTTTGTTTGATGCCAGAGTTTGGTTCATTTGTATAATGGCTGCGTCCAAAACCATCTACAACTCAAGTAGGTATTACATTTGAATTTACATGATCATTGGAAAGTTGTGTGTTCTGTATAGCATGAATGTGAGTAGTATGAAAAGAGCTTGGACGTACTACATCTGCCATTAGTCATTATCATGTGACCTACCTAAGTCAGTTGCTTTGCTTCACTCCCATTCATGAGTTATGGCATCATAGAATAGAGTAGTGTCCATCGGATACAAACTTCAAAGTAATAGGTCATCCGGGTGCTTCTCACATACCTGTATGTTTTTCACATACTAAAAATTTGGACATATCACTCTGCTCGCATACTGTTTTTAACGTACTATATAGTATGGAAGTATGTGATTTCGGACGCAGCAAATGTAAATGCGGTCTTTCGAACTTAGGTGCGCACTCGTGACCTGTACCCGAGTCTGCCTGAAAAGGGTGCACTGGTGTTTAGTTAATGCGGACTACAGAATGGTCAACAATGTCGCTTGTCAACAGTGAAGGCACACAAAGGCTTGGGGCCCCTGGCCAGAAGGGGGCCCTCAAGAGCTGACCATTTTTTCTTTGAATGACAGTGACAGACCGGTGCAGCATCCACAAAGCCCCTTAGAGACTATACAATTTAATATGTCAAATGTGCAATATTGTATAGATAAAATCTTGATGTGTACTAAATATTAGTACCAAATATGCCAGCCTACATGTTGATTTGCAACAAATGATCATGTGATGAATATGACGTGCACTCTGTGATCAAAAAGTTGCATAAACTACATATTTAGCACATCCAAATCTTAAATGTCTTTTACCCATAGACAACAGGTTCCTCATACAGTATGTGTGTGTGCGTGTGTGTGCTTCCTAAACAAAATCTGCCGATAAGTAGGGTCAATCTGTGCCACAAGAGGCACATTTGAAGCTGCAGAAGCAGTTTCCTACCAATAATTGTAATTAAAGAAGCCCTGTGCTCACAAACACTAACATTACTTGAAATTAAAACGACAACAAAACTTTGAGTAGACAATCGGTTACCTTTAAAGATACATTCGTATGAAAACTCAAATAAATCAATGTACTGAAAACACAGTATGGCTATTGTCAATGATAACATAATAAGAGATTTGGTAGCATACATGCTAATTCCAGTACTCACCAGGCTGCTGAAGCACCTCGCCTATGCGTTCATTTCAATTATAGAATTTATATACAACAACTCTGTTGTGCTAAGGTGCACTGATGTAAGTGGTCTGCATATGTTGATGTATTTTCATCTCACAGCATGAAGGTCGCTGGTTCGAACAATCCAAAACATGTGGTATAAGTGAATTGGATAAACTAATTGGTCTCAATGAATGGGAGTACTGGAATAAGAGAGTGTATGGGTGTTTCCTAGTGCTTGGGGATCACAAGTTAGTGTCTCAGTGCTGGATGGTGGTTGGAAGGGCATTTACTGTATAAAACATATGCCTGAGTGGTTCATTCTGCTGTGGCGACCCCTGATAAATCAGGGACTAAAACTGAAGGAAAGCGAGTGAGTATTTTGGTTTTGATGGTTCTTTTTTTTTTTAAGCTTTCTGGAATTCTACTTTTAAATTGCATGTTTTAATGTATTATTTTAAAAATATGTGCAATTTTGAATTACGAAATGATTACATCTCATATTATTTTCTTAACATCAGATAATTTATATATCATATAAGGGTGATGTGTGCCAGTTGGAGGGAAGAGCCTCGGAGTATGGTTCATTTCTGATGTGAACGCAGTCGCACCAAATCATGGAAGTGAGCCACTATCAATCACATATGAATTCCTCAAACTTTGTGTTTTTGTATTTAATCACTTGCTTTTCTGACATGAATAATGATGCGATGCAAGCAGAGAGAATGTAAATCTAATTTCAGCTCAACTTCAGCAGGAAATAGCTGCCAGTGGGATGACGCAAACATACTGGATTTCAGAACCAAACACCACCGTTTCCAGTCAAGTGGGGGGCAGGGGAAGGTGGGTGGGTCAATTGAATCCAGTACGAACCAGGTAATTGAAAAAAAATGTGAAAGCACCCTTACAGAAATAACTAGCTACTTTTACATTTTGATCATTTAAGACAGTTTGCATATTTGCACATAATGTTTACATCAATTCTAAACTCTTTTAAACAAAATACACTGATGATTTATCCTGTAATGAATATATTTTTATTCAAATAGACCCTTCCCCATTACATTTCTAAACAAAATACAAATTATGACCGTGTCATAGACGCATGCACACACTTGATATATTAAACCTAATTAATTTAGCTTTAAAGGAAGGCTTTGACTCTCAATTTGAAAGGATCAATATGCTTAAAATGAAATTTGGGTACTAGAAGTAATATCACTGTCAATGTGAAATAAAAAAAATAAAAAAATTAAGATAAATTCTGTTAATGTTATATCAAATTAGTTATTTTTTTTATTCAGTTAATTACATATGGTAAAACTCAGAAAAAAATAATAAATTATGTATACTGCAAAAACTTTTCATCTCTTATTGCATCTGCTAAATGCAAAAATATACATATGTATACAGTAAATGTACACAAATTGCACGGTGGGTTCCCTAAATGAATGTTAAGCTCAGAGCGCATATAACGATGAGGCTCATGAGGATTTACTGTGATTTACTGTGAACTGATCCACTCTGAGAGACTAAAATAACAGAGCAGAGCACTATAGATAACCTAAAATGAAGCAGGCTAAGAGTCTGTCAAGCAGACGGGTCCTGTGGAAACTCCACAACAGCACAGACTCAAATTCCCACAAACATTCTTCACACATTAGACACAGCTAAAGGGAAACTACCTGACACCCCATTTACCGTAGTGAATCCACCGTCTCCATGTTGCATTCCAGTAACATAATCTATGAAGAATAATAGGTCAAACACTTTCAGATGGCCGGTCTCTAGGTAAACACAAGACTCAAAGGTTGTTTACAACACAGATGAAGGTGGCCTGTTTTTTTACCTTATGTGGCACATGCAGGGTAGTTTTTTTTAGACTGTACGAACAACAAAAATCATGTTAAACATCATTTTTTTAATGACAGATTTGCCACTTTCCTGTTTAAATGTAAATATATGATAGTCAATATTTTACAAGTTCATAAAAATAATATTACATTATAAGTTTTCTTTTTTTACAAAAAGAAAAAAAAAAAGAATAATGTGCATTTAACAAAAGAAACCCCATTAAAAGTCATACGATGTAACAATAGTTCATAAGCAAAAACTGCTGTCAGGAATATTTAGAATTATGTCATAGACTCTCTATAAAAGCACTGTTCTTTTTGCTTCATTTCATAATTGCTCTGTAAAACACAGTTTGATTGTATTTGGTTTTAGCACCAGAAATGACTGAAAAATATATTTTACCACTTTAATGCCTGTAGTTATACAGTATATTTATTTATTTATTTCATTAGATGTTAATTGATTTTTTAGGCTCTCCAAACTTGCTCTATATAATAATAATAATAATTATGTAAAAATATCGCAATTATCTTCTTGCAAATCTTTGAATTGGATCTTTGACCCACAAAACATATAATATACATTTTCTTCTGAATATGAAGAAATATATTCAACACCGCTCAAGATGTCCGTTTATAAGTGTATTCAGTTTACAACAATCTCTAATTTGGACAATGTTTTAAAAGTAATGTACACAACCTCTAAGGCTCTGTTCACACTGCAAGGCTTAATGCTCAAATATTTTCGCATAGCTGTTCACAATCTTGTAATAAATGTGGCCAATATCAGATTTGCAGTGTGAACAGATCATGGTCCTAAACTGGCCCGCATGTGCAAAAGTACAATTACGGACAGCACAAAATGTCTATGAACACAATGTGTGTACTGTATGAAGTTAGCACATTGTGAGATTATGCTTAATATATGATTATTGCCCTTTTCACAGACAATGTATTCCAAATGTATTAAACTGTAAACAGTACAGTAGCTTTGCTACTACTAATGCGCATTTCACCATTTGAAACCTAAAAAAGTCTCTTGTGATTGAAAACACTGATCATTTGTGATTTATGACAACCGCGATGTGGGTCTTTCTGACCACCGGTGTAGTGAACTCTTCAATGAGTTAACGAGCAGCCGCAGACTGAACTTTGAAGACAGAGTTGATTTATCATTGATTTATTTCATTTTACTTCCTTATAAACAACAGGCGCATGCAGAAGGGGGGTTTGGGTGCTTGAGCACCTGCCCTTTTTTGTCTCCGAGAGAAAGTTCCCCCTAAAAATAAAAGTGACCCCTCCTTTGCGCATAGGGATCCCCTATTCGCAACTGTAACTCAATGATTAACCAGTTTGGTTAACAAGCACCAGTTTTGCCTTCAAAATCTTTTTCAAAAGAAACAACCAACTTTCTGTGGTAAAGTAATTGCCCTGTGTGCCCATTCTACTATGCTGCTGAGGAGTAGATGATGTTTGCAGCAAAGCATGATGACGCATGTCGCTCAAAGATTTTGTAAAAGTCACATGAAATCCTACATAACCGTTCACACTGCGGTCGCATTGCAAAACATCAAATCTGTGTCTGATTTAATACTACATATGAAAAAGGCACAAATCTGAAATAAACAGATCAGATTCCATGAGATTTGGGCTGTTCACACGGTCAAGACAAAAACCTGAGACGCATGTGGGCAAAAAAACCCAGATTTGGGCCACATTTGCCTGCAGTGTGAACATAGTCTAACAGACTCTGGAGAGCAGCAGCTATGTTATGCGCAAACAAACTTCACTTTGTTTTTGTGAGCCCACGTGCAGAGTCAGACATTCAGTTGCTTCTGGCAAACTCATGCATGGTTCAATTCCCACTACTGACAGTCAATCTATTTCATCTCCTGCACAAGCACAGTAAATCCTACCTAGAGACTCACATTACTGGAGTACAACCAACAAGACCAGACAGAACACAGTAATGGCACTCAAGTCACAAAGTGAAAACCTATAGACAGACTGACAGTTGTGTGTGGAAGATAGAAAAAGAGTGAGAGAGAGGCTTGATAGTATTAGTCTCATTTCTTCTACTCTTTGGTTTCAGCCCAAATCTGGATAAAATTTGGACAAACACAAGCATTAGGTTAAAACAAATTACTGAAAAATCTAATTCAGCAGTTGGGTTCTTTCAATGTTGAGCTAAAACAACCCAGCATGTATTTTATAAACTATTTTATAAACAGCAACCAAATGTATATTATAAACAGTAGGAGAATTATTGAAGTATTAATTGTTTTAAAACTTACGATTCCGTTGTCTAGAATGACTAGGAATAATAAGCGGCAGAAAACTGTCAAACTTCTTGCTCTACAAACAAGTGTTCATGACTATACATAAAAGGTAGAATAACATAATATAAAAATGTCAGTTTCCCCACATAAAGCAGCATAACAAGCTGTTTTTAACGCCTAAAAATCAATGGAAGTGAATGAAACCAAAAGTCTCGAGTCGAAAAGATTCATACACCAAGAATAAAGTCAATACAGGAAGATTACTTGGACAGTAATAATCTAGTAAGATTTAGGTACACTAATTGGTGTAAATTAAAAAATTTAATTTATATAATAAATTAAATAAATAAATAAATAAATAAATCGCAGCATACTTGAAAAAAAAATTACTGATTTCTAACTTTTACGCAGCATTGTGCCTGGAACCTTATAAACAAGTAAAGTGTTAATAAAGAACAAGCTTTTCAAACTTCAAAATAATAAATATCTCTCTCTCTCTCTCCCTCTCAATTCAATTCAATTAAATAATTGCTTTATTGACATGACAAATGTTACAATTGTATTGCCAAAGCAGTTCTACAGTTTACATAAAAAGTAACATGCATATATATAATAAAAAACAAAACAGTAAACACAGTAAATAGTTGTAGTAAAAAATAAATAAATAAATAAAAATAAAAAAGATGATATTTATACATAATTAAATAAAATATCAACAATGCATCGTATTATTCAATATATCACATGATAATTCAACATATCATATTATTATTCAACATATCATATTATTTGTACAAATCAATACAAAAATAATAATAGATCAGAATAAACTGTCCATTTAACAACCAACATTTTAGGATAAAACAGTAATAAAAACAATAATAATCAGTATATTTACAATGATTCATTTATAATAATCTAGGTGTGTTTGTGTGCGTGTGTGTGTGTGTGGTGTTTGCAAGCGCATCACTGATGTTTTTATTGGTCTGCTCTCTCTTTTTGTGACAGGCATTAATGTATTGCGCCGCTAGAAGGACACACAAGGAATTGTGGGTAAATGCTCTGTAGTTTGGGGTAGAATGTTTCTCGGATGTGCTGTTAGTTTGTGCAGCGGGTGAGGAAGTGTTCCTCTGTCTCCACCTCTGCCTGGGCACAGTGTGGGCAGATGCGGCTCTCTCTAGGTAAGACTGTGAGCACTCAGCCTGTATTTGGTCATTGTTGTTCTTAACTTATTGTCCTTTACTGCGCTCAGATATGTTGCTGTGTTATAATCTCTATTTAGGTCTAAATAACATTGAAGTTCACTTTGTTTTCCGGCTGCTTCATTCCAGTAAATCAGATACTCTTCTTTTCGTGCATTTATTATTTGATAGGGCTTAATTCTGTGGATGAGCATGTCTGTGTCCTGATGCTGCCTGCTGTTAGTCATATTCATTGTGTTGGTTTGCGTTTGCAGTTTCAGGACCATCTGAATCAGGGAGCTTTTTTCAATGTCAATTTCTTGGGTTTTAAGGGCTTTATAATGATAAGAGTTGGGGTCACTCATTTTTATGTGTTTCCAAAATTTGACGGCTCGTTTCTCAATACGCAAGAGTAGAGGATACTGGCCTAATTCTGCCCTGCGTGCATTGCTGGGTTTGTTCCTCTGTACCCTGAGGATGCTCCTACAGAACTCTGCATGTAGGCTTTCAATTGGATTCTTATCCCATTTATCAAACTCATGACTAAGGAGAGGACCTCAAACTTCACTCCCATATAGCACTATAGGTTCAATAACTGACTGGAAAATTGAGCCAGATTCGAACTGGAATTTCTATTTGTGTTGATTTTTTTAATGCCGTAAAAGGCCCTTCTCGCTTTCTCTTTTAATTCATTTACAGCCAAATTTAGTCTTCCATTAGCACTTATTGTCAACCCAAGGTATGTGTAGCTTGTGGCAGGTTCAACTTTTGTCATACCAAGGGTGAAACTGTGTTTCTTTCCTTGACTTCTGGGTTTTTTTCTGGAATATTAGGGTTTTGGTTTTCTTTGGGTTAACGGTCAGGGCCCAGGTCTGACAGATGCTGTGCAGGATATCCAGTTGCTGCTGTAGACCCTCTTCTGTTGGTGACAGCAGCACCAGATCATCTGCAAACAGCAGGAACTTTACACTGGTGTCGTATAGTGTGAGACCCGGTGTATCTGCTTGTTCTAAAAGCATTGCCAATTGATTGATGTAAATATTGAAGAGGGTTGGTGACAGTGGACAGCCCTGTCTCACCCCCCGCCCCTGAGTGAAGAATTCTGTTTGCTTATTTTGCTTATTTTAATTGCGCACTGACTGTTTGAATACATTGTTTTTATAATGTTGTATGTTTTACCGCCGATACCTGATTCTAGAAGTTTAGACAGCAGACCTTCATGCCAAATTGAATCAAATGCTTTCTGTAAATCTACAAAGCAAGCAAATATTTTGTTTTTGTTTTGAAGAACGTATTTGTCTATCAGTCTATCAGAGTCTGAAGGGTGAAGATATGGTCTGATGTTCTGTAATTTGGCAGAAACCCAAACTCACTCTCTCTCTCTCTCTCTCTCTCTCTCTCTCTCTCTCTCTCTCTCTCTCTCTCTCTCTCTCTCTCTCTCTCTCTCTCTCTCTCTCTCTCTCTCTCTCTCTCTCTCTCTCTCTCTCTCTCTCTCTCTCTCTCTCTCTCTCTCTCTATATATATATATATATATATATATATATATATATATATATATATATATATATATATATATATATTAGGGGTGTGATGAAACGCCTACTCTACTCCACGAGACGAGACGAGGCACGGGATTGGGTTCACGAGAACGAGACGAGATTATTACACTATTTTAAAGAAATCCTTAATGATAAATATCAGTGGAATAATCTTAGAATTTAAATATTTTGCTAATATATGAATGGAAAATAGAGTTTTATTTAAAAAATTTTTTTCAAAAAATTCAAAAAATGCAAAACAATTTAGGTGTTTTTAATTAACTTGTAATGTATTTACTTCCATTTTTATGTATACAATTTCCATAATTATACCCATAATTTTATGTATGCAATAGTTTTATATTAGTTTATATTGAATTCTATGCAATGAACATGCAAACACTGCAAAATATTTGTTAATATTTAAATAGAGAATCGCAAACTCTACTGACAGGCTTTTCCCCTTTAGCAGAAGTATTTACATTGCAGATCTTGATGGTCAATTCGGATTTTGTGACAGTGTCCGATTTTTTTTTTATGACCTGCTTACATTTATCATCTTTTAAATATGACTCGTACACGATTGACTGCAATTACACAGCATACGGCAAAAGGCGCAATGACCAGAAAAAAAGAGCGTGCGCTGACTAACAGCTGATAATAAAGCGCTCTTTTTTTCTCCATTCCCGTATTTATTCAGTTCGCAGGGTTTCATTTTTTATTTTCTTCTTGACAAGTTGTTTTGCTGTAGTTTATGACAAAAAAACGTTCTCATTTGGCCATTTTCTTTTAATCTAGGCCTTTTTAAACCAGT